>QEPC01008364.1:2701154-2719723 GCA_003113815.1 Sphenodon punctatus | reverse complement strand
CTTAAAACTCACCTCTTCGCTCTGCACTGTCTGACCCGTTATCCTGCTGATCCACTATATCCTATACCTATGGTCTGTGTACCCTTATCCTTCTCAATGTAACCAAGCCAAGTACATGCACCTGAGACCTCGCATCTTCATGAATGTTAGCCCCTTGTCTCTCCCTCTGTTCCCTTCCTATGTCTCTCCCCAGCTCCCGTCTCTCAGATTGTAAATCCTAGGGGCAGGGACCATGTCTATTTTGTTACTTTGTAAAGTGCCAGGCACGCTGCTGGTGCTATATAAATGTTTGTTAATAGTAATAATATTATTTATTTATTATTATTATTAACCAGGATTTGAACCACAACCTTCAGTGATGCAGTTGAGTGCCTTAACCACTTAGCCTCACATCATGCTACTAAAGTAGCAGATTTGTTCAAATTAGAACCAAAATGGTTATCTTTGTGGATTTGTAGGCTGATGGGTGGGCAGGAATGGAGCCGAGGGTAGGTGGCCATATCTAGGCTTAAGGATCCTGTGGTCGGCAGCGGCAGTGGTTGTCTTGAGCCAGGGTAGGCCAATTGTGGACTAAGCCAGCCTTCCCAGACCATGCACCGGTTTCGTGTGGCTGGACAGGCTCCAGACACAAACCAGAACTGTCTGAAAATAAGAATGCTGGAATGCACTGCATTTTAAATTAATTTCCCAAACCTAAACTGATTCAGAATGTAGCAGGTATTTATTAAGTTGTTTTTTTCACATACACCCTCTGTTGAAATCTGTAGGAAATTAATGTGCACAGTTGATGGCAACCCCCCCAATTTTTAACAGTTTATCTTCTATTGTAGACAACATAAAAATGTTTTTACGACGGTCAACAAATCTCAATCTCGCTTTTCGTAGCTTCACTGGAAACAGTTGTCTTGTACATTTCGGAGAAGAGAGCCAAGACACAGTAGTTTGTGTTTAAACTACTATGTGCCGGCAATGGCTGTGTGTGTGCACGCGCCTCTGTGTGTGGGGCTTGGGAGTGGCCCCACTGTGTGTAAATGGGTTGGGCATGGCGTGCATGTACACAGGATCCACAGGGGTTGGATGTGCAATACAGAGCAGTGTGGGGCTGCTCTGGGCAGCCCAGCATGGCGTGCTCTGCAAGATCCAGAAGCGTGCCATGCAGAGCAGGCTGGTCAAACCTGGGGCAACGGCCAAACACGGCACTGTAGTCTGGCTGTTGAGGGGACCCTTGGAGCACCTCCGTACCCGTCCATCTGTTGCCACATTCAGCAGCATAGAGTCATGGACAACTGTCTAGAGCGTCGCTAGAGCAGCCCATGGCTCTGTGGTGGGGAGAGGGGAGGCGCCATGTGGGTAGACCATGGTCAGTGGACACTGCCAGTCAGTATGATGTGACCCTGGGCAGAGCCGGTAAGTGGCGGCTGGCAGGGGTGGGCCCATGGAGCAGCTCCGGCAAGCTCCTTGTTTGTCTGAAAACACCCAAAGAGCTCAGGTGATAGAACGCATGCTTTGCATGTATAAGGTCCCAAGTTCAGTCCCCAGCATTTATGATTCCGGATTTTTGGTAGCATGCCTGGGTGAAGCCTCTGCTGGGGATCCTGGAGGGTCTCGGGTAGCACACCTGGGTGAGGCCTCTGCCGGGGATCCTGGAGGGTCTCAGGTAGCATGTCTGGGTGAGGCCTCTGCCGGTGACCCTGGAGAGCTGGATTTGAAACCCTGCTGCTGTGTCAGGTTGTGACAATACTGGGCAAAGTTGGACCATTGGTCTGACTCGGTTAGGTAACTCCTTATATCCTTATTGTGTAGTTGAATCTTCTCGGAGCACCACCACCCTGCCCCTTAGGCCACAAGAAAGCCTCCAGCCCTCCCACAAGCCCTGAAGGGAGCATATTTAGCCACTCACAGTTGTCGTTGTGCTCTCTGATTCCTCCTTTTGAGACTAAAGCTTGTTTCCGTTCTTGCTGACAGGGACATTTTTATCCCATCGCCTCAAGCAGGTAAACTATTTCCAAGACCAGTTGATGACCCAGTAAAAACAACCATTGTCAGCAAAATGGCAGTTCCACTCCACTGTAAGCTGTAATCCTCAATCCGTTTACTTCAGAGTAATCCTATTAACTCCTGTGGGTCTACTCTGGAGTGAGTGGTTTGAGAATGGAGACTGTAGGTGGTGCTTACTGGCCGTTTTGAAACTCTTTTATTCTCTCTTTGAGATGCAGCATGTTCACTAGAAATCACTGTTTAAAACTGTGTGATCTACTCTGCCACATTGTTTTTATTATTTACTTCTTTTTTCTATAGCACCAGTAATGTACCTGGTGCTGTACAATCAGTAGTTACAGACAGGTCCCAAACCGAAGGGGCACACAGTCTAAGAAAGGTAAGGGAGATGGGAACATAGGGAGAGAGAAGGATACATTTGTGAAGTAGAGAAATTACAGGTGCACGTGCTTACCTTGGTTGCAGGGAAGTATTGTTCGTTCCTAAATCACTTTTAGCATTTATACAATTGGGGAAAGATTTTAACCTTGAAACAAAATCAGTTGACTGTCATTGTTGTACACGTAGTGATGACTGATTTGCATACTTCAGTTTTGGCTTAATAAGCTCTGAAAAGTTTCTTAAAATGTACATCACAGCTGTGACCTCTTAGCCATGAAGTATAGCTCTCTTGATGTTGTTATCTTACCTGTGAAGTACAACTTCCCCCAGCTGGCAATGTGATTACACCCACCCCCCACCCCTCCATCTATTAAATACTTCTTGACAGTTCCATAATGAAAAGCCAAAGTTTCCATGTCTCTGTAAAATTGGCAAAATGTTAATATAGTGAAAGGGATATTGTGTAGACTAGGGCTGGTTCAAAACATCCATTCCGCTTTTTGTGGTATTGTACTGCCGCAAAAACAGTATAGCTGTTGAAATTTTGTTCACAATTCCGATTGATAAATATTTTCTCTCGGAATTCGATTGGGCCATTTTCCCCATACACAAAATGGCCAAAGTTTGTTTTTCACTGGTTCCAATTGGATATCAGAACAGAATTCAGTCTGTTTTGATTTTCTTTTCTTTTTTTATCAGAACAACTGAACACGGGTGGAATTTTCCATGTCACCCGTAGTCTGGATGTGTGTGAGTTTGTGGAATCTTCTGTTATACTGCACTGTGTAATTTTCTCTACACATGTCCATTCCAAATGTTTTCTAGCACTTGACAAGGATGGAATCCTTTTTGAAAAACTTGAAGTATGATTCGAGTTCCTTTCAATTGGTCAAATTAGGATGACAGCCTTCAGTCAAGGTCATTTCCTTTCTGGTACATCCACGGGAGCATTTATGTTAGTGCAAAACATCTGTGTGTTTGTCAATGTATGCCTCGATTAGTGTCCCTCACCACCATAGTATCTGAACACCTAGATCAGTTTTTGGAAGGAAGTAAATGCTTGGAGAAGCCTTCATGGAAGGTCCATCCAGGTGAGGTAGCATGCGTTCACTTGACTGGTTTAGGCTATATTAAGTCCACCATTTATGAAGACTTCTTGGCATTTTATGATGAGCTCCACCAGCCTTATAAATTATGTGAAGATCCCAGGGACTTTTGAGTGCAGTTAATCAAACAAACGTCTCCACAAAGGTGCTATCAAATGGGGAAATGAAGCAAAGCTAGATTTGCAGTCCTAAAATAGCTGCGTTGAGAAAAGTTACAAAAAAAAGTTAGGCTTTTCGAAAAGTTCAAGACCTCTCCTTTTTAAAAACTTCCTTATTTCCCAAACGTCTGGCTGATTTATATTAAACTTTGTAGGGAAGGGAACCCTATCCTCTGGCAAGATGCCATATTTGAGAAATTAAAGTGAGATTATATATATAGTTGAGGTAGAGGAGAAAGGGCAAAAATAAGTTTATGAAAGAAAACTAACTTCAACCTTAACTATGAAGTTTCCTGATGACCTGTATATAAATAATTTAAGATAAAATCATGACCCATGGTAAGTGCCAGTGCAGAGCAGTAAAAGGAGAACCCACTGACTTTCATGTAAAGGGTACTCCATTGCATATCATAGTGTAGATGTGAATAATAGCACTGGGTTTCACCATGTTTTGAGATTTAAACTTTGTCCTGTGACTCTGGACAGCATCAACTGATCACATGACCGCACTTGGAGTCCCAGTCCAGAATTCAGGACCTTCAGTCTTTCAGGGCAGCTAGTCCTTCTCCCTCCTATATGTGGAAGGAAGAGTAGACAAGGATGAGGCGTGAATTAGGGTCATCTTGAATATCGTTTCAAAGATGTTGGCCATTGCTGCTTGGCTACAATATCGGAGGGTAGGGTTACCATCTCTCAGGGTTTGACCTTGAGCCTCAGGGTTTTCAAGCATCCTCTCCTGGCTCAGGGTTAAGCCAATAATTCTCAGGATCAGTCAACTATCGCTTTATATTTTACCTGCCTTTGCATGTTCTGGAAGAGAAAAAGGAAGCTGTACAGCACTGTCCAGACTTAGTAGCCCTGGGAAGTTCCTGGTTTGGTTGCAGTGAGAGAAGAGATCCTTACCCTGAGACTCCTTCTGTGCATGAACTATGGGGTTGCCCATCTACCTTTGCACCACCATGTCTATGCACCCAGACTCTATGCCATGCATCCTGCTCCTATCTTTTTTTTATTTATTAGCCAAATAGAAATGTTTCTCTACGTTTGCCTAAATTTACATGAACCGATGCATGTGATTTAAATGTTTTTTACATGTTGTGAGCTGCCCCAAGATGGCTGAGGCAGGAGGGGGGCGGCATATAAATTTTTAGATTAAAAAAATAAATAAAATATTTTATCATTATCAGGGTTTCTTCTCTGGGAGAGGTGGCTATCCTAGGGGAGGGAGTCTTCCATATCCTGATGCCACCTGGAGACCGCCTGGTGGTACAGTTCCAGGCGTTTCATCTCAGCAGAGACGTACTGGGCGTACGCCTCCACCTTCTTTTTCTCCACCTCAAGGGCCTGGAACTGTTCCACCAGGCAGTTCTCCAGGCAGCGTACACCCGTCATCATTTGGCGGCCAGTCCTCTCAACTTTGGCCCGAAAGGCCTTGGCCGCAGCAGACTCCCAGGGCCCGGGGGACTCCACATCAGGGCTGGAGGAAGGGGAAGGGCTTACATGCCGTCGCTTCCGGGTTGCCTTCCCCCCCCCTTCTTCTGGCGCTGAGGCTCCACGGCCACGCCAGTGTCCTCCTGCCGCCTCACCGTCAGGCCATGGACCTTTTCAGTATGGGCGATGAGTTCCCCGCTATTGTGGTCCCCTCTCTCTGCCTCCTGATTCTTTTGCCGCAGATCTAAAGAGCAGAAAAAGATAGGAACGTAAGAAGTGCCAGACTGTATCAGACCAATGGTCTGTTAAGCCCTGCCTGCATTCTGTCTCCACAAGTGGGTGGACTAGGTGGCCAATCTCTCTCTGCAAGGGACTTCCATTCCTAACAGGTCATAGGGCAATTCATCCCCTGTTGTTCCAGTCTCCGTGCCATACCTTGCATATGGCGATTCCATCGCCCATCTCATAAAACCTCCAGACATCCGACCTTCTCCGCTGAATGTCTGGGGGTGTCACTGGCGACCTCTGCCTAGGGGTCTTCCTTTGCCTGGCACCAGTGCTGGGGCCGGCATCCGATTCCTCTCTGAAATGGGAAAACATTAAGAACACCAAAGTAATAGCATGCATTTATGATGATGCCTCTAGTCCTCCCTCCTTGGGGTGCTAGGGATGGCAATGGGAGATGTGACCCTGGATGGCACGTGCAAATCCTGCCCTGCTTGGGATGCTAGGCAATGGGATGGCAAATTGAGAGAAGACCCTGGCTGGCATGTGCAAATCCTGCCCTTCTTTGGGTGCTGCGGAAGGATGATACCCTGGCTGGCACATGCAAATCCTGTGCTCCTTTGGGTGCTGTGGAGGGATGAGACCCTTGCTGGCACATGCAAATCGTGCCCTCCTTTGCGTCCTAGTGGTGATGGCAACTTGAAGTACCCTTGCTGGCACGTGCAAATCCTGCCCTCCTTGGGGTGCTAGGGGATGCTAGGGATTGCAACTAGAAAGACCCTGGCTGGCACGTGCAAATCCTGCCCTCCTTGGGGTGCTAGGGGATGCTAGGGATTGCAACTAGAAAGACCCTGGCTGGCACGTGCAAATCCTGCCCTCCTTGGGGTGCTAGGGGATGCTAGGGATTGCAGCTAGAAAGACCCGGGCTGGCACGTGCAAATCCTGCCCTTATTTGGGGGTGTGTAGGGAATGGGATGGCAACTGGAGAGTGGAGACCCTTGCTAGCCTGGCACATGTTTGGGTGGGGGTGCTGCTCGTGCTCATGCCTGACTGCTGGAAGAGCCCCCCACACTACAGTACCCTCTCTCTCTCTGTGGCAGACATCCACTGCTACCCGCTGATGCCCACTGTTTGTGCCTGACTGATACCCACCACCCACCCACCCGCACGCCAGTGAGCTAGCTCTAATGGATAGAGCCTTTCTTGTCTTCAAAGTAAAAAAAAAAGTTTACAAACCTGGCAGCACCTCCTGTGCCCGCCGCTTGTTCCTCATACGAGGAGCTGGCCACCACCACCAAAGGTCCAGGGGCAGCGACCTCCTTCTCCTCTTCTTCCTCCTCCTCGAACACCACGTTGGCCCCCAGCCGTGGCAGCAGCACAACAGCCGCATTAATTTTTATTTTTTTTAAACATGCAGCCAACCAGAACACACAGTCAGTCACACACCAACACTCACCAACCAGCCAAGCAACACAGCCAAACCAAACACAAACAGCCAAAACACACGAACCGAACAGCCACCAAGCCAAACATACACACTCTCGCCACATAGCTCCGCACGCACTCAAATTGCGAATTGCGATACTTTCCCCGAACGCCCGAACCCGAACTTGGCGCACGAACCGAACGAACAAACCGAATGACCGAACCCGAATCGCAACCTGTTCACGCATCCCTAACTGCATTCCAGGCCTTGGTGGTTACGTAAGATTGCTTCTTTAGTGAGTCAGACCCTTCCCACCAATCATAAGTTACTTTAATCCTCAGATGATTTTGAAAAATGCACTATATTAATCCGATATTGAGGTAAAAGGAGACCCCAATTAAGGTCACATTCACAACTGATGGCGGAACAGGAGGAAAACTTCCATGAGCCAAAGACATGGCGGGGAGAGGAGAGGGATGATGGAAGTTCTGGCGGTGTGACTGGGATTCTGCCACGATTTTACTCATGGATGTCAGTGCTGGATTTAAAGTCCTCTCATACATGAGTAAAATTGCAGCAGAACCTTGCACACACTGGAGGAACGCCTGTCATCCCCTCTCCTCCCCCTGCCACCTCTTAAGCTTGTGGAATTTTACTCCCAGCGTGGCTGTGAGGTTAGAATGTGGTCTAAATCACAATAGGAAAAAAATATATGTGATTGATTTTGAAAATGACTCCAGTTTAGCATAAAAAATAATTAAGAGTTATTGTTTGCCATACTGAAACAATACTAACACAAATGTATTTGGGGTTAAATAGTATCCCAACATTCCCAAAATTATGATACTGGGTGTTGAATTGACTGGGGGTCGAATTGAATGTTTGAGGTGAATATAACTCCCAGTACCTTAGATATGTAATGCTTGCATTTTTCCATTCATTACCTATTGGGGTCAAATTTACCCCCAATACCATTTTAGTGAAATTCTCAATTAAAAACAAAATTACAACTGTGAGTGGGATGAACCAACACAGGACAATTGATCCCATTACTGTTGAAGAATACATGGAATATGAAGTGGTACAGATTTGCTAAAAATGTTTTATGAGGTTTTTTATTTTTACCCCTTTGGGGTCCATTTTACCCCCAAATCCATCTGAGGTTAAAATCATGAAGTCCCATTTCCATTCGTATCCCTGCCACCATGCCACATTCTAAAGAAAAAACGAGGATGTCTTCAACCAGGCCAGGTTCAAGGTGCTGGTTTTAACCTTTAAAGCCCTTCCCGGCCTAGGCCCTGCTTATATGCGGGACCACCTCACTCCCCATGTGCCCGTGCGACCCTTGAGATCGTCCGTGGGAGCCTTTTTGGAGGTTCCCCGGGCGAGGCGTATATGTAAGACCTGGCTATTCCGTCAGGCTTTTGGCGAGGGGTAGGGGTGGGGTGGGGGATGGTGGGGGCTTTCCCCACATATTGTATCTTAAATTATTAAGATACAATAATTGTCCTGTGGGTAGGAAGGGCGGGATATACATTTTAAATAAATAAATAAACATCCCCCCCCACCCCTAAAATCATAAGAATTGGTAATTCTGTGGTGGTCTGTCTTATGATCTACATGATCGATTATTAATTGTTTTATCCAGCATTTCTACTACTTTTTTGTTAAACATCAGAGTATAAAAATGGGTAGAAATGCAATGAAAAAAAGTGTGTGATGACATGTCCTGGTTGCTTTGGACACTCGGCACCTCCTGCAAACCCTTCTTGAAGCTTCCTTAGTGCCAGAACATTGGCTGCACAGTTCTGCTCATAGCTGATACAGAAGATGTTTTAAAAATGAAATCATTTGCTTTGTTCCTGGCTTCTGGGAATGTAACGGAATCATCTGCAAACCAGTTAGTGCTGTTTGTGACGGATTATGAAGCTGCCGTGATTATTCGCGGTGTGTTTGTGAGTGTGTTTATCTATTTTGGCTGCTGAATGTCTGCCTGTTTTTCTCAGCTTTATTTCCCTGATGCTATACCCCCATTCCCAGCTGCTGTTGCCGGCATAGTATTCCCCCTCTGGCCAGTATGCGGAACGCTTGGTTTCTGTGGATGCTGGTAATGTCTCTCAATTAATCAGCCAACAGACAGGGCACATGCAGAGAGGTTTGGCATCTACTCCGTTACTCCCTAGCTACCAACCGGGCACCACCTGCTACCCACTGGCCTGGAGTCCCCTGGTTATTTATTCTTGAACCCAGTACTCCAACCCCGCTGTTTCCCACGGGCCAAATTTCTCTGCAGTGCAACAGCAGTGATTTTGATGGCCTTACAGCAGGCACAATGTTGAATCTTATTTAATATTTTATACCGTGAGGAAAACAAAGCATTGAATACTATTTATGATAATATCATCAACATTTTTATTTCCGGTTGGAGCTGGAAAGCTCTCATCTTCTATGGAAAATCTGTGATTTTGTGGATTTTTCTGCCCTTCTTTCCTTGGCAGCTTCCAAATTTGCACCTGGGAGAGACCATGCATGGGTTTCTCTGCTCTGCCTCTCATTCAGGCCTTTTTTGCTGAAGACAGGAATTTACTAAGTGTCGATGTTGCCACTCTTGTGGTTTTCCTGATTAAATTATGGGTTTAGTTGGGGTTTTTTCCCCGAAAGCCATTTGGAAATTGGTTATAAATTGTTTCACGTCCGTGTATTAGTCACAACACATTTTGCTTAAAAATAAACAATAATCATAATTCCCCACCCATATGCTTGTTTTGAGAAGAAATAACCTCACAATATCCCTGGTTCATAGTTTTTACCACTTAGGGGTAAGCTACCTCTTAACTAACAAAAGATATAAATGATAGTAGGGGGTAAAACACATTTTTTTGTGGATTTTGTGGATTTACCACAAATCCTGGAGCATTCATATGTTTGGAGATACCACAGGATTCCCTACCATGGGGTATTCTACCTCTCACTGTAATGTGTTGGCAAAGCATAAGAAGGATGTTTCTGCTAGGGCTGAAACTGGAAACAATTTTGGAAAAGGCAGCTTTTCTGCACATACATGGAGCCATTGCACACATGTGCAGAAAGGCTTCCCTTTTCCAAAATGGCGCCGGCAGTGTGGAAAAGGGCTGGACAAGCACAAAATGGCCCCCAGTGGCCATTTTGTGCATGTGTGCTGCCAGAGCAGGGGGCTCACTATAACTCACTATGGGGTGCCCTGGGAAGAAGGCTTGCTGGCACTGCAGGCCTCCCACAGCTGCTGTGACCTGGCTGTGGTGCAGCATGGTGGCAGCTGTCTGGCATGACTGAGGTGTGGCACCAGCTGTGGCCTAGCAGTAGCCCGTGCCAAGCTGCCCAGCCACCCAGCAGCAGAGAGAACCTGGCTGGCAGCGGAGAAGGTGCCTTCTCATCTTCATCCTTCGAGGCCTCGACTGATAAGTACATGCCAGCTGACAGGGCCCCAGGCGGTGGGGGTAAAGGCGTTCCTGGGGGGTGGGGGGTGTTAGTGATGCTGTTGCCCATCCTCATCTTCCAAGGCTGGTAGTGGGCCCTGGGAAATGGGGATGGAGAAGGTTAGACCCCAGTTCCCCTTTCCACTGAAGTCAGTGGGAACACAGAACAGGAAATCGGGAACCGTAATGGCCTGATTTTTGGACCCTTCGATTTTAAACTGAAGCCAGTTAAAGCCAAAATTCCCACCCTAACTGCTAGCAACAGGGTGGGCATGATTTGGTTCTTGGAGGAAAGGAAACTCTGGAGAAGGCCTATAAATGTGGTGTTGGGAGACCTTGTGCCACATGATCATTTTGATTGGATTTAATTGAAAGTTTGCTATTAGTTTTGTATTTGAGATATCAAAGTAAAACTCCCTCTCACAGTTTCCAAAACTTGTTTTTAATCCTGATGGCAAGTCAGACCAATGGTCGGACCTCACCTGCAGGGGTACTATGTCTTGTTTGGGGTCCTTCATTTTAAGAAGAACATTGACAAATTGGAGCAGAGATTCAGAGGAGAGCAACAAAGATGATAAGTCGTTGAAGGAAGGTTTAGCCTAGTGAAGGGGAGAGTAGGGGAGACATGATAGCAATCTTCAACTACATAGAAGATCTCAAGGAACTGTTCTAAATTGCTACAGAAGGCAGGTCTAGGAATAACGGGCTCAAGTTACAGGAAGATCGAGATTGGGTAAATATCAAGAAAACCTTCCTGATCGTATGAGCTGTGCCGCAATGGAACAAGTGGTTTAGGGAGGATGTAGGCTCTCCATTGTCCGAGGTTTTCAGAAAGAGGCTGGCTGGCCATCTCTCAGAGATGTTGTAGCTGAAGTCCTCAAGGGGTTGGACTAGATGTGACCGTATATCCCTTCCACTCTGCGGCTACTTGCTCATGTTCTTGGTTTCCTCATGATTCAGTCTCATGAGAAAACAGCAATTACAGGCAATCAAGATGGGCTGCACGGCCACATTGATCTCTCGCATGTGTTTCACTGTGGATGGATCCATTGTGAGAAACGATGGATCCGGGCCCATGTTCGGTCCCGCAGAGCTCCCCAGCCCACCCACGCTCACTGGCGCTTTTTTCCAGGCTGCTGCCCCCTCCCGCTGCTGCTAATGCTGGCATGCTGTGGCACACTCTGCAACTGACTGGCCAGTGGGGTTTCTCTGGGGGCAGCAGCACCATTTAAAAAAAAATAAATGCTGCCCTTACCAAAACTTTCAGTGATCTTTCTCCACACACTCATCCGTCAGCAGGCCAGGAAACAACATTTAGGAAATCTACCAAAATATACTCTGTTATCAGGGTATGAAATTTCAGATCAAACCCAGGGAGCTCCCCTCCTCAAAAAAGAAATCAGTCGCCAGACTTTATCCTGATATTAAACCTTTCTTGCCCCACTACCCCCCTGAACCAGTCACCAGCCTCAGTTTTCTGGGTGCCAATGGCTCCCAGGCACCTGCAAATTTTGTGCTCTGCTCAGTATAATTTTTGAAACCAGATGCCATTTTATATTAAACGTGTTACATTTTGAACATACCCTCCCAAAGTCACATATTCTACACTTAATATGTTGAGAGAGACAGGGCTCTAGGAATATTTTAAGGCAGGTTCATGTGCTACCGTGCCGAGGATGGTTTTCATTCTGCTAAAAAAAAAAAATCAACTCCTCCTCTTGGCATATGCTGAGGTCAAAGTCTGTGTTCCTCCAAAGATGGGCTCTGCATTAAGATAATGCAGCAATCAGTACATAATCAAAAGATAAGCACTGAATATGCAGTAATTAGTAATCAGTGGATAGTACGTTTATGTCTCCAAATACGTGGGGAGGGGGGGTACCCAAGTTTCTTTTGCTGACAGGTTTTTAAATAGTGGTGGTCAAAGTAAAACAGATAATCGTCAGAAGTGGGGTTCTGTGGTAGCTCTTTTCACAACAGCTTATAGGGTTAAATGCAGTCATTGAGAAAATGTGGCTCTACTAGCTAGACACCTCAAAATCAATGAGTGCCGGTGACTGAGCGAGGGGCCTGCGTAATTGACTTCACCTAGTTGACTGCTCAAAATGTTGAGAGGCATGCTGAGAGACAACCCCCACCCCCATGGCAAATAAACTCCACCCGTCATGAACCTACATGTGCGTGTGCACCTCCCAGCATTTCAAGTGCATTAAGAGGAGCAACGGGAACACCTCTGCACCGTGTTTGTGGGCTATTTTTTATTCTATAAGAAGTTGACCCGGACGCTAAGCTCCCCCACTGTGTTCTCCTGACATCCTAAGTCACAAAAAGGGACAGAAACTCCCCTGCTTGTCATGCCATTATTTCCCTGTCGTCGTCCCAAGTGTTTTGCCTGGGAGGCAACCAGGAAAAGAGGTGATAGAGGCTTCAATTGTGGTTTTTTTGTCTTTTCCTCCTCAATGAGGGATTTGGACCTCTGAAAGAGGGACAGTGGGATTCCGCACCCAAAGAGGGATTGTTCCTCCTAAGTAGGAACTATTGGGAGGTATGTCATTTGCCCTTTATTTAGGGAACCAAAGTAATAATTAGAAGCAGCCATTATACATCCTCTTCAGATCGTAGTCACTCAACTCTGAAATTTAGATTACAGATTGTTTTTTCCCCTTTACAACAAACTATTCCCCCTCACCTCATAATACTCCTGACACTAATCTTCCTCCTGACCAGGCTCACTCTCTGCTCCTCTCCCTCATTCTGGTCCATCCTTCTCCGCTTCTCTCTCCCCTTTCCCTCTCTGCTCTCTTACTCTAACAATCCATTCCAGTTTTTTTGTATGTCTCCCAACAAATGTGCGTTTTTACACACAAATTTCTCCTGGATGTTTGCTGTTATATCCTGAACTTTCTGTGTGTCTAAATCACTCACCCAGATCTTAAACATCTGGCTCTTTGAACTTCTACATATTCTCACAGATTTAAGAAGTCCTTGATCTGTGGTTTTACACATCTGGATCCTGTAACATCTGGGTGTCTCCTAGAACTTTGTGTGTAAAACGTTATCCTGGGCCGTTTTTAGACGAGTGGGTCGCCGTTGTGCGACCCGCTCGCGCGATGTTTCAGAATCCTGTGAGGCGGGATTACACGAGACGCCGGGCGGGAATCAAGCGCATGAAAGGCGGTTGCACATTCTTTGCTGACAGCAAATTAAATACCTCGATTGTAAGTTATTTAATTCGTGGTTGGTAAAGAATGCGCGACCACCTTCTATGTGCTTGATCCCTGCCCAGCGTCTCGTGTAATCCCGCATCGCAGGATTTTGAAACATCGCATGAGCGGGTAGCGCGATGGTGACCTGCTCGTCTAAAAGCGGCCCTGGTAAACTGTTTTGCTCCAGGCAGCTGTGGTCACTTGGTTTCCATGGCAGCCCCTCACGTCTACAGCTGCGGCTACTTTAGGCTGCCTCAGGGCAGTGTTTGTGTGAAGAATGCATCCAGGAACTTACTTGTGGACTTGTAAACCCAGAAGATTGAAAGACTAGCACTTAAAGGTGTGTGTAAAAATGCCCCTTATTAATATTAGTATTTATAGTGCGCTTGCCGTCCAGAATATGGCTCTGAAGGCAAGTGTGTACCTGGGTTGTTTCAAGGAGGGGATGATGATAACGATAGGCTAGAATGATAGAAACTATTATTATTTTAATCTCTCGGGAGAAAGGGTTCAGTTTGTTATGGGCCATGCTTGATATGGTGAGGGATTTCTTTTTTCTTTTTTTTAAAAATGCATCATTTTGTTTGGGGTGTTCTAACTTGATGTCACGCATGGTGGATGGATTTGCTTTGCTTCTTGTCAAATCAGTGCTTATTCAAAGAAATGTAATTTTGTTGAGGGAGGTGTGTTTTTTGGGGGCAGGGGGAAGCGAGGGTTTTACAAAAAGCTAGATGACATTTTCCCCTATGTGATTTGGTCTATCACTGTCTGATGACATATCTGCTGGTTTATCTGTATCCCCTCCCGCCCCCAAAGTTCACTCTATGGATGATGACAGGGATTTCATTTTTTTGATTCCTTTGCTTTTATAGAACTAATAGATGAGCATAGTGACTGCTTGACTGACTGATGGAATGGGAAAGAGTCAAAGTGAAGGCGAAATCCAGTCCTTTTGTTCAAGGGTCAGACAACATTACATTTACACCTCTTAGAAGCTGGGCTGAATTTGAGCTTGAGAAGTATTGATGATTAATTTGATTAGGGATGAAGGAAATTGGTTTGACTGGAAAAAGAAGTGAACTGAACTGAACCAGCTTCTGTAGTTTGGCCAGTTCAAACCAGTATAGGTAACTTTAAAAACAAACAAACGAAAACTGTTGCCCTTTTTTCTTTCTAGTTCAAGTCAAGAGTGAGGAAGTAGTACAACATAAACTCTCTTCTTGCCATATTTCTGGCCTGACTAGAAGCTTCAATATATACTAGAACATTCTCTTGAAAGGCAGTTCTTTGCAAATTGCATCCGTTCCAACGAGCATTTCAACTTTTGGTTGCTTGAGTGTCCTCGGATGAAAGCTGTCAGCTACATTCAGTTCCATACATTTGATACAGAAATAGAACTCGTGATCCTTGGCTCCAAAAGCGTAGACGTCTTCCAGAAGTGTTAAAGGAGAATCAGTTTGCTGTCAGTTGTAGCGAAGCGTATATCCTTTAATCAGACAAGCTTCTACAGGAAAGAAAATCTCAAGTCTCGAGCAAATCTGAATCTTGTGTGTGTGTGTGTGTGTGTGTGTGTATATACAGGCAAGCACCTACACATCTGGATGAGGTGGGAAAGGGTATAATTTGGTTGAAGAGTTTAGGCCACAATCTACCTTCAAATTAAGTTTTTACTGGGTTCTTTTCCGTTTAATGGGAATTTGGATTGGATGTGTATGTCCAGCGTTGAGAAGGAATAATCAAAGCAAAATAATCTTGTGCTAAACAAAATAACAGCTACTAACTTAATATAGACATGCACTGAACCTTGACCACTCCATATACCAGGGGTGGCAAACCACTTTAGGCCCAAGGCCCAACGCAAGCTGCAGTTATGTGGCCTCTATCCAATTCTTAGATTTGCCCCCTGGATTAGAGTTCAAAGAGGGTACCCTCAAAAACGGGTAACCTGTTGTATTTCTAGTACCTGAATCAACCCAGTAACAATCGGGTACCATTTGGTGCCTGATTACAACTTGATCTGGTACCCAAAGTCCCGAAATGTCTGCTTCCGGTACCGGTGTTTTGACATTTTTGTCGAAATACTGACTCCCGACATCACTTTATCAGGTTTCCGTCAAGTTCCAACAATTTTTCAGCAACTTCTGGTCCTGAAAACTAATTCTAGTTCCAATTTTTTTTCTCTTTTCAATTTTTCTTAAAACACGGATGGGTTTTCTATCCTAGAAAATCAGCTTTCTGGTTCCAGGAAACTACTTCTGGTCACTCCTCCTCCCCCCCCCGGCTGATTTTTTGGTTTTCCAACTCGATATACCAATTGTGGTGTACTGATATACTGATTGGGAATTGGTGTATAAAAAAATTGGTACCGGAAGTACCAGTACCGGTTTCAGCTGTACCGTGGATCTAATTTTGGGGGTGTCTGGGTACCTGACCAGTACCCGGATGTCAGGTACCTGATGATGTACCTGGAAATGGAAGTTTTACCTGCGGGTACTAAATTTAGTACCCATTTCAGTTCTACCCTGGATCCAGTTCCTACCTCCAAGCACTGAAAAAGCTGAGCTTGGGGTAAGGGAGCAGAGATGAGGACATGCAGATATAAGGAGAGGGAACAGATCCATGCCACTGATCCATGATCTGGACCTTCCTTTTCTTGAGTGCAGCCCTTGAATCACCCAGCTTCCAACTTCTATGTGGCTCCAGAGCTTGCGATCTCCCTCCCTGTGTCCGCCTCTCAGCTGAGAGGCACGCTAGAGATCTCCACCCAGTTTCCCTCCCTCTCAGCTGAGTGGCTGCAGGGGAGGGACCCTGCAAGGAGGGAGATCTCTAGCTTGTGTCTCAGCTGAGAGGTGGGGAGGGAGGCTTGGGCGTGTGGGGAGAGATTTCTAGCATGCCTCTCAGCTGAGAAGCTGCATGGGAGGGAGATCTCTACCATGCATCTCAACTGAGAGGCATCTGTGGGGGAGGGAGAGTGCTACCACTCCTGACTATCAGTTGGCCGAACGCACTGGCAGGACTTGGTGTGCTGCAGGATCTGAATGCCATTGATGCTGTGGTTGAACCTAATAGATGAGATATGGACACGTGGCCACCCATTAGCCCTGATTGGCCCACACAGTGGGCCTGTGATGTCCCTGGACTCCACCATGAGTGGCGGCTCTGTGTTGACCATGTGGAGGTCACGTGGCAGATGCCTAATGGACAGGCATGCAGGAACGCGCCTGGTGAAGGCTAGTGTGGACCATCGTCTCATTTAATTCCACCCTTTTGATTCACATTGGAAAGTTTTATTTTGCAAGAACTGGAGCCAGACACTGCACAAAAAAGTAAATTGCAGGCTATTTAGTAGCCTATAACTGAAAGAACTTTCTACTGTCCTAAGGCAAGTGGATTTTTTACACCCAAAGGGTCATGTTTGAGGGTTAAAAGTAGTCACACTTATGCAGCATAATGAAGGAGCACTTATGTAACCTTTCCAGTCTCTAACCCCAATGTGGGATCCCTTTGATCTAGTCTTCCTTTGGAGGCCTAGCAATCATAAGACTAGCTCTTCAGGAAATCGAGTCAAATATTTTATTTATTGCCATAACCATAGGTCGTGACAAAAGTTGCATAAAACATGACCACTAAGCCTGAACAACGATTACGCAGGCCCCTCAACCCCCAGAGAGGGCGGGAGGGTTTGGACACTGGGTACCAGGAATTACCCAGGACCCTCAACCCCCAGCGAGGAGGGAGGGTTAGGACACTGGATGCATAATTTTGGCACTAGCCAAAAGAAAAGATCTGAAAATACATCTGTACAATTCAAATAATAACATAATTATGAATTCAGCTATACATTGAATTAAGTTCCTGAATGCAGGTATGCCTTCAAAGTTGTGTGATATTAACTACTTTCAACAAAGCATCCTTATAGGGATTTGCCAGGAGAAAAGACCATTTTGCCTGAGTATCCCAATGCAGCTTCCCTTTTAGTAGAGGTGTTTTTAGGGTTTGTCGAATTTCCTCAAAAGATAAGCAGTTGAAAAGATGAGACAAGTCCTCAACCTGGTTTAAACCACATGGACAGAGACTTAGCTCATAAGGGATGCCATTAGACATGCCTTTCAGAATAGGGGAAGGCATCAGCTGAAACTGCGATAAAGTTAGAGCCTTCTGAATTAGGTAGTTATTTGTAAAAATTAAATAAGGTTCTAACTGGTGCTGCTCTTTGAATTTAGAATACCAAGGGGCTACCAGCGATTGTACAAGATCAGCCAATCTACTTGTGTGTAATCAGCACGTAAACGAGTCTTAAAAATATCCTTAGTCCTCATTCTGGAATAGCCACAGAAAAAATCAAAAGAGAAACCAGCCAAGACCTTTTTCACCCCCGTAACTCCCCGCCCCCCAAATGCTGACTCTGCGGGTGACTGTGTGGTGGGGGGCCCATCCATGTGCATGCTGCAGCAGTGGGTGGAGGGATGGTGTGTGCCCGTGGAAACACCACAGGCGGTGGGTGGGGGTGCGTGTGCGTTCCCAGCGCACGCCCATATCCACCCGTCACCCAGCCATGGGGCCATCTGACAAAACGGAGGAGGTTCCTTGGGTGGAGGTGGGTGAAGATAAGTGTGCGCCCATGGGAACAGGCACACACCCATCTCCATCCACCTTCGGCACACGCCCATCCTTCCAACCACCTTCGGCACACGCCCATCCTTCCAACCACCTCCGGCACACTCCCATCCGTCCAACCACCTCTGGCACACGCCCATCCTTCCACCCACCTCCGGCACACGCCCATCCTTCCATCCTGCAGCGCTGTGTGAAAACTACTGAAGTCTTGTTCTGAATGGCTTCTCTATACACTAATGAGGAATATCCCCATACCTCTGATTCATACAAAGCCTGCGGACCAAGCTTGTAGTCAATAAGTTTTAATGCAGGTTGGATCAGTCTCCCCCACCCCCCGATCTCCAGAATTTATTATTATTATTATTATTAACAAACATTTATATAGCGCCAGCAGTGTACCTGTCACTTTACAAAGTAATAAAATAGACAGGGTCCCTGCCCCTAGGGCTTACAATCTGAGAGGCAGGAGCTGGGGGAGAGACTTAGGAAGGGGAACAGAGGGAGAGACAAGGGGTCTAACATTCATGAAGATGCGAGGTCTCAAGTGCACGTACTTGGCTTGGTTA
>QEPC01008364.1:2661635-2687499 GCA_003113815.1 Sphenodon punctatus | reverse complement strand
GCCAGGAACGAACGAAACCAGTCCAAGACTGTCCCGCCAATCCCGGCACGGTCCCGCAAGCGAGTCACCAACACCTCATGATCAACTGTGTCGAACGCAGCCGAAAGGTCTAGCAGGACCAGTAAGGTCTGACGACCCTAGTCCAACGCCAGACGGAGATTGTCATCCAAGGCCACCAATGCAGTCTCTATACCATACCCAGGCTGAAACCCGAACTGAGCGTGGTCAAGATGAAAACTGGTGCGGTCCAGATGTTCTTGGAGCTGCTGTGCCACAGCCCGTTCAATAACCTTCCCTAAAGGGAAGGTTAGAGACTGGCCGATAACTGGCAGGAGCATCAGCGTCAAGAGAAGGTTTCTTGAGCAGGGGCCTAACCACAGCCTCCTTCAGGCATTCAGGCACCCTGCCCTCCCGAAGGGAGGCACTAACCACCCCAGCCAGCAATGGGCGTAGCGTCTCCTGGCTGGCTTTCACCAGCCAGGATGGGCAAGGATCTTGTTCAAAAGTGGTGGCACGAACAGATCCCAACAAGGACTCCACATCGGCAGGCGATACCATCTGAAACCAATCGCACAAAACAGGACAGGACGGGGCATCCATAGCCCCAAGATGATCCTCTGCAATAACTGTGGAACCGAAATCGTGGCGGATGCGAGCGATCTTTTCTACAAAGTACTCGATACAGCGGTCACTGGATTGCTCCAGGTCCAGGCGAATTGCTCCAGGTCCAGGCGGAGACAGGCAGGACTGACCAAACCTTTCACCACCCGGAAAAGCTCTGCTGGACGTGACTTTGCAGATGTAATAAGGGCAGCAAAGAACTGCTTCTTTGCTGCCTGCACTGCCACAGCATAGGCCTTTAAACTGCTGTTACGCTGCGATCGATCATACTCATCGTGAGTCCGGAGCCACCATTGCTCCAACTGCCTGCTCTCCCGCTTTAAACACCGCAGGCGTTTGAAGCCCTAAATGGTCTGGGTCCCATATATCTGAAAGACCGCCTGTCCTACCATGTCTCACTACAGCTCTTATGGTTGCCTGGGAACACCCTCTTTCAAGTTCCATTTGTTACCCTTGTCTATAGGACGGGGGCTTGCATGAGGGTGTTCTCGGTTGCTGCCCCAGTTCTGTGGAACTTCCTTCCCCAGGAGGCTTGCTTGAGCCCGAGCCCAAGCATCTTCTCAAAGTGGTGTAAAACTTTTTTATTTGAAAAGGCATTTGCAGGCAGAGATAGAGGTTGGATGGGTTTGTGCTGGAGTAGGGTTGTGGGGATGGTGGAAGTTTTGAGGCGAGGGTATGAATTCTTATTGTTTTCAGTTTTATTATTATTTGATTGTGAACTGCGCTGAGCCTTTGTGGTAAAGGCAGCGGATACATTTAAATAAATAAAATAAAGGTCATGACTATAGCTGAAGTCAATCAGTACCCAGTTTACTGCCCGATGGGTTACCTGATGTCCAATCTTACCGACTTCTGGTCCCCAAATATTGACTTCCAGTACTGATTTCTGTCTCCATTTTTTGAGTTAGTATCCCGCATTTTTGCTATTTTATTTTCCCATACCGATTTACCAATCGGTAATGATAATTCCTGATTTTTTTTTAGTAATCAGGTATCAGTATTCGGGTAACCCATTGGGTATCTGACATGGCACCCGAAATTGCAGGTATAACCCATGGGTAGTAAATCGGATACCTGTTCCAGCTCTAGTCATGAAAAACAATATTACTCCTTTCCTTTCACTTTGATGTAAAGTTAAATCAAAGTAGTTCTGTTCCAACACAGCCTTAGTGATATTTCGGGGTGGGGAACCCACTTAGTGGTAGATTTCCAAGGGGAAAAATAATACGAAGACTGCATTCCCACCTGCAGCAGCAGTGGCGGCAGCGGGAGGGCCGAGGGAAGACGTGGCAGCGCTGAGGAGTCGGCTGACGGGAAAAGAGCCGGTGCAAACGGGGATCTGCCACGACTTCTCTCGCGCATGTCAGGGTGCAAAATCCAACTGTTTTCCCATCTGCGGCGGCAGTGGTGGGAGGGGCGAGGGAAGATGTGGCAGCCGGAGGAACCAGCCGATGGGAAAAGAGCCAGTGTGAAGGGGATCTGCCGCGGCTTCTCTCGCGCATGTCAGGGCAGGATTTTGTTCCCTGACATGTACAAGAGAAGCCGCAGCAGATCCCCATTCGCACCAACTCTTTTCCTGGCGACCAGCTCCTCCGCGCTGCCGTGTCTTCCCTCACCCCTCCCGCTGCCGCCACGGCCTCCAGAGGTGAGAACGCAGCCTTCGTTTCCAACTTCCATTTAATTTCAATAGAAGTGTGACTCTAAAGTGTCCTCACCTGTAAAAGTCAGTCAGTCACAATAACCTTCTTTGTTAAAGCATTTTTGTGTCTGTAGGTGATAAACACATTGTATGATTAAAGTATTAATGCTGTTGCTCCTAGGCAAGATTTGTTTTTAAAAATGGGGAAAAAAATTTAAGATTGGCTTCAGTGGGAGCTGTTGAGTGCTCAGATCTTTTGAAAAAACAGCTGGCTTATTTAGATACCTATTATTATTATTATTATTATTATTATTATTATTATTAAAAACATTTATATAGCGCCAGTCATGTACTTGGTGCTGTAAAGAAACATAGAAATAGACACGGTCCTTGCCTGTGGCTTACAATCTAAAAGACAAGTAGGGGGAGACAGGGAGAGGGGGGACAGTGGAAGAGACAGGGGAGAAGACAAACAACATTCAAGCGGATGCGAAGTTTTGGGTTCGTGTGCTTAGCTTGGTTACAATCAGGTTGGTTGCAGCAGTTTGCAGAGGGGGGCAGACAGTAAGTATATGGGGAATGACTAGCAGGCATTGGGAAAGGTGGCGAGGAAAAGATGGGTCCTGAGGAGGAATTTGAAGGAGCGGAGGGAGGGGGCAAGGCGGATGTGGGCAGGGATGGAGTTCCAGGCATGGGGGGCAGCGAGGGAGAAGGGTCGAAGGCGGTTAGGTGAGCAGGAGAAATGAGGGAGAGTGAGGGAGGGGACAGAGGAAGAGCGGAGAGCGTGTGCAGGAGTGCGTAGGGAGATTAGGTCCAAAAGGTAAGGGGGAGCTTGATTGTGGAGTGTTTTGAATGTGAAAACCAGGAGTTTAAATAGGATATGTTCAGGAATGGGGAGCCAGTGGGGAGAGAAGAGGAGTGGCTGCACATGGTCGAAGCGACAGGCAGAGTGAATGACCTTGGCAGCGGAGTTTTGGATTGCGATAAGGGGGGACAGGTGAGAGCGAGGGAGGCCAGCAAGGAGGAGGTTGCAATAATCGAGACAAGAGATAACCATGGCATGAATAAGGGTTTTGGCCGAGGAGGTAGAGAGAAAGGGGTGGATCCGAGCAATGTTATGGAGGGCGAAGCGGCAGGATTTGGCCAAAGAGTCAATGTAAGGTTTAAAAGAGAGGTGCGTATTAAAGATGAAGCCCAAGCTATGGGCTTGGAGAACAGGATGGATGGTGACTCCATCGATGGAGATGGGCAGGTTAGCGGGAGAGGAAGGGAAGGGAGGAAAAATGAGGAGTTCAGTCTTGGCCATGTTGAGCTTGAGTTGACGTCGGGACATCCAGGCGGAGATATCAGAGAGGCAGTTGACGAGGCGTGAGCGGACAGAAGAGGAGAGACGGGGGGTAGAAAGATAGAGTTAGGTGTCATCAGCGTAGAGATGATATTGGAACCTGTGGGAGGCAATAATTTTGCCAAGGGATAGGGTGTAAATAGAGAAGAGGAGAGGGCCAAGAACAGAACCTTGGGGGACCCCAACCGAAAGGGGGAGGGAGGAGGAGTTGGACTCGGGGAGCGAGACTTTAAAGGAGCGGTCAGAGAGGTAGGAGGAGAACCAGTCAAGGACAGAGCTACGGAAGCCCATAGATTAAATTGATTCCAATAGTAGCTAGTGGTCGACAGTGTCAAAGGCAGCAGAGAGGTCAAGGAGGACAAGAATGGAGTAGAGGCGCTTAGATTTAGTGACAAGTAGATCATTGGTGATCTTAGGGGCCTAATTCTAAGCTCCCACTTGATCCCTGCTAGTCTTTCCATGAAGTATTTTCAAGGCTTTGCCAGATGAGAGGGGTTTGTTTGTTTGTTTTTTCCTTCCTCTCTCGATTTTGAGTTCCCAGGTTCTTGTCTACCAGTCAGATATATTCCGAAGTATAAAGATGTCAGATTCCATTAATATGTTTATTGGAGTCTCATGATGCCAAATACTTCAAAGCTTTTTCTGGTTGCAGGAAGCACAAATTCACCGCATGAATAAATAGACTGTCAAAATTGCAGCCTTAATGCCCAAATGCATTATTTTTCAAGTCTAGGTGAATTGGGCCAAGGTTCTACAGGTACCAGCACTCCTGAATTTCCATTGACTGAGAACCCATATTACTCACTGAAAACCCTTGGTCCAAGGTTCTGCGTGTACCAGGTCACGAACATTGCTGGATTTTCATTAGCTTAGGACACACGTTGCCAATTGGCTGAGAGCCCTTGGCCCAAAGTTCTACAGGTACCTTGTCATGAACATCCCAGGATTTTCATTGACTGAGAACCCGTATTACCTATTGATTGGAACCCTTGGTCCAAGATTTTATAGGCACCAGTCATGAACATAAATAGTGCCATACTGAGTCAGACCAATGGTCTGCATCAAGCCCAGCATCCTGTCTTTGACAGTGGCCAATCCTTTTCTCTTGGGAGAAGTACCCCAACAAGTTCCAGCCCCCAACAGTAAGAGGTACATTCCCCAGACCTACTTGCTAATAGCCATTAATCGACCTGTCCGCCAAGAACTTATCCAATCCCTTTTTAAAACTAGCTACACGACCGGCCATGACCACTTCCTCTGGCAGTAAGTTCCACAAGTTAATTGTGCGCTGTGTGAAAAAATACTTATTTGTTTTAAATCTGCTACCAGTTAATTTCATGGAGTGTCCCTTTGTTCTAGTACTCTTAGAAAGGGTAAATAACTGCTCCCTATGTATGTGTTCCACACCACTCATGATTTTATAAATGTCTATTGTATTCCTTCTTGGTCGTCTCTTCTCCATGCTGAAGAGCCCTAAGCTAGCTATCAAGCCTTTCCTCATATGGGAGCCATTTGATTATTTTTGTTGCCCTTCTCTTTACCTGTTCTAGTTCTACTGTCTTTTTTGAAATGGGGTGACCAGAACTGCACACAATACACCAGGTGCAGTCGTACCATAGATCTATATAGAGGCAATACAATATTTTCAGTTTTATTCTCTATTCCTTTCCGAATGATTCCTAACATTGTTTGCTTTTTTGACTGCCACTGCACACTGAGCTAAAGATTTCAATGACTCCAAGATCCCTTTCCTGAGTGGTAACTCCTAATTTAGAACCCAGCATTGTATACATATAGTTTGGCTTATTTTTTCCTATATGCATCACTTTATTGGCTGAGAACCCATATTATTCATTGACTGCACTCCCTTGGTCCGAGGTTATACATACACACCCCTGGATTTTCATTAGTTGAAGGACCTATATTTTCTTCAGTCTAATAGAAAGCTTAACTGATACCGGAGGAGGGAGGAAAAGAGACCTAAGTGATTAGAGGATGTATTATTTTTTGACCACGCAAGCTAGAAACATAACTTTAGCTGCAGTTGTTCAAAAAGGGAAGATGGAAAGCATCTGTGAATATAAATAGGCTAAAAGGGAATTTCTAGTGTTAGACTTTTGGCTTTTCTATATCAACTTTTATATAGTGTGGTGTGAAGCGTTTCCCTCATTTTCTCTTGTAAACCAGTAGGTGTTCTGTTTCTCTGCTTCATTTCTAACATACAAAGGGCATAATTAGTCAGGAACGGATTAGGGAAGAAAAGGCAGGGTTACAAGAATAAGGATCTCATGTAGACTATTAACTTAAAAGTTCCAAGAGACTTTATTAGTTGCTGGGAGGAGGGTCAGATCTCTGTGGATACATCTCAGGATGGCTTTCAACCTAACGGCTTGAAGAGACGTTAACTTGGAACTGAGCAATAAAAGCAGAAAGAACTCTGTGGTCGCTGCATGGTTGAAGCTCACAGGTGCTTGTAATAAAAGTTGTTAAAAATTGCTTAATTCATTTGCAAAAAAGCAGATTCTTTAGACCACTGCTGCCCCATTGGCCAAAACTATTTCATTTATTTTATGCTCAGTTCTGTGCTGAACTGAAATGCACTTACAATTTGCTTACAATTAATTAAGATGATGATCTGTGGCACTTTAAAATGAGCATTCAGCATTTCCTCCCCCCATTTGCATTGTGAATAAAACGATAATTGGATGGAAACAATATGGCATTTAATGCAGCTTTTAAAAAAATAAAATAAAAAAAAAAGCTATTTTTTTTAAAAAAAAGAGAAATCGAGAGATCTGGCCCCTAGAATTATATAATGCCATAGATGTATGAGTAAAACTAATCAAATATGCCACATGCCCTCATTTTTTAAGTGCAATAGCTCATTTGGCTGTTAGCAAAACCTTGCTTAGTGATGCATCAATAATTAGAAACTGTCACAGTCTATATGTGAAATAACACTCCCCTCCCCCCATGCAATTTTTTTCCTTGGGATTAAAAAAAATCTTGTATCACATTTAATCTTTTCTGGATTACAAACCTATTCGGACATATCAAGATGGCTGTCGACCAGGTTTTAAAAAAAAAATTAAAAAAGGAATTGTGTGGGAGTTTTAAAGTTGTTTAATTTATCAAAATGCCTTTCTCTGCAAACATGAAAGGGATGTCGTGCCTGTTTTGTGGATTCTGTATAGCGGGGTGTGTTTTAACAGTCTGCCGTGCGTAATTAACATAGATGCAGCAACCAGAGTAATGAGAACGTTGCTTGAAAGCATGAGAAATGGGATCTTTCATAGTAAACTTCTGTATGTTCCCATTGCTCCATTAGAAGAGCCAGGACAAGCTGTTTACAAGTGATTTTAGCAAACACCACCGCTACCTCTCAGCAATTCGCCCTTTAGTCTGGCAGTGAGTATGAAGTCGAAATAGTGCCAGCCAATGGCTTAGTCTCCAGAAAACACCCAACCTCTCCAAGCCTAGAAACAGACAGAATCGACAATCTTGTTGTACCATCCCATTTTAAGAAAACAATATCCCTTTTTTGGCAGATCAAAGCAGCCCCGTGGCAAGCCTACCTTGTTACCAATAACCCTTTATGAGAAGGTTCAATTAAGAATGAGGCCTCCTGTCAGGAAGCTCAGCTGCTGTACCAGATCCCTAATTGCTAATGAAGTGATAAGGAAAAGATCATTGTGGGTAGCATCCACCTCCACAAAGAGAATCCTATTACACTGCCGTCCCCAAAGATGGTTTCATCACTAGGCACCCAGATGGCAATTGTCGCTGAGCTGGGCATCTTTCTGCTGGACCAGTTATTAAACAACCTGAACTGGTCATTGAAAGGAATAACTTAATGCAGTGCAGGTGGTGATAAAGAAGCATTGATTGACTTAATTGTATTTAGGACTCACTCCACTCACCACATGCTCCTTAACCTATGTTTGACTTGTTCCATTTCAGTGCATTTGATAGCTGCTGATTTCCCTTCATGCCTTACAATGGCCCCTCTCCTTCCCTATTTAAACATAAGCACATGACACCGGTGCTCCGTTCTCTGCACTAAGCCTATAGTCTTACGGGCCTGATTCAAGGTGCTGGTTCTTACCTATAAAGCCCTTATTCGGTTGGGCCCCATATATCTGTGGGATCGCCTCGCTCCCCGTGTTCTGAATCGGCCCCTGCAGTCGACCGGGAGCGCCCTTCTCGAAGTCCCCCGGCTATCCCGGGGGAGCGACTATGGAGAAGACGTTCTGTGTGGCCGCACCGAGGCTGTGGAACTCCCTCCCGGCGGAGGCCCCGGTGGCCCCGGACCTCTTCTCTTTTCAACGTAAGAGCTGGCTGTTCCGCCAGGCCTTTGGCAAGGGAGATGGGTGAGTGTGGGTTTTTATTTTTATGGGGGGTGGTAAGGAAGGGTTGGGGTATTTTTTCCCCTCCCTCCTCTTTTCCAGGGGGGATATTTCCCTCTTTTTCCCCTCTTCCCCCTATTTTAGATGTTTTATGTTGCTGTTTGTGTATTTTTGTGTGTGTTTTTATACTTTTTTATATATTGCAAGCCACCCTGAGCTGCCTTTGACAGGAGGAGCAGGATATCAAATGTTTTAATAAAATAAAATAACACAGGTGCCATTACTGGGTCAGAGACCAATGATCCATCTAGCCCAGCATTCTGTCTCTGACAGTGGCCAGCCTCGGTTGCCTCAGGGGAGCATGTTTTCCTGCCACGCTCACCCTGCACACAACCGTTAAGGGTCTCATTCCGCTGATTAACCTAACTAGTAGCCCTTTATGGATCTGACCTCCAAATATATATATATATATATATATATAAATATATATATAAAAATCTCTTTTTGGCGCCAGCTATGCTGCTGTGGCTTGTATAACATCTTGTGGCAAAGAGTTCCACTGATTTTATTTGCGTTGGATGATAAAGTACTTCTTTGATTTATTTTGAATCTGCTGCTTGTTAATTTCATGGCATGACCCCTGGTTCTACTATGTTTAGCAGCTCCCTGTTACCTGCCCCAAACCATTCATGATCTTGTAAACTTCTATTACATCCTGCCTCCCTCAGTTGTCTGTCTTCTCCAAACTCAAGCGGAGGAGCCCTAACCTATAGAACATTTCCTTGGATAGAAGACACTCCATGTCGTAGGTTGTTTTATTTATCTGTTTTCCCTTCCCTTTATTGCCTTTCCACTATGCGAAGGATGCTAGAAGGACATTGAAGGGCTGAAGAGGGTTCTGTCAAGAGCCGCAAGGATGATAAAGGGCCTGGAGAGGAAGACCTATGAGGAGAAATTCAAAAGCCTGTGAATGTTTAGCTTAGATAAAAGAGGAAGTGGAGACATGACTACAGTTCTCAAATACGTAAAGCGCTGCTGTAGGCCAAATGCCACCCACTTGTGCTCTCTGGTCACTGAGGATAGGACTAAAGGGAATCGGCTTAAATTATAGGAGAAAAAATTTAGGCTACACCTTAGGGAGAATTTTCTAACTATTAGGCAGTGGAATAGTTTGTCAAGAGAGGTTATGGATTCTTTTTAAAAATAGGTAAGACAGACAACTCCCAGGGATGCTGTGGGTCATGGGTGGCGAACTGTTTCCCTTCCAGAGGCCACTTTGGAAATTAGTACAGTCTGCGAGGGCTGTGTCAAAGAGCATTTTCACACAAGATACTCTCCAACCGCTACCCACCCGCTATACATGTTACAGGGCTGCAGTGTTGCCCTATGGGTGCCCTGTAACATGTATAGTGGATGGAGAGTGTCTTGTGTAAAAATGCCCAAAGTTGGGGTTGAGGGTGCTTCTTATGGGACACATTCAGAAAGAGGAGGGTCTAGTTCTGTCAGAGGTCTCAGCGGTCGGCTACGGGGGCGGGGTCACCACCGGTGCCTCCGTCAGGCTCCTGGTGGCCGCGCAGAGACTGGGGCTAATGCAGCAGGGGTGGGGCAGACAGCCCTCGCCCCGCTCTCACCTGACAGTGTGGGGGAGGAGCCCTGAGACGCTGAGGCCGGGCCCAGCAGGGCGGAGCCACCAGAAGCGCCGCGGCGCTCAACCCGCCTGCGTGTGCGGCTTGGTGGGGCAGCCAAGGCATAAAAGGCAGGGTGTAACACTGCCGGTGATCAGCTTTGGTGTATGAACTAGTCCTAACGAGCGTCTGTTGGAATTTCCTGAGCCTTAAGATAGAGAATGCGTGTGGCTGGTAAGTGATAGAGTGAGAGTATCTGTGTAAACTGGTGTTTGTGTGTTTGACTGTGCGGAGTACTTGGAGTATCCTTCCCTTCTGAGACCGTGGCCCCCTCCTGCATCAACTTCCCTAGGTTGCGTGTGCTCTGTTACCTTCCTGCTCCCCTTTTCCCCAGAGCTTATTCCTCCCATCCTCACCCATCACGTTATCTTCCTCCCCCTAGTGGGTTAGTGCGGGTGCTTGTGTACCATAATTGGGGTGCTTGTATTCTTCTTATGTCTTTCATAGTCGCGTCTGAGTTGTAGCAATCACCATCACCAACTAGGAAAGGGATGGGAACGTATTGCTAAAAAAAAAGAAGTAAGACCATTAATTTAATAAAAAGAACACCAAGGTGTGTTGTTTTTCATTTGATAGTAACTGGAGAAAATAAGACAAGAAATCCATCATTTTGAATTCCCAGTGATTTAAGTGGAAATGTACCAGGAATTATCATGCACATTAGAGCCTTATAATAAAAGAAATAGTTTTTGCCATTAGATATGTAATTATCAGTCCTTGCAAAGAAAAAAAAATGGACATCAGAAAGGAGATGCCATGTGTCTCAGTGAAGCCTCAGTAACAACTTCTCATGCTGAAAATCTGGAGAATTTATGTCCAATTTTAGTACAGGCTTTATAATTGATCACATCGGAAAGGCCCCCGTGCATTAGATTTTCATAAAGATGTGTTTGTCCTTCACTTAAATATTATGATCCAAAATGCTAGGTAATAGCTTCACCTCTTTTGACAGCAGAGATGCTGGGGCAGTACAATCTAAGATACTGTTGGATTGCTTTTGGCTTAACCCTCCTGCGCCTGAGAAACTGACTGACTAATAACTGTATCTGGGGTCAAAAGGACCCCCATTAATAAATAGCTGAAAATAATGAATGTGGTTGATTTGAAATGGACTCCAGATTAAGAAAAAAAATCAAAAGTTTATTAGTATAACAACTGAAAAACAGAAATACAAAACAACCCCCCATGGTATTGGCGGTCACCATGACCCCTCATGTAAAGCAGCACAACTAACAAAAACGGTACAGGGGGTCATGTTGATCCCCTCCAATCCCAGAAAAGGAGAGGAGGAGCCAGCTCAAAAGTCTTGAGTTCACAGTAAGATGGCCAGATATGCCAATTTTAGAGGACATTTATGAAAAATACAGGTTTCAGGGCTTCACAAAGTTCACAGTAAATGCAGGGCTCATCAACACCCACATGCAGAGTGAATAGGTATTTTGCCAACACAAAGCTGCCAATGGCTGTGATAAAAAAGCAGTGTCAAGAGTTCACTCTAAATAGGTCTTAACTGCAAAACTTAAAGTTGGCAAGTTGACCTTTCACCAGGGGTCAATTTAACCCCCCAAAGCATTTAATGGTGATATTTTCCTAAACACACCACCAATGATGTTTGTGAACTCAAACTAAGTGCTACATTTTGTCCTTCACCCTCATTGAGGATTTTAATTAAGAGAGCAGGTGCTGGGCTAAGTTTCATTTCTTTAAAAGACACATGTATTTTAAGAATATATGTGCAAGGGGTCAACATGACCCCCAGTGCAAAGGGCGTATAATGCTTTCATTTTCCCATTGACTTACATTGGGGTCTAAAGGACCCCTGATGATGAAATGATAAAAACCTCTGCTTTAAAAAAATGGGGAGGCAGGGGGAGGAACATGAAACAACAGGACAGTTGACCTTGCACTTCTTGAGGAATATATGCGGGGAGGAGTGGTTCAGGCTTGCCAAAACAGTTTTATGATTTTTTAGCAGCCTTTAGGGTCAGAAAGACCCACAGAAATGCAGGAGGTTTAAGCTTATATAGAGAAACAAAACTGGATTTTCCTCCAATCACAATGGCTTGTACAGAGGCTAGTAGCCAGTGAGTGGCATAATTCACAGATGGATTTTAGTTCATTACTCCATGCTGTGGATTAAAATGCATTCTTGGCATCCTGAAATGACACGAAGAATTGTGGGGGCTCGGAGACAAAAAGATACTGAGCAAGAGCTGGAGCTGGAGAATTGAAGAAAGGAATGGTAAAATAACCAGGTTTTTTTTTTGTTTTTTTTTAAAGCAAAAAAACACCAACCCAGTATTTTCAAGATATTCTGGAACTAGGCATGAAAAAAAAAATCGAATAGGGGTTTTGGCAGAATATATGGACCATTTCCACTCCCTTAATACTGCTTGCAGGTTCTGCCCCAGAAACAGCCCATTTTGTCTGAGCAAAATTGAGCTGTTTTCAAGGGCTGCCATCAACTGGAAAATCACACTTCTCTCAGAAAACGTGTTACTAATGTTGCTTGAAACATGCGAAATAACTATAATTTAAAGTGATCTGAGACAAAGCAGTCCCCCCCCCCCCCCCAGTTTGTTTGCTTTGTGTGTTGGACGGTGCTTTGTACAGAGTCATGTTCACTCTTTCCCAAGTCATTCAATTTTTCCTTTTGTTTGTGAGGTCTTTCACATAGCCATAGGGAAGAGAGAAGTGTTGTTTTCTTAAATATATATTTTAATTTTTTTTAAAAAAGAAGAAATGTGGTTGTAAAATCACAAAAACAAAAAAGCAATTCAAGGTCAGGTGTAGTACTGAAACTAATTTCAGCTCCTACTTTGATGGTGACTTTCTCGTAACTACTGTTTTACATGTGAACGGTTCTTTACCAACTTTCCAACAAAATGGAGCGATTTAAGCCAACCGTCTTTGAGCCCTGTCATTAATCTTTGTTGCAATAGACCAGGAGTGGGCAAAGTTCCCATGAGCTGCGTACTGAAATTTTCATATAGAATCATAGAGTTGAAAGGGATGGTCTTCTAGTTCAACCCCCCCTGCTCAACACAGGAAACCCACAGCTACAGCATCCCTGACAGATGGCCGTCCAACCTCTGTTTGAAAACCTCCAGTGAAGGAGAGCCCACCACCGCCCTACACAGTCTGTTCCACTGTCCAGCAGCTCTTAAAGTTAGGAAGTTCTTCTTAATGCATTATATTACATTTAGGAATGGTTACTGTCATGAAAAGATGCATTATATCGATTGCGGCTTCCACCTGATCCCAAAGACAGGACAATGTGACTTCCCGCATATTATCCCTCTGCTCGCATCAAAACTCTCTGGCTCCCACGCTGTCCGGTAGAGACAGGCAGCACCAGTAGTGGCACAGGGCCTGCTCCCCCTGGACCCTATGAGACTCCAGTGGCTAAAATGGTGATTTGCTGGCTCTTGTTCCAGGGAGCTGCATGGACATGCCCTAAACAGTCACTTCTAGTGAGAGCCACAGTACAGGTGCCCAAGAGCCACGTGTGGCTCCAGAGCCGTCATTTGCCTACTTCTTCAATAGACTGTGAATTACAGATCCTGTTAGAAGAAAATACGTTCTAATGTGAATTTTAATGATGGTGAAGGGCAAATGCATGGCTATCGTTGCATCATACTTTTTGAAGAAACTAATTCTATTTTTTGTGTGTCCAAAAATTATATTTTTTTACCCTTAGCATGTGGCTGTTGATAGCGATGGAAGTTCTTTGGGTCAAGACATTGGTAATGTTAAAAAATGTCCATGGCTATATGTATGGAAAATCAGAAGAAGAAAATCTGTTGGAGGGCAATGTAATAGTTAGGCTTTATTTATTTCCTCATCTTTGTTGCACAAATAGGTTTTCTGTTCAGGGGCACCAGAATTTATGATGAAAAATTTTGTTACAATAGAATAAATTGAACAGTGAGTTTTCTTTGGGAAGTGTCATGGCTTTTCCTGAATGTGCACCTCACTCTACTGCTTTAAAAACTTTGGGTTAAGAAGGTGTTACCTGAATTGATTAGCTTTGTGATCAGAGAGAATTATTGCGTGACTAAAATGGATTACAATAATGAACAGACATTCATTCTTGTTCTGCAGAATAAATTATCTGAATATGGTATTATAAGAGCTAATAGTTAATATAGGAGACAGAGATTATATCAGACAGAATGACTGACAAGGGATGGATTAATGTATAATTGCCCTGAGGCTTTCCCTACATTTTACTGTGGAGCATTTAGGAATGACTACTGTCAGCGACTATACACTGGTGTGATCCAATATGCTAATTCTTCTACAATTGATGTATGGACCCAATATGACGACACATATACTCCAATTCCATTTCATGGACTTAATTTTGCCGTTCTTGTTTAGCTTTCTGTATCTCCCTTTATTTCAGTATCTCATTTTTCACTTTTAACGGTTTGAAAGGACAATTAGAAAAAAGTTAGAGAAATGTGTTCACTTTTTGCGTTTACAAGACTGCCAAGTAGGTGTGAGATTCTACCAGGTTGAAAGAGTGGCATTTGCCACCTGCTTTGTGTGGTCTGGGGAATTGATGAGACTATTCTGTACCAACAGTAAAAGTTCCAGAGAAGGAAGGTCAATCACAGTCTCCAGAGCAAAAGGCATGATGTGTTTATAGGGTAAAAGCAGACGGGACCTTGGGCTGCTGTAGCTCGTGCTGACCCACTTTGCAACGGACCTCACCTGCATGCCTGTGCAGGCGCCGACAGATGTTGGCCTGGGATTGCCCTAGGGCGTGTTGGTGGCTAGCCTGGGTTCTGACCCAGGTCACAGCCTGGGCTAAGGTCTGACCAATCAGGCCAAAGCAGACGACAATGGGCTATCACGTTTGCTGTAGCCCAGAAGACGTGGCCCAGATAGGGTCCGCCATGACTGGCTGCCATGGCTAGCTGTCATTGGCCACCATGGTTGCCTGTCATGTCAGAGGGCAGGACCGGCTGGCCCCATGGTCATGTGTCTCCCCACCCTCCCCGGCCACAGACATGTTTGTTGTGCAGCCCAACGCAGTCCAGACTGTCCGCTTCAGCTTCCCAGCTTGGGTTGGGCTGCCACAGCACAGCTGTCATGTATGTTTCTACTGCCCGAGTCTCCAGTACTCCACACGTATTAGAGTGGCCAGGAAGATAAGTAAAATCTACTTGGGATTGAAACGTGATCTTGCTAAATGGAGGGACTTTTCAGTAAGGGAGCACCCTGTCTAGTTCCTGCTCAAGCCATGGCAGTGTTTTCTCTCTGCTTGAGAGAGGGGAGCAACTGGAATGAAAGTTTTTTGGAGAACTTCGATAGAGAAGTTTGACCCTAGTGCAGTGGCTCCCAAAGCTTTGTCTACAAAACCCCATTTTGAGACTTAAATATAATTCTGTGACCACAGATAGCAACAGAGATGAACACGATATGCAGAACATCAACAGCATCATGACTGCAGAAGGCATTGATCTCACTTGGGGTTCTGGCCAGCAGTTTGGGAAGCTCTGACTCTTAACAGGAGCCAGAGGAGAATATCTGTGAGAACCAAGTCTGTTTCTACAGCTGCTAAAAAAAACAACCCTCCAGCTGTGAGTGCAGAACATTTTAGCGCCCTACCCTCAGCACAGGAGCAGAGTGAGAGCAGATGATCTCTCACTTCATTATTGAGTTCCTTATGCAGCATGTCCATTTAAGATTATAGAGCAAGGGATATTTGGAGCCTCATAAAGACCTCTTCGTCCCCCAGTTATCTTATCTCAGTTATCCTTCTCTGACTCTTGTCTAAGGTAAGCTACAAGCTGTAGTGTGAACAGAGAGGGAAGTCAGGTTTTATTTGCGTAAGTAGAGAACGAGGGAGCAACCTCCTAACCATAAATTCTTAGTTTTATTAAATTCCTCCTTCACACATCTGAGCCTGTGTGGGAAATGGAGGCCCCAGAGCTCTGTGATTTTTATTTACCTTGACAGACAGGACGGTGTAGCTTGTTGGCCACGAACAAGCCGGTCCCCTTAACACCAGGTTGAGACCAGTATAACCAAATTACCTAGCTCCTTGGTGCTTCTTTGGGATCATACTTTCAACTGCTTAACCTTGGAAGGAAAGACAGAAGACTAGCTTGGGGGTTTCTCAATAGAGTGGGATCTTGGGTACAGATTCACATGGTTTTTCTCCATTTCTGCTTGGCCTACGTCACGGAGAGGACAGTCTTTTACCAATAAATTGAGTGGGAGTTTTGCCATTGATTTCATTGGGTGGAGTATTTACGTTCTGGTGGTGTAAACAAATGAGACAATAGCCCGCTGCAGTCCAGGTTCGGTCCGTGCAGCCCCCAGTCACATGTTTAACATGTCCATCCTAATAAACGGGCACATTGGTGTCGGGAAATCAATCCCAGTTCCCAACATGGTGAAATTACTCACAAGAAAAATTTTGCTGCTCACTTCAGCCCTAGTTTTATGGCATTGTTTTCTGGTGTTCTCCTAATTGTCCATAGCCATCCATTATCTCTTGCCTTTTGCTTAGATTTTTCAATAAGGGATAAGTTCTTGGAGGATAGGTCCATTACTGGCTATTAGCCAAGTAGGTCGGCAGATGTAACCTCTGATTATCAGGAGCTGGGAGGGAACAACAGGGAATGGATCATTTCATTAGAACCTATTGGGTACTTCTCCAAAGAGACTGAGAGTGACCACTGTTGGAGACAGGATGCTGGATTGGACAGTGTTTCACTTCCTATGTTCTTAAGCTCTTTCCAGGTAAGGGCTGTCTTTTTCATATGTGTTTGTATTGTAGCTGGCATTCCAGCACTATAGCCAGTAATATACTATTTATTACTAATCCTCCGAATGTTCCAGGAGCAATACGTAATGCCAGACTTGCCATTTTAGTGGCAGGAAATCTGTTCCATGATGCCAGGAGTGTTACTGGACTGACTAGGTCACGGAATGAGCATCTGAAGCTTTTTGGCTATGTCACTGAATTCTGTTTACTTCCTCATCTCTAGAGTAGGGATAATTGCCTGACAAAGAAATTGTAAGGGCTAATTGAGTCTGTGAAATGTTTTGAATATATGAAGTGTTCTGTAAATAAGTTTTGTTATTAAGTAGCATCATCATTATGGACTCCGCAAACCTCTGCACATGTTTAGAATGAGAGAGTAATATGTTCCTGTATGGATTTTTGGAGGATTCACTTTCATTGCTTTGCTGCTGGAAAGCAATGGGTTGTATTGCTTCCTCTTTTCAAACTGTAAATTATTCTTGGAGAATGGGAACCTTCATATGGGCCATCAGCGCATGCCCAGGTGTTGGGCTTCAGAACCGTAAATGGTAGTTGACAAACACCAAAAAGACTGCAGTCTATGGCCGAAAGAGACAAGAGAGAGAGTTTTGCCACACCAAGTGATAAGTACGTGAACAGCTTGAAATACAAAACATTTGATTTGGCTGTTTGACAAAGCTCTTTAGTAGCATTTGCCTTTTGTGAGTATTGGTACTGTGGTGCATCTCTGTGATCGTTCGGTTAAAAAAAAATAAAAAATCTTAGTTTACCGATCTAATTCTTCGTACAAAGAGTTGTCAGATTAATATAGACTAGCTAGCTGATAAAAATACAGAATTCTGGAAACATCATCAAAATCCAAATGCAGAGCACTTTCTGATGAGATGGAATGCCCAGTCTTTGGCTCATGCACGGAAGTCTGGGAGTCAAAATGTGCGAAACATCTGCGTCGTTGGAAGGGCAGAAGTAAGGATCTTTTCTGGCAAACGTGCATGTTTGGCACAGTTGTGAAATCTTACTCTGCCAGATGTGCATGTTCTCAGGCAAAGATCTGCACTTTCATGAGTTGGAAGCTGTGTGTCATTTACCTCCCGGACAATCCCGCAGCACTGAAGGCTGCGTATTCCAACTCGTTGGAAAGCGCGTGCAGGCCACAAAGTATAGAAGTCACTCAGATTCTGAGACAGCTTCTTGGTAAAAAACGTAAGTGAACAGATAATCAAACACCACCAATCTAGTCGTTTAATGATGTGACATTCTAATGTTCGTCCTCGTGTCTCGTTTCTCGGGAGAATGGTAACATGCTGGGTTCTTTCTTTGCCAGTCTTCCTGATTAAGTGTTGAGCAATTTGTGAAGCTGGCTGGCATGCAACTAACTTGCAAATAGGTTTTAGTATTCCTTTTATTCTTCTTGAAGTCTAATAATATTGTTTGAGTGCAGATCTAGTGGATGTTTCTTGGTAAAACTGGTTTTGTAATCTGTTTCTGTAAACCCTAGTAAATTTACATGTAAATATAAACATGTCCTTTGTTCTTTTGATTCAAATGTCACAGTGGGAAAATGCATTACATTTTATCTTTAGCCATTATTAGAGCTGAACCAAGTAACTGCAAAAAAGGGTATACCTGATTAATTTTTGGTACCTGAATTGACCCAACAACATCACATACCAATAGCTCACGTGGTAAGAGCGCATGTTTTGCATGTATAAGGTCCCGGGTTCAAATCCCTGGCATCTCCACTTCAAGATCCCTGATAGCACGCCTGTGGGAAGCCTCTGTTGGGGGCTTGGAGGGTTCCCAGATAGCACACCTGGATGGCCTCTGCCGGAGACCCTGGAAGAGCCGGATTTGGATCCGAATTTGAAACACCTGCTGCCATGTCAGGTTGTGACAATACTGGGCTGAGATGGATCATTGGTCTGACTCAGTTTAGTTTAGTTTATTTAGGTCTCCTTCGTATCTCATTATTATTGGGCATTAGTGCTAAGTAGTGCCAAACCGAAGTGACTGAAATGAGATACCCAAATAAGCAGATATGTTAATATTATTTCTGTGATGAGTAGTTATTTGGATATTGCATGGGCTCTCTGAAAATGGGAATAATATTCTTAAATACAAAACTGCGTATTTGTTTTGGCTTTACATCAGAGGAAGTAGAGTAAGCCAAAGGCGTGGTGAAATTGCTTCATGCCAAGTCAAAATAGTTTATTGTTTCCAGCAATATTGCTATATCAATTCAATAGAATCACATCATAATAAAACCCCAAAAGTATTACACAAACATCTGGATATAACTAAATAGATAAAAAAAAAATAAAAAAAATACAAATAATAATAATATATACTCCGGAAATAAAACCATAGGTAAATCTGTCATTTCCCTAAAACTAACAGAACCAATAAAAGGTCCCATGAGGTAGAGAGTACAATAAAATAATAGTAAAATACAATTAGTAAAATACATGAGCCAGGGACTAACTAACTGGAACCCTCAGTCAAAGGTGCTTGTCACTTGAGCCCTTTCCACCAAAAGTAAGAAACAGGCGATCGCCCTAGATTTCCCAGCGCCTCAACAAGTAACATCATTTTATCATCTGTTCCAAGATCTGAGTCATGGAACATAGGCTCAATCCAGACTTGCCTTAGTGTTTAGAATTTAGGATAGTGAAATATTATATGAGTTAATGTTTCAATTTCATTTAAAGCACATGAGCATAATCTCTCATCATAGGGCACTTGTCTCCTTCCCAATACTACCGCCATCTCAAACGAATTAAAGCGAAGGAGAGTCACCATGCGGCGTAATTTCGGATCTTGGAGACTCAACAAGTAAGGTTCTAGTATACAAGCTTTCTTCAAGTGAGGGTACAATGGGGCTATTTTATTTCCCTGAATTGCTGCCATCTTTTTGCTAACCGCCCAATCTCGGAGTTTCATCGTAACCTCTGCTTTGTCAGGGAGCAGTACTGTCAGATCTAGTGGCAGTGTTATAGTCGTTGCGACCTCCTTGATCACTTTCCACTATTTTTACTGCAATGGCCCTTGGTGGTATCTTTGCTCAATATAGCATTTAAAAGCCAGACTCCACTTTACCATGAGCCAATCTATGCCAGTATAGAAGGCCTCTAAGTGTAGCATAGATTTCAACAGCTAAAGAACCTGTCTCAAGGCGCAACATAGAGATTGGTGTTGCTCTGGCGGCCCCCAGTAAACACCTGATAAAATGATTTTGGGGTAGCTCCAATCTGGGAGTGGGTGTCGAAAACCATAGCTCAGAACCATACAAAAGTTGAGGGAGAACTTGGGCTAAAAAGATGTCAATAACTTGTTCTATTGAAGCTGACGGAGAGGCACAATAGAGTTTCAAAACACCAGCTGTAGACTGCCTTGCTTTAGCCAACCAAAGTTCACTATTAGACCACCAGGATCGCGAAGCTGAATAGACCAGACCTAAATATGTATACTGTTTCATCTGAGCAATTTCTTGGGAACTAATCCTCCATTTGAAGTTGTTACGCTCTCCAAAAGCAATAATTTTGGATTTGCTGATGTTGACTCGCAACATGTTAGAACGACAAAAGAATTCAAGTGAATCTAAACACTGCTGCAGGCCTTGTTTAGTCTGGGGGAAAAAGGACTATATCATCAGCATATAATAATAATGATGTTGGCCAATCCATTATCTTAGGAGGGGTAGTGTGTTTATCTTCAATCGCTCGAACGAGGTCGTTAACAAATTGAATAGCAGAGGGGCCAGGCGACAGCCTTGCCTGACACCCCTCGTCATCACACATGGTCTAGTGGTTCTACCCTCAGTGTCCACCCTGACTACTGCTGTTGTGTCCGTACATAAGGATCTTATTAAGGATAGCAGATGTGGGCTTATCCCTAATTTGCAAAGCTTGCACCAGAGCAATTCCCTTGACAGAGTCAAAGACCTTCTCCAAGTCGATAAAAGCTACATATAGCTTTGCTTTCTTTATCCTGGTGTATTTTTCAATTAAATGCGACAGGACAAAACAATTATCCATGGTTGACCTGCCAGCTCGGAAGCCAGCTAGTATAGAGCTGTAGGCAACCCAGTCCTCTAAAGAGATCAATAATACTCTAGCATACAATTTTCCCGGGATTGACAACAGACTAATAGGCCTATAACAAGCAGGATCTAGTGGGTTCCCTTTCTTAAAAATTGAAATTATAGTTGCCCTAGACCAAGATGTTGGGATTGTATTTATAACCAAAAAAACCTTGGTCAGAACAGGGATCCACCAGGCAAGATTGTCCTTAAAGAATTCCGCCTGGATAGCATCTACCCCCGGCACCTTACCATAGCGTAATTTATTAATATATCTGCATATATCATTTTCCCTTACTATCGGGGAAGATAATTCTCTGTCTGCTTTCTCTAAAAAAAAAAGTTTCTGATTCCCTAGTAGTCTCCTCCAAGTGGACATCCTGGTACAGATCCTCATAATATTGAACCTACTGCTTGTGGTCTACCTGAGATTGAGTAGGTGCGCTCCCTTTCCTGGCCCACGTAGTTATTATTTTCCAGAACTTAGTTGAATCTGGAGTCTTGACTGCTATTTCCAATTCTGCCCACATTTGGGCCATCCTACTTGCCCGCTTAGCCCTTAGGAGCTTAAAATAATCCTTCCTTTTGGCCACGTAATATTCCCAGTCAGTATTCAAATGTAAACGGGTCCACCGTCTTCTGATTTTTATCAGGGAAGCCTTTGCCGCCTTACATTCTATGTCCCCTCTCCTTGTCTCCCCCCTCCGTGTCTATTAGATTGTAAGCCGTAGGCAGGGACCGTGTCTATCTTATTGTTCTGTAAAGTGCCAGGTACACAGCTGGCGCTATACAAATGCTTATAATAATAATAATTAATAATAATTAATTATAAATAACTGTTATACCTGGATTGTATCTGACCCTGATGGCGGACAGGTTTCCTAGTAATATATGGAAGTAACCGATCAATTATCATTTGATAGAGGATATAAACTTCCCTCTGATCCTTGGCTATTGTAATAGTGTCTCGTAAAGCCAGGAGATCAGAGGAATATAGCTCTCGGGCCAGCTGTGCTGACACGTCAGGTGTCCACATGAGTGGCAATTGAACTGGCAAATTATTTAGGTCCTGTGTCTTCAAGTGACCTCCTGATAGAGAGACATCTAATTCCATACAAAGCGGAAAATGATTCCCCTCTGGTCTCATCAGGATCTCTAGGTCCTTAATAAGAGGAAAATCTAAAAGCGGAACCATAACATAGTCGATTACACTCCTACCTAGTATGGAGTCAATTGCTTCATGCAGTGGAAGAGAAGCTGATTGTATTATGCATCTTTTTTAAAATGGAGAGAGTTAACATGCATTAAAGAATTAGTTGAGCTGGACAAATTACTTTTAAGGAAAGTTTTGCATAAGGAGATGAAAGGGGTGTTTCCAAGTATGTTGTCAAAATGATCTAGGTAAGAAATTGGGGAGGGGAAAACAGTAAAGGTGACTTGGCACAATTCTTCAATTTTTGTGGATTTTTCCACATATGGAACAGTTGCCTGTTTTTTGTACTGGAATCCAGATTGGAATTAGGGGCGGGGGAGGAGGTGGAAGAGAGGAGGGCTGATAATCTGTGCATGCACAAAATAGCCATGTTATTTTATTTGCCCCAATCGGAAATCGGAATTAATGATCAAATCGATTCCAGTTTCTGACTGAACCAAACAAAATGCCCAGTTCCAAGGGGAGCTAGGCAAAAAAAATTGTGTTCGGCACTAGGTAATGGTAAGTATTGAGTGGTTAGGAGGCTTGGGTGAAGCAAAGAGAAGAAATGCAAAAAGATAAAGAAATCACAATGTAGGAAGTGATTCGGGTGCTTGGACCTGATCAAAGTGGTGGTAAATATTTATCAGGACACTCAAATCTGTGATTGAAGGTAATTACAGTGACTCTTTATATGACACAGGTTCCCCCAGTGTGGTTCCCCCAAGTGAGATTGCACTATCTGCCAAAGGGGTCACAAGCCTGACTGATATTTGACATATTTTTCATGGCTTTGTTGCTGTCTGGGGTTGTGGGATTATATTTAAGTCTCAAAATGAGATAATGCAGGCGCAGAATTTGAGAACTGCAGCTATATCGGATGGATTGGAAGAGGGCAAGATGGAAGTTATGGAGACCTGAAAGTCAGAGGTTGCTGTATTTGTTGTAAGAGACAAACAACTATTGGACAAAGGTTTTAGTGGAAGGAGTAGGGAGGCACAGTTGGATACTGCAATTGCAGAGATTAATGTATGGGTTTTGAGTGCCGATTGGAAGTTTGCATGGCAGGGTCTTGATGAGGACAGTGGAGTTATCAACTGTGATGGAAAAGGTTGGCGAAAGAAGGAATTTTGTTTTCTTTGTGTGAAATTTGAACTGCTATATAGGGGAACTGGAGTAAGGTCACAGACACAGTGAATGAGAGGCAGGTCAAGTCTGGGAGGCAAAATGGGGAGCCATCAAAATAGAGATGGTGCTGATAGCTATGTGAGTAGGTAAGCTCCTAAAGAGGAGAGGAGAAAATGCTGCTGAATCCTGTGACTAAGAGAAGACCAGGAATCCTGGTTAGGACAGCGGATTTAGGAAGAACGAGTCATCAGTTATGTATAAAAAAATAAAAACATTCTCTGTTAGTATAAATCTGCTCAGCCATTGTATTAAAACTTTTTATATCATAATCACAAGTTACATTTGAAACGAAAACAAAACTGCTATTTTATTTATTTATTTATTTAACAAATTTTGTTAGCCTGCCCCTCCTGCTCCAGGCAGCTCGGGGTGACTTACACACATAAAAACAATGAAACAACACACTTAAAACATCACAATAAAAGAGAAGGCAAAAAACAAATAAATAGATCTCTCTTCCCCCTCCCTAGCCCACAACCCCCCACCCTAAACCCCCATCTTCCCCGCCAAACGCCTGGTGGAACAGGCAGGTCTTAGTCATCCATCGGAAGGAAGGGAAGTCCGGGGCAATCCAGGACTCCGCTGGGAGGGGATTCCACAGCTGAGGTGCAGCCACTGAGAACGTCCTCTCCATAGTGGCCCCCTGGGCCACACAGGGGACCTCAAGGAGGGTGCTCCCAGCCGACTGCAGGGGTCGCTCCAGAGCACAGAGAGTGAGGCGACCCTGTAGGTAAGTCGGACAACAATCTTTTTGTGGCTAAATCTAATCATCACCTCTACTCCATTCTTGTCCTCCTTGACCTCTCTGCTGCCTTCGATACTGTTGACCACTCACTCTTGCTTGATTTTCTTTTTTTCCTTGGTTTCCTTGTCTCTTTCCTTGACTGGTTCTCCTCCTACCTCTCTGACTGCTCCTTCAGTGTGTCTCTTGCCAACTCCACCTCCTCCTCCCTTCCCCTCCCGGTTGGTGTTCCCCAAGGCTCTGTCCTTGGCCCTCTCCTCTTCTCTATTTACACCTTGTCCCTAGGCGAACTCATGCCTCCCATGACTTCCAATATCACCTCTATGCTGATAACACTTAACTCTCTGTCTCTCTACTCCCTCTCTCTCTCCATCTGTTCAAGCTCACCTCACCAGCTGTCTCTCTGATATCTCTACCTGGATGTCTCAAAGTCAACTCAGACTCAACATGGCTAAAACTGAACTCCTTATCTGCTTCCCCCGCCCCCATCCTTCCTCTCCCTCCTCCCTGTCGATCCTTATCGACGGGGTCACCATCCTTATAGCTTAGGCTTCATCTTTGACTCACCCCTTTCTTTAAAACCCTACATCAACTCTGTTGCCAAATCCTGTCACTTCTCCCTCCATAACATTGCTAAGATTCGCCCTTTTCTCTCTGTCTCCTCTGCCAAAACCCTTGTTCACACCCCGGTCATCTCTTGCCTCAATTACTGTAACCTCCTTCTCGCTGGCCTCCCCCACTCTCACCTTTCCCCCCTTATCTCCATCCAAAACTCTGCTGCCAGGGTCATCCACTTCGCCCGTTGCTTCGACCACGTGCAGCCCCTCCTCTCCTCTCTTCACTGGCTCCCCCTTCCCGAATGAATCCTGCACAAACTCCTAGACTTCACCTATAAAACTCTTCACAACATTACTCCCCCCTACCTCTCTCTGCTAATTTTCCTCCATACTCCAGTCCGTGAACTCCGCCCCTCCTCTGTCCCCTTTGTCGCCCTCCCACACCTCCCCTGATCCCCTAACCAACTTTGTCCCTTCTCCCTAGCTGCCCCCCAGGCTTGGAACTCCCTCCCTGGCCACATTCGCCTGGCCCCCTCCCTTTGTACCTTCAAATCCCTCCTCAAGACCCACCTCTTCCGCTTTGCCCTCCCCGACTTCTCACTTCCCCTCTCCTAACTCCTGCTGTTACTTCGGGATGGGACTTTGGAACTTTTGGTTTCGGTTTAAACTGAGAGTGACCGATAATGCTATTCTCGGTTGAAAACTGAGAGCTCCTCTCGGTGCCCGATTATCGGAACTCTGATCTTCCCATTGAAGTCCCATTGAAGTCAATGGGAAATCCTCCGCATTGACTTCAATGGAAAGAGCCGTGACCCACGGGGAAGTCACAGGCAGTGGCACCGTTTTGCGCATGGGTAGTGAAGGTACCAGAAGAAGCCTTCAGAGTTCCGGGACTGATGTGGGATCTAGAAGAAAAAAGAAAAGAAGAAAGAAGGAAAGAATTTATTTATTTATATACATTTTTTATCCCGTCCCTCCTGCCCATAGGACAGCCCGGGGCAGTGGACAACAATATAAAACCATAGAACAATTTAACAATTTTAAACAATTAAAAATTCACAGATATGCAGGGAAAAGAAACCCTACCCTGCGCACCCTTCCCCTCCCTCTCGCCAAAGAAGAAAGAAAGAGAAGACCCAGCCACCGGCAGCGGAGCTGACACCCCAGCCGGTGGCGGCCATCCCCCCCACCCTTCACCAGGACTACAGGTAAGACTCTTAGGGGCTCCGGGGAGGGGTGTAACGCCGGGTTCCGGTGGGCGGGAGGGTATGGGGTAATTGATCCCTACCCACACTCTCCGAGGCCAGCAGCAGGGTGGGTGGACGCCCTGGGAGGGGTTCCAATTTCTGTCTGCGTTGGCTCCCTGTGTCTCGGAGTCGGAGGCTTTCCCATTGACTTCAGTGGGAAAGTTCCGACACCGATAGAAACCGACACCAATAATCGGCCTGAAATCCCACCCCTACCTACCATCCAGTACAATCTGTTACCTGAGGTCTGTGTACTCCTATCCTCACCACATGGACCAGCCAGCCATCATTCTCGATGTAACCAAGCCAAGCGCGTGCACCTGGGACCTGCATCCTCGTGAATGTTACACCCCTCGTCTCTCCCTCTGTTCCCTTCCTTCGGCTCTTCCCCCTGCCCTACCCTTACCCCCCCCCTGCCCCTCCCCTACCCCCCCCCCCCC
>QEPC01008364.1:2631583-2659303 GCA_003113815.1 Sphenodon punctatus | reverse complement strand
CCCCCCCCCCCCCGGTCTCTCAGACTGTCAGCCCTAGGGCAGGGACCATGTCTCTTCCATTACTTTGTAAAGTGCCAGGTACACTGCTGGCGCTATATAAATGTTTGCTAATAATAATAAAAACAAACACACAAAAAAACCCCAAGTAAACCTAGTTAGTCCCCAGCCCGAGTCCTCCCGTCAGAAACCGCCATTTGAAGTGAATTCTCATGAGTGAGACCGCGTTGGAGTTGCTAATCTGGAGGAATTCTTGTAGAGCAGCCACCTCCATCCAGTTCTTTTTTACTAATGTGCAAAGCCAGCCAGGAAGTAAATTGACTACTTCTCCCATTCCGTGTTTTCCCATCTCATTCTTCACTGGCTAGATAGAGGCAGGCAACTGCAGAAGGTAGAGGAAAAAGAAGCTGACTGAGCTGGTATGTGGCACACTGTGAAAAGTGGGAGAACTAAGGGAGAAAAACAAGTAGGGCAGCTTGCCTTTTGAACTCTTCAAATAAGACCATAAGTGGTGTTGTACTGGGTCAGACCAATGGTCCATTGAGCCCACATCCTGTCTCCGACAGTGGCCAATCTCGGTCACTTGGGAGAAGTACCCAAGAGGTCACAACAGGGCGATCCATTCCATGTTGTTCACTCTCAGCTCCTGACAGTACGAGGTTCCGTCCCCTGGCCTACGTGGCTAATAGCTCTTAATGGACCTATCCTCCAAGAACTTATTCAGTCCCTTTTTTAAACCCAGCTGTGCTGCTGGCCTTGACCGCATCTTCTGGCAACAAATTCCAGAACTTAATTGTACCTTAAGTGAAAAAATACTTTAAAAAACTTGTTTTAAATCTGCTGCCAGTCAGTTTCGTAGTCCCCTAGTTCTAGTACTATTTGAAAGGGTAAATAACCGCTGCCTGTTAAATGATGATTTCCTCCAGAAGGGAACATTCTCTCTCCTAATGAATGCTTCTTCTTTTCACAGATATAACCCATGCCCTCAGTCTCCTTTCCCCCTCAATTTAAATCCTGCTTGTTTGTGTTAGTAATTTATTTGGATTTGTATCTCACCCTTACTAGAAGGCTCAAGGTGGTTTGCAGCATAAAACATACAAAATTGTTTTGACAAAAAAACCCAGTAAAAATATTACATTATATCAAATTTCAATTAAATCCACTCCCATTTCAACTCTCAAACCCTGTCCACATCCACTAAAAGCCTAGCCAAAGAAATAGTCCTTCCATTGCCTCTGAGAATGCCAAGGCTCAGGTTTTGGTGAATAGGGATGGGCGAACACGGTTCGGAAGTTCAGAGTTCGGCCCGAACTCGAACTGTTCGGATGACCGAACGCGAACACGAACGCAAACAAAACGAACAATCCGAACACCGAACGGCAAAATGGCCGAACAGTTCGGTAAGTTCGAATAGCGTTCGGATGGCAAAAAAAGGTTCACTGGAAGGTCAAACATGACAGGGAGGTGTCAGTCACTGAGGAGCAGACTTCCAGGCACCAGGGGTGGAGAGGCTTGCAAGAAACGAAACTAATTATCTGCCTCCCCCCTTCCCAACACCTTCTGAGCTAGTCACTGTTCCTGAACAGCAGGCGTTGAGTAGGATTTTTAGATTGCTTTAAGTTTCATTTCAGTTTTGTAATGAAATGAAACTTAAACCATAAACTGAAACCTTGTGTTATGCACTGTACAGACTCATTGAGTATGTAATGTATGTATTTCACTACAGACTCCTCTTCTGTTTGTGATTCCCCCCCATCCCATATATATAGGATGTATATATATTCATGAAATAATGGATAGATATACAAATAACGAATAATGAAAACGACAACTGAGAATACCAAAAACAACAACCGAGAATACCGATAATGATAATAGCGATATCGATAGAGATATGGAAAATTATATATATATATGGATATGGATGGGGGAGGGATAGATAGATAGATAGATAGATAGATAGATAGATAGATAGATAGATAGATAGATAGATAGATAGATAGATAGTAGACAGTTGTAGGAGTTAGCTTAGTGATAGAGATAGCGTTAGTGATTTAGTTTTCGTGTTTGTAGGAGTAGGCCTGTGTATTTATTAGATAATCCATTTAGTTCATAGCATTTAGAATAGTTAATAGCAGTTAGATTTAGTGTAGATAGCTATATATAATATTAGATTAAAAAAAAAGAAACCCATATAAAAACAAAAAAACCAAATAAAAAACAAAAGAAAACCATATAAAAGCGAATAAAAGACCAAAAAAACCATATAAAAAACAAAAAAACACCCATAACAACATTTCCCGAACGGACTAACCGAACGGCCTGTTCAGACGACCGAGCCGAACCCGAACTTGGCGAACGAACGAACCGAATGGCTGAACCGAATGAACGAAACCAACGCAGCCGAACCAAACAGCCAAACCCGAACAGCGATCTGTTCGCCCATCCCTATTGGTGAACCTGCGAGGGTGAGGGATAAGGAGGGAGGGTTTTTTGTTTTGCTTTTGTGTCGTGTTCCCCCCCCCCCCGATAAGAGTTTCGTACAAGAGTTTTTATATTTGCATTTTAATGTTTTTAGATCGTAAGCCACCCCCAGGTGCAGTGCAGGAGGGTCAGGATATAAAGTTTTTAAAATAAACAAACAAACATCTAGGGGAAGGGAAGTTCCAAAGCTGTGGAGCAGCCACTGAGAACACCTCTCTGTACCACATTTTATTTATTTAGGCATCCACTCTCTCCATAGCCTTACAATTTACACATTACAATACAATACCGTATAAAACACAATCAAAATAGTAATACAATTTTCACGGTTAAACCATACATCAGCACAGGTACCAGTAAGGATAAAGCAAAACCTATGGGACCGCCACACAAAGAATTCAGAAACCCCTCCACCTAGATAACCTGTACCATATGGACTTGGTGCAATGATGGAACTTGCAAGAGGGCTGACCTTAGCTGGAATTAGAGACAAGGAGGGGTCCTTTAACGCCTACTTCCTCTTTTTCCTTATGCGAATAAGAGTGATGGCGAAGGGAGTAAGGGGTTTATTATCTCAGAATAGCTGCTGTTAGCGACAGTCTTTGGAGCCAGAAGGGACCTTCGTGGTGGTGTTTTCTTGTCTCCAGGCGCTATACTCCCCTTTCAAAGCTTTGTAACATCACAGCACCCAGAAAGGGGGCTTGGTCACCACCCCTTTCCTCTGCCTGCTCTCTACTCAGGGGATGTAGCTGCATGGGAGAGGGAGACCCCTCACCTCTGCCCATTGCCAATGTCGCCCTGCTCCCTCCCCCAAGGGTTCAGAGGCCATTGCCAATGTTGCCCTGCTTCCCCCCCTCCCCTCCACAAGGCCTCAGAGACCGGTGGAAGACAGGAAAGTGCAAACACACTCCCTATTATTATTATTATTATTATTATTATTGCTGCACCAGCAATGTACCTGACACTGTACAGTCAGTAGTTAGACAGGTCCCTACTCCAAAGCGCTTACAATCTGAGAGACAAGGAAGGGAGAGGCGATGGAGAGGTGAACATCAGGAGAGACAAGGATGCATTCATGAGTGTGAGGAGATGCAGGGGCAGGTGCTTCACTTAATTACAGGGAAGAGATCAGAGCCAGCAATGTACCTGGCTCAGAATCTCTCTCTCCTTCTGGTGCACATGCCCAGGAGCTGTACGTTAGAATGGAGCATGGTCAAGATTTTCAAAAATCCCTGATGATTTCAGTTGCCTCCAATTTTGAGCTCCAGACTCAATCTCTGGAATGGGTTTGATTTCCACACCCCCCCCCCACGTGCTCTATAAAAATGGGGCTCTTTTAAGGAATCTAGTTGGGCACCTGAAACTTGAGGTACCCTTATTGGACACTTTTACACACACCTTAAAGTGCTGGTTTTTCAATCTTCTGGGTTTACAAGTCCACAAGTAAGTTCCGGATGCATTCTTCACACACACTCTGCCCTGAGGTAGTTCCTGGATGCATTCTTCACACACACACTGCCCTGAGGCAGCCTAAAGTAGCTGCAGCTGTAGATGTCAGGGGCTGCCATGGAAACCAAGTGACCACAGCTGCCTGGAGCAAAGCAGTTTACCAGGAGAACTTTTTACACACAAACGTTCTGGGAGAAGTTCTATGCAGAAGTTCAAAGAGCCAGATGTTTAAGATCTGGGTGAGTGATTTAGACACACAGAAAGTTCAGGCTGTAACAGCAAACATGCAGGAGAAATGTGTGTGTAAAAACATCCAATAACTAGCACTTCTGAAAATATTGGGCAAGCTCCCCCAAAGCCTTGCATGCAGCTGCTTTAATGTACTCGGAGTCTATAGCTCTGATCAGCATGGAGATGATCAATAACTCCATCTTTGGAGGGCTTTGTGGGCACAAGCACCACGGAAGTGAATGGTTTTGTGGACTGAGGGAGCATTTGGAGGATCAGGCTCCCAGCGTCTCCTCCATTCTAACATACCCTGTTACCAATTTTTGAACAAGTGAGATAAATCCATAACTCTCCCCAAGCCGTTAAATATTATCTTTAGCTTTAAACATTGGAAGAGAAATCATTTTTAAAAGCTTATTAAAATGTTATATGGATATTTTTTCCAACTATAATTTACGTTGTCACTGGTGCCTAACCTTTCAGAAGAATAATTCACAGCTATGACTAGTCACTCTTGCTAATCTATAGTAGTATATTATGTTGGTGTTCTGCAGAGTGATTAACACTTATGGCCCAAGGAATGAAACTGAAAAATCTAATCCATTTGTTTGCCTATTGTCGGTGACAGACATTTCCTTAAATTAAAGCCTATTAGTCTGAGTTCTGAATCTTAAAATGAAATCTGTTGTAGCTTAGTTCAGAGTCCTATAAAACACGGATATGAGATATAACTTATTTGGGGCACAAAGGTAGTCAGACTATTGATTTTTGTCAATAGCTCAGCTGTTGCGGGCACCGGAGACTGTTTCTAACAAATAAAATTGATGATAGATTAAGTAGAAGAATGGTCTGAAAAGGCTATTTTGAAGATGCAAGAAATTAGTTCACCCCTTGCTTATTGGTAACTGGGTGTTGCACGTTTTCGAGAAAAGCATCTGAAGAGATGTGTTCCCCTGTTACAAATTATAGTTCTTCAATGCAAAAACAAAAGCTGCTATTTTAAAACGACTTATTTAGAATTTATATAGTGCTTTTAGTGCTCAGACTGTCTTGCAATCCTTGCTAGTTCACTTGCAATGACCTTGTGAGGTACAAGGTCATGACTATTCCCATTTTACAGATGGGGAACTGAGGGTGAGAGAATGTGACTGGCTCAGATTTCCCAGATAAAATAAAACTAAATGACAAAATGTTAATGATGTTACAGCTGTATGGGTTCTGACGCATGCATTACTCCCTTTAGATTATGGTATAGGTACCCTTATGGAGGAGGTACCCGGACTCCCTACACTTGTACGGACAGATGTGAAGATTGGCCTCTGGGTTTCCCTGCCATAGGGTATAAATAAAGAGCACCTTGGAAGCAAAGATTCTGGGTTCTTGGGGGGGCTGGATTGTGACAGTACTTACCCCTCGGGGACCCTGCCATATTACGAAATGCATTGTTGATGAGAAGAAGAAACCATGCATAATGATGGGATTCCCATTAGTGGCCATGGCACTACTCATGGTAACGTTTGAAATCGGGGAGGGAGTACTGGAACCATTAAAATGCATGAATGCAAACTCTTGTAACAAAGAATATAGGCTGGAGAAGAGTCTCCTGTGAATGCAGCTTTAGAGCTAGCTTGCTTATTTTATTTATTTATTTAAATTTCTTACCCTGCCTTTTGGCGGCTTACAATGATAAAATATAACTATAAAAATACACATAGAATATATACAACAACTATAAAACACCCCCCAACCCCAAACCATCCCCCCAACCCTTTTCCACTGTAGCCCCTCCTACCCCCCGACTCACCCTTGACTCTCACAACCCCCCACCCGCCCTAGCCCCCACTGCCAAATGCCCTTGTGAATAAGATGGTTTTACACTACCTCCTAAAGGTGCTCATGCCCAGGCATAAACTAACCTCCCGGTGGAGGGAGTTCCGCTCTTGTGATGCAGCGGCGGCGGAGAATGCCCTTCTTGTTGTGGAGGCCACGTTAAAAGCTGGTAGCTCCAGATGGGTGACCCCGGCCGACGGCAGAGGCCGCAAAAGGACATGGTAGGCCAGGCTCTCTGCCAGATGCGGGTCCCACACCATTTAGGGTTTTAAAGGTCAAAACCAGCACCTTGAAGGTCAAAACCCGCTTGGGAAACTTCCACTTAATGTGTGAACAAATGATTCTGCGTTTGAAAATGCATGGGATTTGGAGAGTAGGGGGGGAACATTAGGGGTCCAGAAATCTTGTTCGATTGATAGTTACAGTAGAGAATTAAATAAGGGAACAAAGTTTTACTCTCCAAGTTCTGTTTTTTAAATAAACAACAAAAAGTCCATATTTTTGAGAGTGTATTCTGAATCCGATTTGGATTCTGCTATCCTTTTGAAAACTAATAGCATAAAACTAAAACGAATAGCATAGAAGACGAAAGCTGATGAAAGTTATTGCATGATTTGTACTAAAAACAAAAGCCAAAATGTTTTTAAACAGTATCGTAAATTAATTAAAATTATCACTGGGGCTTGTGGTTGTGTTCTGCCTCTGGGTTTCCTTGCCATAGATATTTTCATTTTAAGTAAATCCTCTGCTCGATCAAATATTTAAGGTGGAATGTTCTTTTTAAAAGAAAATGTATTCTGTATTATTTGTGAGCCAAGTCTAATGTGTCTAAATCAGAAGTAAATGTATAATTAACCCCCTTTCCATGATAAATTAACATTAATTTTCTTAGGATTAGTGGGAAATAGCAATAATGCAGGGCAGGTTTAGCATTCACTGGAACAGTCTCTTGGGACCTTTAACACTCTTACAGGATTAGTGCAGGCAGTGATTCATCCTGTTCCCATGCGCACAGAAATAGTGTGTGGCTTCTGACCATCAAAGAGGCTTTCCTAATTATCAGCTTTTACAAGTGAGCATAGAAAGCTTAGAATATAAATATTAGAGAGGTGGCTTTGGAGTTCTTGAGGAAACAAGATAAAATGTGCTCTGCTCTCCGGGGAATAGTTAGATTTTGAATGATTTTTTTCAGCAGTGTTTGTGAAACAATCCTAGCCATGGAGATAATGAATGAAAAGGCCTGTTGGTGCTGGCTATGTGGGGGAGGGTGGGGGTGTCTCTCTTTCCCCCTTTTGCAAGGACATTACGTATATTTTACCACATGCTTCATTTTCTTTAGAGCTGAAACAAATAATGAATATGATATTTGCAAGCAATATTTCCATTTTCAGACAGTCCTCCAAATATCCGGGCAATTGAAACAAATAAGCTAGTTTGAGCACTGTTCTGTTGATACCATCTGTTAAGCCTTGTCTGCAGGGCAAGGACTGTTCTCGGTTGCTGCCTCAGTATTATGGAACTTTCTTCCCCTGGAGGTTTATTTGAGTCCGGACCTGAGCATCTTCAGAAGGCGGTGGAAGACTTCTGTTTTGAAAAAGCATTTGGCAAACGGGGATGGGGGTGGCGGTTTTGGGTGGTTTGGGGGTAGAGTTGTGAGGGCGGGTTGGATGTGAGGAATTGGGAGGTGGGTTTGTTGGGGAGCTTTGGGTGGGTTGGATGTTTAAGGGTATTTTTTGGTATGACTTTTAATATTTTTATTAGGGCTGAAACTTGGTATTTGAAATTATTTTTTTACCGAGTATCCTGGTACTTGACTTGGTTTCACCGAGTAACTAAGGAATTGGCTTGGTACTTGGTAACTCCTCGATTGAGCGAAGAGGGGCAGGGGGAACAGGCAGGAAGGGGAGTCAAGGCCGTATCCCTCATAAGGACTTTTCTTGCTGCTAAATAAAGAGTCAGTACTTGTAAAAATACTCTGTAAAATACTGAGTATTTTACTGAGTGTTTGGCCATGTTACCGAGGGCCGGCCAAACAATCTGACCCAATCCTTGGAAACCTGGAAATACTCGCAAATATTTTACTATCAGCCCTAATTTTTATTTTATGTGAGCCACCCTGAGCCTTTGGGAAGGACAGCATATACATTTAAATGAATAATAAATATTTGCGTATCCCCTTATTCAGGTACATGGAGTGTTTGCAAGTATTTCCAGGTTATGCAAGTCTGCATCCACTGTAAAATTTACAGTGGATGCAGACTTGCATAAGCTCTAGTCTGTCCTATATCTCTAAAATTATGTGTGGGAAAGAACCTTTGCATGGGATGTATTGCCCACTACAGTTTTTCCCCTGTAGTTATTTTTATTTAATTTATTTTGGATATTGGTTCTGTTGTTCTGGTCATTTCCGTTATTTCACATCAGTTAATGCGTAGATGCACTAGTTCAAACAGTGCCGAAATTAAAATAACTGAAACGCGGGGTGTATTTACACACACATTTCTCCTGGATGTTTGCTGTTACATCCTGAACTTTCTGTGTCTAAATCACTCGCCCAGATCTTAAACATCCAGATCTTTGAACTTCTGCGTAGAACTTCTCCCAGAACTTTTGTGTGTAAAAGGTTCTCCTGGTAAACTGCTTTGCTCCAGGCAGCTGTTGTCACTTGGTTTCCATGGCAGCCTGTCACGTCTACAGCTGCTGCTACTTTAGGCTGCCTCAGGGTAGTGTTTGTGTGAAGAATGCATCCAGGAACTGCCTCAGGGCAGTGTGTGTGGGAAAAATGAATCCGGAACTTACTTGTGGACTTGTAAACCCAGAAGAGTGAAAAAATCCAGAAGTTTAACGTGTGTGTAAAAATGCCCAACGAAATGAGTGAAAGACCAAAATAAATGAAATAAATAAAACAAAATGACCCTAATGAATATCCATCAAAGCAGAAACCGCTAGTGGTTTCTGTCTGCTTTGTTGGACGTCACCGTCAATGTTAGTTTTAGCTGTAGTTTTCTTCCTAAATAGAACATTTTCTTTTTGCATAAGAGAAATGCACTGGACTGTTTGAGAAATGTTAAGAATATAAGAAGTACCATACTGGATCGGGTCAGTGGTTTAGCAAGCCCAGTATCCTGCCTTTGACAGTGCCCATTCTTGGTCGCTTCAGAGGAATACCCAACAGGTCAGAATCGAGTGATCCATTCCCTGTTGTTCACTCTCTGCTTTTGAGGGTCAGAGGTTGCATCTCCTAACCTACTTGGCTAATAACTCTTAATGGACCTATCCTCCAAAAACCCATCCAATCCTTTTTAAAACCCAGCTATGCTACTGACCTTTCTACTTCAACTGAAAGTCTTTCAGAGGAAGAGGAGGGACTCAGCTAGGAGGCTGTGGTTGAAGGTAGAGCAGAATTGGTGATTTGCTGCAAATGCTATTTTCATCAGAAACAGACTATTCACCACCTCCCACCCATTGCAAAAACTTCCCGCTTTCTTGCTGCTTTTGTCATTTCCCATTGTTAATGCCTTTGTTCAGTATTTCTGCTACTTCATTCTTTTGGTACTTCCGCTAGTTTGGTAGGTACTTCTGCTAGTTTGACTGGTACTTTTGGTATTTCTAAAGCGTGATAACAATATGGAATGCAAACATTCTGACTAATGTTTCTTAACGTTCCCAAAAGGTAGGGATTTACTGATGGGTCGGGGACAGCTGTCCCTGATTCAGCTCTAGATGAAGGCATATACTGCCTCTAGGATTACTGAGCACCTCTGAAAATAAGGCTACTTTAGGTGCTTAAATATGAAGTGGAGAGAACCTTCCTTCAGGTGCCTACATTTAAAACTTTGGCTTTCAGGTAAAAGCCTTTTTATTTAAAGAAAATACGCAGTCACTCATCTTCTTTTATGAACATCTCATTAATTTTGAGACCAGTTAGACTTAGATTAAAATGATTCAGACAGTTTGCCTCCAAGGGTTGCGATAGAATTATAGAACGGTCGGGTTGGAAAGAAGCTCAACGGGCATCTTGTCTAACCTCCTGTTGCAAGGCAAAATACCAGATACCTACAGATGCTTGTCAAGATGGTGGTTGTTGAGTTGCTATACAGAAATCTCTTCATGTTTCACGGCTTCTTCCTCAAAACAATACATCAATAGATGTGACCATTGGGAGAGCGAGTCAGCCCATAAAATCAGTGGTAGTATTATCACTTGCTTCCATAGGGTCACAAGTAAGCCTTGTTTTTTGTACTATAAATCTGTTAAGGCCTTTAAAGTCTTTGGACATTCACTCCGTTGCCAGCTATCGGCCGGTCTCTAACCTTCCCTTTTTCGGGAAGGTTATTGAATGGGTGGTGACTCGGCAGCTTCAGGGGCATCTGGATTGTGTCAGTTTTCTGGATCCATTGTAGTCTGGCTTTCGTTCGGGTTATGGAATTGAGACTGCGCGTGTGGCCTTGATCGACAACCTCTGCCGTGGATTAGATCAGGGCCATTCGACTCTTTTAGTCCTGTTAGATCTGTCGGCTGCATTTGATACCATTGACCACTAGATGCTGGTGAGCTGCTTGCGGGACCAAGTTGGGGTGGGCGGATTTGTTCTTGAATGATTTTGTAACGTTCCTTCCTGGCCAGGAGAACTCAGCATGTGATTCTGGGTGACTGTTCCTCGTCTTCCCGGGTTCTCACCTTTGGTGTCTCACAAGGTTCTGTTCTGTACCCTCTCCTGTTCAATGCATATATGCAGCTGCTGGGTGAGATCATGAGAGGGTTTAGGGTTCGGTGTCATCAGTTCGGTATGCTGATGACACCCAACTGTATCTCTCTTTCTTTCAGCGGACACAGGTCCGGTACTCTCATTGCTTACCTGGTGTTTGACAGCTGTGGGGTATGGGATGAGGGCTAGCTGTCTGAAGTTGAATCCTGACAAGACAGAGGTGATGCTGGTGGGGAGGGCTGTGGGGGTGGAAGTCACTGATGGGGTTTACCCCTTCCTGGTTCCTCAGGTTCATAGTCTGGGGGTACTCCTTGACTCGTAGTTTCGCCTGGATGTCCAGGTTGTGGCTGTGGCTAGGAGTGCCATAAGAACATAAGAAGGTGCCGTACTGGGTCAGACCAATGGTCCATCTAGCCCAGCATCCTGTCTCCGACAGTGACCAATCATGGTGACTTGGGAGAAGCACCCAACAGGTCACAATGGGGGATCCATTTGCTGTTGTTTTCCCCCAGCTCCCGTCATGTTCCCAGAGCCTGTCTGGCTAACAGCTGCTAATGGACCTATCTTCCAGAAACTTGTCCAAACCTCTTTTAAACTTAGCTATAGTACTGGCCCTTACCACAGCCTCTGGCAGTAAATTCCACAACCCAATTATACGCCGAGTGAAAAAATATTTTCTTTTATTTGTTTTAAACTTGCCATCCATGAGTTTAATGGAGTGTCCCCTAGTTCTAGCACTAGCTGAGAGGGTAAAAAACTGTTCCTTGTTTATTAGTTCCACCCCACTCATGATTTTATAGTCCTCTATCATATCTTCTCTCAGTCGTCTCTTCTCTAAACTGAAGACCCCCAACCTACCAAGCCTCTCCTCATACGGGAGCCCTTCCATGCCCTTGATCGTTTTTGTTTCCCTTCTCTGTACCTTTTCTAGTTCATCTGTCTTTTTTGAGATGCGGCGACCAGAACTGCGCACAATATTCGAGGTGCGGTCGCACCATTGATTTGTATACAGGCATTATGACCTCCTCAGTTTTATTCTCTATCCCCGTCTGAATAATTCCTAACGTTCTGGTTGTTTTTTTGACTGCTGCTGCGCACTGCACTGTGGATTTCATTGTATTGTCCACAATCATCCCCAGATCATTTTCCTGAGTGGTAACTCCTAGTTTAGTACCCAGCATTGTGTACGCATAGTTTGGATTATTTTTCCCTACGTGCATCACTTTGCACTTGTCTACATTAAATCTCATTTGCCATTTAGATGCCCAGACACCCAGTGTCGTAAGATCCTGTTGCAGTTACTCAGTCTGCTCGTGTTTTAACTACCTTTAATAACTTGATGTCGTCTGCAAATTTGATCACCTCACTCTTAACACGCTTTTCCAAATCATTAATGAAGACATTAAACAGCACCGGTCCCAATACAGATCCCTGAGCCACACCACTTTTTACATCTCTCCATTGTGAAAACTGACCATTTAGTCCAACCCTTTGCTTTCTGTCTTTTAACCAGTTTCTGATCCATAGTAAGACACTACCTCTTATCCCATGACTTTTTAATTTTCTCAAATGCTTTCTGGAAATCCAGGCACACTCTATCTACTGGGTCTCCCTTGTCCACATGCTTATTTACACCCTAAAAGAATTTGAACAGGTTAGTGAGGCATGACTTACCTTTACTAAATCCATGTTGATTCTTCCCCTTTAAGCCATGTTTGTCAACATGCCTTGTAATTCTGTCCTTAATGATGGTTTCCACCATTTTGCCCGGCACAGACATCAAGCTTACCGGTCTGTAGTTTCCAGGATTGCCTCTGAATCCCGTTTTAAATATCAGGGTTACATTTTCCACCCTCCAGTCCTCGGGTACATTGGCAGATTTTAGTGACAGGTTACAAATTACTAACAGTAGGTCTGTTATTTCATATTTGAGTTCCTTCAGAACTCTGGGGTGAATGCCATCTGGCCCTGGTGACTTGTTAGTATTCAGTTTGTCAATTTGCCCTAGAACATCCTCCAACGTCACATTGATTTGTAACAGCTCTTCCAGTTCCTCACCCACAAAGCAAGGGTCTGGCGTTGGTACCTCCCCCAAATCCTCGGCAGTGAAGACCGATGCAAAGAATTCATTCAGCCTCTCTGCAATGTCCTCATCCTCCTTGAGCGCCCCTTTTACACCCCTGTCATCTGATGACCCAACTGACTTCCTAGCAGGCTTCTTGCTTCTGGTGTATTTGAAAAAGTTCTTGTTGCTTCTTTTTGCCTCTTTAGCAAGCCTCCCTTCAAAATCTCTCTTGGCCTCCCTTATTAACACTTTACATTTAGGTTGCCAGTGTTTATGCTCTTTCATATTATTTTCATTGGGACTAACCTTCCATTTCTTAAAGGATGCCTTTTTGGCTCTAATAGCCTCCTTCACCTCCCCTTTTAGCCCCAGTGGAAGACGCTTGGTATTCCTGCTTCCTTGTTTAACTTGCAGGATGCATTTTATCTGGGCTTCCAGAAAGGTGCTTTTAAACAGTCTCCACGCCTCTTGCAAACTTGTATCCTTTGAAACTGTACTTTTTAGTTTCTTTTTAACTAATTTCCTCATTTTGTCATAGTCTCCCTTTTTAAAGTTAAATGCTACTGCTGTACTTTTGTTTGTCTTTCTCCCCCCAGAAATTATGTCAAATTTGATCATATTATGATCGCTGTTGCCTAGTGGCTCCGCCACAGTTACTCCTTGCGCCAGGTCCTGCGTGCCCCTCAGGACTAGATCTAAAATAGCTCCTCCTCTCATTGGTTCCAGAACCAGCTGTTCTAGGAAGCAGTCATTTACGGCATTCAGAAATTTGACTTCCACGTCCCACCTTTGGCCAGTTACATCTGGTACGGCAGCTTTGGCCGTATATTTCGGACTCGGACCTAGCCACCATCGGCCATGCATTCCATCGTTTCTAGACTGGAATGCTGTAATGTAGTCTATGTGGGGCTACCCTTGGTAACGCCCAGAGACTGCAGCTGGTGCAGAATGCAGCGGCCCACCTCCTTACAGGTTGCTGTGAGCATAGAACACCTGTACTTTGCTCGCTGCACTGGCTGCCTATACTCTTCTGGGCTCGTTTCAAGGTGCTGGTTTTTACCTATAAAGCCCTAAACGGTCTGGGCCCAGCCTATCTGCAGGACCGCCTCATTCCCTGTGTCCTGGATTGACTCCTGGGGTCAGCTGGGGATGCTCTGTTGGAGGTCCTCCTGGTGCGACAGGGGGCCACATTTGAGAGGGCGTTCTCAGTGGCAGCACCAAGGCTGAGGAACTCCCTACTAGCGGAGGTCTGTTTGTCCCCGGATCTCCCCTCCTCTGGCGCCCTTGTAAGACCTGGCTATTCTTCCAGGGGAATGGGTAGTGGGTGAGCGGTGGTGGGGATGTTTTTTATGCCCTTTATGGACTCCTGCTTTGGTTTTATAGATCCTTTTTTAAAAAAAAAATTGCAATTTGTTATTTATTATGTTGTGAGCCACCCCAAGAAATTAAGGTATGTATAAATAAATAAAATTAGTGAATTTAATGTTATACTATTTATCCTTGTTGTGCTAGAACAGGGCTCAGATTCTGCATCCCATTATAGCACCTTCTGCAACTCTTTGCAGTCTCCTTTGAACTTACCTTGAATAATTTTGTAATATGTGAAAATTTTCCCAGTGACTGTTCACTTTCTTTTCCAGGTCATTTGAGGAGTATGTTAAATAACAACGATCCCAACAATCAGGGACGTTACTTCTCTCCATTATAAAAGTTGACCATGTATTCCTACTCTTTGGCCTTCTTTACAGGGCCCCCGCAGAGTGTGTATGTGGAGGGGGTGTCTGTGGGCATGTCGGTGCGTGCAGAGTGGGTGGCAGGGTGTGCGTATGGGCACACGTGCCTCCCCAGGCACCCTCCACACACGGAGCAACTGCTGTTTCCACCGGTTGCTCTGTGCATGGGGATGAGTGGAGAGTGCGTAGGGATGTGTGTTAGGCGGGAGCGTGCACGCACCCCCACTCACTGCGCCCACCCGCACCGTGTCCTTCACTGGCCTCTCCTCTAAACATGCAGATTTTTGTGTGTTCATGAGTGGGAGAGCCCCATGAAAAAAGGGGCTTTGTTTCCTATCTTTTAACCACTGTCTTTTAAAAAATAGGACTAATTTCCTATTTTTAAAAATTTATTTATTTATTTATTTATTTATTTTCTGAATGTTTACCCCGCCCCTCCTGAGAACGGCTCGGGGCGGCTTCCAACAGTAAAATAATACATACTCAAATATATAAACAATTTAAAATACATCAAAATGCAATTCACATATTAAAACAGCGCCCGGGAAACAGTTAACAATTAAAACAATAAATAGGGTAGGGGAGATAAAAACCCTCTACCCCCCTGCCCCCTCCCCAAAGGCCTGGGCGAACAACCAGGTTTTACAACTTCGCCGGAATGTCAACAGGCTTGGGGCCAGGCGAGCTTCCTCTGGAAGGGAGTTCCAGAGGTGCGGCCCAGCCACCGAGAATGCCGTCACCATTGTGGCCCCCCGCTTTACGCGGGGGACCTCCAGGAAGGCACCCACGGCCGACCGAAGGAGCCACTCTGGGGCACGGAGGGCGAGGCGGTCCCTGAGGTATGAGGGGCCCAGACGGTGAAGGGCCTTCTAGATCAACACCAAAACCTGATCTATGAAAAAACCCTCTCTCTTATCCCATAACTACCTACCTTTCTTAAGACTCTTTGGTGATGGACATTGGGTAAAAACAGATGTAACGGTGGCCTGCTTTGGCCCACTGTGGCCTGGGAACCATCGGCACGTCTGTTTTGGCGCTGCCAGATGTTAGTCCAGGACTGCCCTGTGGTAGGTATGTGGCTAGCCTTGGCTGCATCTTTGGAAAAATCTCTGAGGACACAGCCCAGGCTAAGGGCCACCCACGCGGACCAACATGGGCCAACGTGTCTGTTTTGTCCACTATACTCACTGCGGGTTCAGAACAGCCATGGCTGGTGTCATTGTCCACTATGGCTGTCCATTTTTTTATTTATATAACATTTTTATCCTGCCGCTCCTGCCCTTTCAGGGCAACCCGGGGCGGCAAACAACAATATAAAAACAATTTAAAACAGTTTAAAAAATCATAAAATGCAGGGGGAAAAGAAACACAAAAAAACCCCTACCCTTGCCAAAGGCCTGGCGGAAGAGCCAGGTCTTACATAAATGTCAAAATGGCAGGAGAGTGGGGGCCAGCCATTGTGGCAAGGGCAGGGTGCTGGGAGCAGGGCATGGCTGGGCTGGCCACCCACATGTTTTTTTAGCACCCCGTTGTACCCAGGCTGTCCAGGTGGCGGGATGGCTCTCTGGCCGTGGGCCGTTTGTTTGGTGCCTCGGCCCAGACAATGTTGGCTGCGGTTTCCCAGGCTGAGGAGTCGCTACGCCACCCACAGGTCTATTTTTACCCATTGTAATGATTTCTGAATGTCCAGATACACCATGTCAACTGGATCATTATTATCCACTTTCTTGTGGATACTCTCAAAGAGTTCTATTATATGGATGACATATGACTTCCCTTTACAAAAAAAATCATGTTGGCATTTCCCCATCATATCATGTCTTTCTGTATGCCTATTAAATCTATACTTTATAATGGCCTTTACCAGTTTGCCTATTGGTAACATTAGGCTTTTAATACAGTAGTTTCGAGGAGAGTGTGAGTAAATTAGAAGAAACTTTAATCAGTTCATCGTACCACCACTTTCTGAAATGGTAAAGCTTTAAAATTTAGTGTCCTTAACTACAGTCCCATATCCTATTTTTCTTCAACTCTCCTGAATACTCCTTCAGCTCAGCTGTGCCTATTACACACATGCACATTTTAGAGGAACTGTGGGGTGCATTGCCCAAGAACTAGCTCAAATAGATAGTTTACTTATGAAAAAAAGATGTGCATGCTACAGTCACTTTCAAGATTCAGTATGTTCCCTTTTCCATTGTTTTTGAGTTCTGCAGGCTACTACAAAGATTTCTTGAGGTGAAACATGACCACCTCTACATGAGTAGGAATAATGGTTGTCCAAAACATCAAACCAGATTCAAAATCTGTCCTGCCTTCCCCACTTGGTACTTTAGTGTGACTTCTTTGCACTTAGGTGCATGTGTTTTCTCTCCCTCTGCCCGCCCCCATTCAGAGTTGTATATCTGATGGTACAACATTGCATTCATTCAAATGGTAAACTGGGTGGCCCTGTCTAATGGGCGTGCAGATTTACTGCATTTTTGAGGTTAGCTAAGCGTTGCTGCGGTTTTACTATGTAGTTGAGTGTAGATTTTGACAGCTTGGCTCTGGGTCCACCACAAGTCCTGAATAAGAAACAACACATGCAGTTGTGCTGCCCCAGAAACCGACCACTGACCATCTTGCGATGCAGAATCACACCTGGTGCAATTTACTTCAGCCTCCGTGCTGGATCAGCTATGCTGATATGTACTGGGGCAGAGACCTGGTTCCAACAATGCTTGTCATGTTCATTCACAGTCGCGATCCTTTTCCTGTCTGTGACCTCTATATGGATGGGAAGTCATTCAGACGATATCTTTTATTGGACCAACTTTTGTTGGGGAGGGTATGTGTGGTTGGGCGGGCATCCTTATCCTATAAAGGTTCTACTGGCATTGGTGAAATTAGCTCAATGCTTGGCGCACACCTAAACCCCAACTTACTGCAAGCAATCAGACTTAAACACAGTCTTAAGCCCCAAGCACTTTGGGGAACTTCGGGGTCTGGCCTACAAACCTCCCCTTTAGCCAGCCTGTCTCCACCAAGGTGTTTTAGAGCACTCTTCCTGCAGGAGGCTTAGTGCAGATAGTCTATAAACAACAAGCCCTTCCTACAGGGCATAAATAGCAGGAAAGACCCTACCTGGAGTATCCCCCACAGTCTGTCCTCCTTACTGGGTTTCTGAGATCACTTTTCTTTTTAAAGCTGAGGCTTTTCTCCAACTCCCAGCTATTCTCCTCTCGCCCGAGTTCTTCCTTGTTTCCAAACTAAGAGAGAGCTGACCTCGTAACTTCTTACTGTTGGAGGCTGCCCATTGTGACCTGTTGGGTACTTCTCCCAAGAGAAAGAGATTGGCTGGCCACTGTCAGAGGACAGGATGCTGGACTTTATGGACCATTGGTCTGACCCAGTATGGCACTACTTATGTTAAGTCTTCTCTCCTCGGCAGCCTCCTTCAAACTGAGTTCTCAGCCCTTTTAATCCCAGCTGAGTCTCTTTGTCCAGCTAGACTAATTGGCCTTACTTCAGTCTGGGTTTTTCTTCTCTTAAAAGGCCCACAGTATGCAAGCTTTCAAGCCACACAGAAACTCTTCATCTACGGCGATGGGCAAATGAGAACTAAAGATGAACTAACCCTAAAGCTTGCTCATCTTTAGTTGTTATTATTATTATTATTATTATTATTATTAACAAACATTTATATAGCGCCAGCAGTGTACCTGGCACTTTACAAAGTAATAAAATAGACACGGTCCCTGCCCCTAGGGCTTACAATCTGAGAGACAGGAGCTGGGGGAGAGACTTAGGAAGGGGAACAGAGGGAGAGACAAGGGGTCTAACATTCATGAAGATGCGAGGTCTCAAGTGCACGTACTTGGCTTGGTTACGATGAGAATGACAGCAGGCAGGTCCATGTTGCAAGGATAAGGGTAAACCGATCGTAGGTATAGGAATAGTGGCTCAGCAGGATAAAGAGTCAGACAGAGCAGAGCGAAAGAGGTGAGTTTTAAGGAGAGATTTGAAGGTATGAAGGGAGGGGGCAAGGCGGATGTGGACAGGGAGGGAGTTCCAGGCATGGGGGGCAGCAAGTGAGAAGGGACGAAGGCGCTTAGGGGAGCAGGGAAGGCGTGGAAGGGTGAGAGAAGGGACAGAGGAGGAGCGAAGTGCACGGGCTGGAGTATGGAGGGCGATAAGTGCAGAGAGGTAGGGGGGAGCAAGGTTGTGAAGAGCTTTATAGGTGAAGACTAGGAGCTTGTGCAGGATTCGTTCAGGAAGGGGAAGCCAGTGAAGCGAAGAGAGGAGGGGCTGCACATGGTCGAAGCGACTGGCGAGGTAGATGACCCTGGCAGCAGAGTTTTGGACAGAGATGAGGGGAGAAAGGTGAGACCGGGGAAGGCCAGTGAGAAGGAGGTTACAGTAATCGAGGCGAGAGATGACCAGAGCATGAACAAGAGTTTTGGCAGACGAGACAGAGAGAAAAGGGCGAATCTTAGCAATGTTATGGAGGGAGAAGCGACAGGATTTAGCAACAGAGTCAATGTAGGGTTTAAAAGAAAGGGGTGAGTCAAAGATGCTCACATTACCTGACATTCATCATCAGAGAAAGCAGCAAGTTCTTTTTTTTTTTTTTTTTTTTTAATTACATAGGACGGGGGTGGCCAAAGTTGCCAACCCAAAGATGTACCAAAATTATCGTATGGCCAAGAGCCTCAAGACATGCACATACGCACCAATCTCTCTGGCGTCACAATTGCCTGACAGAGCCATCACTTTGCAGTCCTGGCTGCTGTGATTCTGAGGAGCGGCTACAGTTCAGCTGCTGAGACTGGGGTGCAATGAAGTAAGACACTGGACCATTAAGTCAGTGCAGACTAGACCCAGGTCTAGGCCTGGTCCCTTGAGAGCCGCACTTGAACTGCCCAAGAGGCACACATGGATTCCAAGGCACAGTTTGACCACTCCTGGCGTTGGATAAGTGGGATGCGTCCTCCTTTGTTTGTGGATAGTGATGCTGCTGAAGCCGTTTTGGTTAATATGTTACAAGTTGCTGACTATGTGTTCTCTCCTGTGGGTGCCACTTAATAATGTATGAGCCAGGGGTCAAAGTTGACAGTCTTCTTAATGATGGATAATGGAAATCTGCTGGTTCAGAAGGTCCCAAAACTGATCCACTTGCTCCATAGCTCTTGAAATTCTTGTAAAGGAACCTGCTAGATATGAGTCTTGTAAGGGCAGTGCTGGCCTTCTCAGGGCGAGCGCCCCAGGCCCTGCTGTTTTCTATGTTTCTGAGGACCCCATAGTGGCCCCATTTTCACCAGAACCAGGCCCCATTTCCTCCCAGAAGGGCTTCAAACACAACCTCCTCTAGGACCTGGGGGAAGGAGCCCCCCTGGAGGACGGTGCGGGCCCCCAGGGGCCCTGCATTTAATCTTCATCCTGCGCCTCACAAATTCTAAGGCAGGTCATGTATACGGGACACCAGCACAGGAGCATGGGGGTGTCTAGGAAGTGGGTGGATGGTCAGGATTGAGGCATGAGGTCAGGGAAAGGAAACAAAAAGCGAAGGACTAGGGCAGATGCAACGATGGAGTCACTAACTGAGGCAGGGTTTGTGAAAAAGCTGGAGACAAAGGCTAAAACAGGACGAGAGTCAAGGCTGGAGACCAGTAACTAGGTGGCCTTATAAACAGGCTGGGGGCCAATTGAAAACGGGTGGGGGCATGCCACCAGCAGCCAACAAAGAGCTAGAGAGGGATAAACCAAGGCCCCCAGCTAGAATGCAGTAGTGGTGCTCCCCGACCAACTGGTAGCTCTGGGCTGCTGCTTCCAGGCTAAGTCCCGGCAGGTCCATGTTAATCAAAGCAAATTACTTCAAGTCTCTCAAAGTCTGTTTTCGGTCCAAATTCCAACATGAGCTGTGGTTCTTCTAAAATCACGTGTGCCAGCAGAGCTGTATTGACTTGTAGCACGGTAGGAGTGGGCTTCGATTCTGAGCGTCCCAGTGTAGACGGTGAGGCCGATCCTATTCTCCGTGTGCGCCGGGCGCACATGCGTTGGGAGTACGTTGTGCTGCGCATGGAGGGGGTTTGCGATTGTGGCCACTGAACTTTATACCCCCATGTGCAGGGGATCAGCAGTTATGTAAAGATTTTGAAACTGGAGACCCTGCGTTTCCTCTGTAGATCTTTTATATTAGCCCTGGTGAGAGGTGGCAGGGCCTATAATGTCACTAGCATTGGAGAGCGTCACGTGTTCCTTATGAAAATTAATGGTGCTGCTAAATGCCTCTTTGAATAGAAACTGTTTGTGATTAATAAACTATTTGATGGATTGTTATTGCCAGACTAGATTGGCATCTGCACTTTGGACATGATGTACCTGATTTTACTAACAAACTAGAACAACCATGTATCAACTCCTGTAATTTTCCTATTGTCACTGTTTTCTGCAGATGTAAAGATACATAATTCAAGTTGACAGGCCCAAAGATTTTATTGGAATGACCTATGGTACCCTAACTTCTTATTAATATACAACCGAATGCACAATATCAATTATATATAAGACATAACCCCAGGGCTGTTCACCATTAGTAGCAGTTAAAAATTAATAATGCAACAGAAGTTCTTATTATTTGATTTCCCCACATTTATTGAAACTAAAAAATTCATTTTATGAAACCCTTTTTTAAAAGTGTGTGCGTGTTAAATAATTAGCTCCTTTTGTGTTTTTGATTTTACATGAGTATGGAGTAAGAGTGAATAGCATTTAAAATGAAACTCTTGTTTATTCACAAATCAAATAAACTACCAACAGCTGCCTGAGTGGCTTCCTCATTCAGTTAAATTAATGCCTGAGGCCTCGTGGTGAATAGTCTTCTGGGGAGAATGTGGGTATTTATTTTCGATTTCCATTGAACGTTGGGTCTTTTAATGCCAAGTCCTATTTCATGGGCTGATGTTACATTGAACTGTGTGCAAATTTGTACTGTGGACTTCTTGACAAAATTCATACTATCAATGTCGCATACAATTTCCACTTGAAAAATGAAGTCTTTATGTCTCTTTGGAGCAAACACTGCACAATTTCGTCTTTATTTCCATTTGAAGAACTACATGACTTCGCCTACACAATATTATAGACTCATAGCATCATGGAGTTGGAAGGGATTGTGGAGGTGCTCTAGTCCAACCCCCTACTCAGCGCAGGAAATCCTCAGCTACAGCATTGCTGACAGATGGCCATCCAGCCTCTGTTTGAAAACCTCCAGCAAAGGAGACAGAGCCCGCCTCATCCCTAGGCAGCGTCTGTTCCACATTCGAACAGCTCTTACCATTAGGAAGTTCTTCCTAATGTTTAACTGAAATCTGCTTCCTTGTCTTTTGAGCCTCTTATTTCTAGTCCAGTCCTCAGGGGTAGCAGAGAACAAATCTTTGCCATCGTTTGTGTGACAGCTCTTCAGATGTTTGAAGACCTCCATCATGTCTCCACTTAGGCCGTTTTCAGACGAGCGCGGCGGCGCCCGCGCTTGTTTCTTTAAAAAGCCGGCAGCCCGTTCTACACGAGACGCTGCCACCGAATACGCGCATGCGCGGCCGACGCGCATCCATTTCCGTGCGCGAACTGACCGGGTCGGCGATCGAGGCTGGTCAGACGCGGCTGGAAATAGATGCGCGTCGGGCCGCACATGCGCGTATTCGGCGGCAGCGTCTCGTGTGGAATGGGCTGCCGGCTTTTTTGGAAACAAGCGCGGGCGCCGCCGCGCTCGTCTAAAAACGGCCTAAGTCTTCTCTTCTCTAGGCTAAATATACCCAGCGCCTTCAACCTTTCCTCCTAGGATTTGGTTTCCAGGCCCCTGACCATTTTTGTCGTCCTCCTCTGAACCTGTTCCAGTTTGTCAATGCTCTTCTTAAAATGTGGTGCCCAGAACTGGACACAGGACTCCAGATGAAGCCTGACCAGCGCAGAATAGAGTGGAACTATTACTTCTCGCGAACTGGATACTGTGCTTCCGTTAATACAGCCTAAAATTGCATTAGCCTTTTTAGCAGCTGCATCACACTGCTCAGTCTGTGTTCAACTACAACCCCCAGATCCTTTTCACATGTACTCCTGCCAAGCCAGGTATTATGCATCCTATATTTGTGCATTTGATTTTTCTTACCTAAATGCAGAACTTTACATTTATCTCTGTTGAATTTCATTTTGTTAGTCTTGGCCTAGCCTTTCATCCTGTCAAGATCACTTTGAATTTTATTTCTGTCTTCTAAAGTGTTAACTACCCCTCCCAGTTTTGTGTCATCTGCAAAATGGATAAGCATTCCCTCTACTCCCTTCATCCAAGTTATGAATAAAGATGTTGAACAGTACCAGGGCCCAGGGCTGAGCCTGAGGCGGCCCACACAATACTCCCTCCAGATTGACGGGGAGTCATTTATGAGCACTCTTTGGATATGGTTCTTCAACCAGCTATAAATCCACCTAACGGTATCATCTGGCGCACATTTTACCAGCTTGTCAAGAGGATATCATGGGGGACTTTGTCAGATGCTTTGCTGAAATCAAGATGTATTACATCCATGGCATTCCCATGATCCACTAAACTAGTAAATAGGTTAAAAAAAAGGAAATAAAAGTAATCTGGTATGACTTATTCTTGACAAATCCATGCTGGCTACTAGTAATCACTGCATTGTTTTCTAAATGCTTACAGACTGACTGCTTTATAATCTGTTCTAGAATCTTTCCAGGTATTGATGCCAGGCTGACTGGTCTGTAGTTTCAGAGATCCTCTCCCCACCCCCCCTTTCTTTTGAAGATAAGGACTTTGGGTGAAAACAGACATGACACTAACTCCACTTTAACACCGTTTTAACATTTCGTATGCGTGTTGCAGGGCTGTATTGCTGCCTATGCAGCCCTGCAACTTGCATAAGAAATGTTAGTGTCTGTTTTCACCCAATGTTTGCCCATATCTAGTCTTCTATACTTCACCTATTTCCCAAGAGTTCTAAAAGATGATAGAGGTTCTGAGAGTACATCAGCAAGCTCCTTCAGTATCCTAGGATATAATTCACCTGGCCCTGACAACATTTACTCATTGAAAATAGCTAGATATTCTCTTACAATCTCTTTATCCTGAGCTGCAATCATTTCACCTCCTCATTCATGCTGCTTTTGCCAGGTTGCACACAGCTTCCCTTGTGGGAGAAGATGGCGGCAAAACAGGAGTTGAGCAATTCCTCCTCTCTGTCTCCTGTTAACATTTCACCATCTTCACCAGCAGCAGACCTACTGCTTCCTTGTTCTTTCTCTTATTTCTGACATACCTGAAACGCCCTCCCCGTTCGTTTTTTTGTTCTTTGCATTTTAAATCAATTCTAAATTCTTATTAAAATAAGGACACCATGTTCTAGGGCTGCAAACAATTTACGTCCGATTCTGATTCTTTCAGACCTCGATGGTTCGTTTGGTCTGACCAGAACTCAAACCGTATTGGGGGGGGGGACCAAATTGTGGTTGGGGGGGGGGATTGCCTTTTGCATTTGTGCAAATGGCAGCCACAATTCTGTGCCTGTGCAAAATGGCGGCCACAGTTCTGATCATTCACAAATGACTGCTGCCATACAACAAAGTGGCCTCGGCCATGCTCTTGCAGAATCATGGCCAGCATTTTGTGCATGAGCAAAAATTATTTTGGTTAGAATTCTGACTGGCATTTCATCAAGTTATTCTGATTTCACAAAACGTGTCCACAAAATTGGCATTGTTTTCCCGAACCAGCCCTACCCAGTTCAGGACGGCAGCCTTCTAAGGTTAGCACTGAGCGAATTTGTGTGAGTCTTGGGATTCCTCCAAGACCTACATCAACCCCTCAGTGCCGCTGCTAACCCTCAGAGGGTCAGGCTGGAGTCATTTCTTCCCACGCTATTAACCCCAACCCAGGGCAGGGCACAGTGCTCCTGCTATTCTCTAGAGAGCTGGCCAGTGGAGGACAGCACTGCTCTCCTTGGCAGCTCAGCTCCCAGTCCTGGTTGGGACCTGGTACTGGGTTCGAGTGGAGGAAATTTGGGGTTGCACAACTTTTGGTCCAGAGCAGCAGTTTCCCTAGGGCCTATCCTGACAGGGCCAGCCTCACCACAGGACAAACTGGGGCATCCATCGTGGGCTGTATTCTCTAACTCCTCCACAGCAGTCCCCATTTTCACCCGCGGCATAGTGTGAGGGCCCCCCACTCCTTCCCAGTGTGGCCCCAAACATGACCACCTCTAGGGCCTGGTACCCACAAGGCAGCAGGGCCATGGGGAGGGATTGGGGCCATTATGGGCCACACATTTTGGATCCCGCAAGCTCTGAGGCCTGCCCTGCATCCTGGGTCTGTTTTTACTATGTCAGAACCGCCATTCCTTTGACCAGGAAAATGGGTTCTACACCCTTCCCTCACCTTTGGGTAGACTGTGGTGCAAAACCCACCCATTAGCAGGCGGTGCTTTTTGTATGCAAAAAGTGTGGGATCGGTTCTGCAAAAAAGCAAAAGCAACTGGCATCCTTTCCTAGCAGCAAGCTGTCCCAGCGCAATTCTGCGAGAGACTCCTCTGATAAAGGGGAAGGAGGAGATTCCTTACAAAGTCTTATCATCTGGCCCTTTCTACCATTGAGCTACTTTATACTCATGCCTTCATCACGAAAGCGGACAGGATTGTGAAAGAAGCCAAAAATTGACATGCGCTCTTTTTCCAACCACACTTGCATAAAAGTATAATTTCTGCTTTTTCGCATATTGGTTTTCTTTTAAAAAAGAGATCTTGCCGTCCTTGTCCCCTTTTCATCCACCTGCTAAACATGACACCAGGGAGCTCTAACCCTGATACACAGAGAGCAAATCCTTTTCACGTTTTTTAATTAACCCTCTCTATCTGGCTAGAGCGCGGTATAAACAAAATTTCCCGCATACATTTCCATTAACTTAGTTGGCCTTTTGTATTGTCAAAGATCTAAGCAATGCCTTTCTGGGAGCAAACTCAATTAGCATTTCAATCTCTGTTTCTCTTGAATAGTTCTGCCATGTATTTATAAGCGCAGCCCTTGGTCTGCACAGATAGAAAATTAAAAATTCAACATGACATAAATGCATCGCGTAAAATGGAAATTGGACAGATTAGCCATAGTGATCACACACAGTCTGTGATGTAAACCTTTCCCTGGGCTCCTACAAGTGCATTTACCTTCGCTTCCCTGCATCTTCTGAGGAATCCAGACTAGTTTCTTGATATGTAGTATAGGGCTGGATGCAACACACTGGATCTTTGCTATAGACAGGAGGATAAGAAACCTTTCCCCTCCCAGGGACCACTTTGCACATTACTGTGAGCTCTAAGGACCACATAGAACAGCGGTGGCCAGACTTACGGTGCTCGTGATCACTTAATCAACCTCAGGTGATCTATCAGAGCTTTCTCCGCTGGCTCTGGTGCTTCAGGCTGGGACGTCTGCTGGCTCCCAGCTTTAGGGCACCTTGGCATCTGGTCTCAGGAGTGGAGAGGAGCACTCTCCTTTAGAGAGAGCCTTGGCTTTCCCACTGCACTGGAGGAGCTCTCCTAACTGGTCTCCTCCCCGGGACACTCCATGGGGCACTGCTTCCACTGTTCTCCCCAGTGGCAGTCTCCAAGAGGGTAGTTCCCCTGGATCGTGATCTACCAGTAGATCATGAAGTTTCCTGGCCACTCCAGTCCTGGCGTAGAGGTTGGGGACAAGAGTGCATAAGAGGTTCACTCTGGAATAGGAGGGCCCAGATCACGGATCCGTGCCAGGATTCTGTTTTCTATCCTTGTGTGTATGCCCTTATTTCTGCTCCCTTCCACCGAGCTCAGTCTTTCAGTGTTTGCAGGTGGGAACTAGATCCAGGGGCCAAATCCAGAAACTGGAAAGAGCCCAAAATAAAACTAGTTATAAGCAGGATTTGGCCCTGCAGCAGACCTACCGCGTCCTTGTTCTTCTCCCACAAGGGAACCTGTGTCCAATCTATCAAAAGCAGCATGAATGATCAGGTGAAAGGATTGCAGCTCAGACTAGATAGAGATTGTAGAGAATACCTAGCTACTTTCAACGAGTGTAAGTCTTCAGGGCCGGGTGAATTACATCCTAGGATACTGAAGGAGCTTGCTGATGTACTCTCAGAACCTCTATCATCTTTGAGAACTCTTGGGAAATGGGTGAGGTGTAGAAGACTGGAGATGGGCAAACATTGGGTGAAAACAAACATGACGCTAACTCCAATTTAACACCGCATTAACATTTCTTATGCATGTTGCAGGGCTTCATAGGCACAAATATAGCCCGGCAAAATTCATAAGAAATGTTAAAATGGTATTAAAGTGGAGTTAGTGTCCTATCTGTTTTCACCCAAAGTTCTTATCTTCAAAAAGGGGGTGGGGGAGGAGGATCCGGGAAACTACAGACCAGTCAGCCTGGCATCAATACCTGGAAAGATTCTAGAACCGATTATAAAGCAGTCAGTCTGTAAGCATTTAGAAAACAATCCTGCAATTACTAGTAGCCAGCATGGATTTGTCAAGAATAAGTCATACCAGATTAATCTTATTTCCTTTTTTGACTTATTAGTGGATCATGGGAATGCCATGGATGTAATACATCTTGATTTCAGCAAAGCATTTGACAAAGTCCCCCATGATATCCTTGTTGACAAGCTGGTAAAATATGTGCTAGATGATACCATTAGGCGGATTTACAGCTGGTTGAAGAACCATACCCAAAGAGTGCTCATAAATGACTCCCCATCAATCTGGAGGGAGGTATCGACAGGGATTCCTCCTGTTAAAACTTTTCACCATCTTCACCAGCAGACTGTTTTATAAGACCGCTATCATTGTTGTAGAGTTAGCTTTCTGTTCAATGACACACAGAAGTTTCTTCAAAACAGAACTTTACTAAGAACTCAGAAGACATGCTTCCAATACTTGTCCCATGCATGGGACAAGATGGAGGACAGAGAGAGGAGACAAGGAGGAAAAAAAAACCTGTTTCATCCCCATACTCTCCTCCTACTGGACAAGCCCCATATTAAGCTTGCAGAGCTGGCAATGGGCTTTTACTTGTGACCAGGGCCCCGAGGGAAACGCGGGTCTGCGAATCGCAGATTTCCCGCGGAATTCCCCTCCCCCCGCGGAATCTCCTGCCCCGCTTACCCCAGCGCAGAATTTCCAGCCTGCGCTGCGGGGACG
>QEPC01008364.1:2596796-2631273 GCA_003113815.1 Sphenodon punctatus | reverse complement strand
GGGGGAGAGTGACAGATAGCAACCAGATACCCCCACCCCACCCTGCAGTGTGTTTGTTTGCTCGCTTATTCTCCGTTGGGTGCAGGGCCCTGCAGGATGTTCCCAAGGTTTGACTGATGCCAGGTCCCCTGCCCTATAACACAAGCTGCCTTTTGTGGCTGTTGCTCAAAGTTCCTTCCCGCATGGTAAATCGCGCCGAGGCGCAGAATTGGCCCCTGACTCCCGCGGAATTTTAAAAAAAATTCCGCGGAAGAATCGGGGCCCTGCTTGTGACTGTTGCACATTCCAACATCCCTTCTCAACAGTCACTAGACAAACCCACTAGGTTCATTCTTCTTAATAGCTTGCGATGGCGTTCCCCTGCTAGTGGCTTCGCGAACACATCCGCTCTCATATCCTCTGTAGGACGGTATTGCAGATCGATGAGTCCTTGTTCCTGAGAGTCTTTCAGGAAACGGCATTTTACATCAATGTGCTTGATGTAAAAGCTGCTCGGAGCAACTTTTCAAACCGCGCTCCAAACATTCGGGCTAGGTGGAAATGTGCGCACTCACCGCATTCACACCAACCTGGAAGTGCGGGGTTCTTTAAATCGCACGATGCCGCCGAGGCAGCTGTGCGATTTAAAGAAACGTCTGAATCTGCCCTTTATCTCCCAGTCCAATCGGTTGTCCCAGCTGCTGCTGCTGCTGCAGCGCTACAGTGGAGGGAGAGGCATGTGAGGGATGGGGTCTGCATGCCTGGGGCTGGCCCTAGAGGCAGACAGCGTTGGCGGACTTGGGGGGGGGGGGAGCTTGCTACCCTCGCCCTCCCTAAGGAAAGGCTCCCTCCGGTTGAGGCAGGCAGTGAGCACTGAGCAGCCCCAGCCCGGCTGCCTGGTCTCACCACTCTCCCCCTTTCCACGGGGCAGACAGCGTCAGCGGGCCACAATTCTGTACATGTGCAAAATGGTGGCTAAACAGCATGATGAATGAAAGGTATTTTGCGAACAAAGTGCAGCCTTCAGTTTCAAGCATCAGGTAATGAAAAGCTCAAATCTGGGCTCTTAATTTAGAGGAAAATCCACCTTGAGTTAAAGTGAATGAGAGTTTTGCATGGGTAAGTACGCCTTTGACTCAAGTTGGATTTTTTTCTAAGTTAAGACCCCAGGATTGAGCTTTTCATTACCAGATTCTTGAAAATGAAGGCTGCCCTTTGTTAGCGAAATACTTTTCGTTCACCATACTATTTATCCGTATTTCCTCCCGTTTGCGGCTGTTTTCTGTGAACGGGATTCCCCATCCACCCACCACAGTAGGGCACAGTTATCAATAGAAGAGGCCAGTGGAAGAATTACTTTGAAGTGTTAAGAGTGACTCTCCGCAGGACTCTAGGCAACTGTTGTATTAACAGCTCTAGAACTGGGTATGGAATCTTTCATGTGCGTTGGCTGATGTTAGGCTGCTTTTCTTGTGAACATCCCTTCTGTCTGAGGCAACTGATTCTTGGAGCCATCCGACACGCGGCTTATCTGCATACCGGATCCACTGCCACTCTGCTATGTAAACAATCTTGTGTTGTGATTTCCCTGCACTTCAGCTCATCGCCTCTCTTTTGAAAACAAAACCCCTTAATGATATTTGAACACAAGTTCCAGATGTGACGGTTAAGCATCCCCTTCCCCTGAGCGATTACCGGTGGCTTCGTTTATGCAGCACACTATTAAATAGCCATTGCCATTCCTTGCATTTCCTGTGCCCTGTCTGTCGCTCTTCCCTTATCCACTCCTCATTAACAGCAACCACAGTGTTTTCAGGTCCACACGTTAACCAAGGCTGTGATGAGAACACCGTCCGTCTGTTGACTCTGTGTTGCAAGTTCACAGTGCAAAGTCGCACATTTGGCCTCATCCACAGATTACCTTTGACAAAAAATTGCCTTTCAAATTGGGGCTGGGGGAACCTTTTGTAGTAGGTGGTGGAGCTACCGTGTGGGGCAGCCCACACTCTCTGGTGCACCTGAGTCTCCTGCTGCTGGGAAGGGGGGTAGGGTGTCCCTTTCTATCTTCCACACCAGTGCCCATTCCACCCTGGATATGTCCCTGCTTTTGTGCTTGTTTGATTTGAAAAGACGTGGAGAGCTACCTCTCTCTGGTTAGTTTAGTTTATTATGCTTGGCCATAGGCCTTTGCCAACTCCAGACATACAAAACAAAAACAACTATCACAGACATAATATACACAATTATAACAAGTAATTAAAATTAAATTAATATGTTCCTCTTAAAGGAGAACTAAAGGGCCATTACCCATATTAAATTAATCTCAAGATTAGGTAATTCTCCACACCATAAATCCAGACGTCACATATCTTGATGGAGTTTTGACTGCAAAAATAAGGATCTAATAGTAAATGCCCGTGTCAGGAATCTCATTACCTTCTGCATGATATCTAATGATACATCTTTTAAGCTTATCTCCAACAAACCCCAATCAGAGAATCCCCCGAACTTTTCCAAGATAGGGGAGAAAATTTCAGCCTGTAGCTGATCATACAAAGTACAGCTAAACAAGCTGTAACTCTGTTGAGAGCATGTTGAATGTGCAGAGACGCTCTCCATAATCAATGCCTTCCAACCGCCCCTCATAAACGTTAGAGGGAAGAGCATTTACCCTAGTAAAGGTACTCGAAGAACTCAGATAACTTGCCATCTCCCCCAGTGGTGGCAGCCAGGACATATACCCAGACATATGGGCGGACCGGTTAATTGTGGACAATTCCTCCTGCCTATCTATATCCTGGAGTCTCACACGGATATCTGTTTTGGCAGCCAGTATATCCCTTGGACTGAAATAGGTAGGTGAAAACCCGACGTGACTTAAGCGCTGTTCCACTTCCTTAAACCAAGAGCTCTTGAAAGCATCATCTAACAGAAATTTTCTTAAACCACATTTAGAGAACTTATATAAGCGGAGCCAAAGTTTAAGAGCCAGCTCCCAAGCTAATGAGTTTCAGCTCCTCTGGCCACACCCTACTCTAATGGCTGCTGACGGAGTACCGCTTGGAATTTTCAGTAGCAATCTAAGAAAATGAACCTGCGTCCCATTAAAATCTTTCCCCACCAAAGGGGCCCAGATCTCCACACCATACAGAAAAGAAGCCCTAGTTTTAGCATCGAAGACCCTCACAGCCAGATCAATATTCCTTTTCCCTTGGACAGTAAAGAATCTTAATATTGCTTGTGCTGAACCTTTAGCTGACAAGGAAGCCGCTTGGTATTGATGAGTCCACTTTCCCTGGGCTTGGAAATAAATTCCCGAGTATTTAAAACAGGGAAGCTGATGGATATAATGCTCATCGATGGGCCATTTGTAAATTCTTCGGCTATTAGAAAAAACTATCACTTTAGATTTACTATGATTGATGGTTAGTTTGTTTCTAGCGCAGTAATCTGCAAAGGCTTGCAACTGCCGTAACAATCCTATATGGGTCTGTGAGAGGACAGCCAGGTCGTACAGGAGCGCCCCAATTGATTGGGAGGCTAATTTCAGTGGAAAAATGTTTGGTTGGGCAAGTAAGGGAACAACAGCATTTATATAATAATTAAATAAAGATGGAGCAAGGACGCATCCTTGCCTAACTCCACAGCCAACCTCTATCTCCTTGGTAGTAAGTCCTGAGTTATCCAATTTTACCGCCAAGGTAGAGTCCTTATGAAAGTTTCAAATAAGTAATAATAATCTTTTACCAATTGAAGACTCTTCCAATTTGCCCCATAATTGGCTCCTACAAACAGAATCAAACGCTGCCCTAAGATCTAAGAAAGCAACAAACCACTTTCCTTGCAACGCCCTGTACTTTTCTGTCAAGTGGAACAAGATTAAACATTGTTCCACTGTTGACTGACCCTTTTGGAAACCAGCTTGCTCAGGGCACAAAACGTTATTTTGGGCCATCGATAAAGAAAGTTTATTCAACAGAAATTTTGCAAAAATTTTGCTAACCACACTTAGAAGGCTGATAGGCCTATAATTCTCTGGGCTTGCATGTGGGCCCTTCTTATAAATTGGTATGACCACTGATTTCCCCTATACTGCTGGAACATTACCTGAATTAATTATACTTGAGAAAAGAGCCACGAAGACCAGAACCCACCAGTCCAGATGGGCTTTAATAAATTCAACTTGGATCAGATCTGGCCCAGGAGCTTTATTATTACTGAACGATCCTATTATTTCCACTAATTCCTCCTCACTAACTGACGGCCATTCAGGAAGATGATCAGTCGTCATTTTAGGTACTACCAATGGTTCCTCAGCTATGTCTGACTCTTGGGAGCAGTTTTTTGCATCAGGCCAAGACTGGATAGGTACTAGTAAGGACCACTCTCTCCTCTCCTTCCTCAAAGAACCCTTTACCAAATACCAAAACTTCTTAGGGTTAGAGGCATGACTCGCTTCCACAAGGGCCATCCATCGATTCTTCCAGAAAGTCCACTTCTTTTCTTTAATCAGTTCTTTATATTTTCTTTTAAGAGAGAAATATTGATCTGGAAGACAAGGGGCCAATCCCCTTGATACTCATAATAAACTGCTTTCAGTCTCCTCCGAGCATCTCTACGTTCAAGATCAAAATAGACCTGGTTGGAAAACCCACCCCTCCCTGGTCTAAAGGAGGGACAAGCTACAGTTAGAATATGGTTCTGAAATGCATTGGTCACTGAGTCATAAACATTTAAAACAACCTTACTCTCTGTCCCCCTTAAAATATCTTCTGTCCAATCCTTACAGGACACACTTTCCAAAAGCAGCTTCAGGGAATGGGCCAGCTGGGGGTTCCACTTAATTGAGCAATGCCTACCAGGGTACGTAGGTGTCAAGGAAGGGTGGCACAGAAGGGGGCAGGGATACTGTCCGGGCAGTTGTAGGATCAAAGACAAGGGAAAATGGTCGCTTACAAAGTTAGGGCCGACAAAAAAATCCTCAATATAGTTGACAACTTCGGGGGAAACAACTAAATAATCCACAACACTCGCCCCCTGTGGGCCAATAAATGTAAATTCCCCCTTCTCATCACTATAACCTGACCCATTAATTATACATAAATTAAGCCCTGCTAACAACTTTGCAAACCTGAGACCCAAAGTATTTAGTCTCACATCCTTGGAGGACCTCTTATTCAGCTTTTCATGCATAGAGCCAGCAAAACAGTCATTATAAGGGCAAAGTGCCTCGTCGTCTGGACCCAATCTAGTGTTGAAATCTCCCATTATTATAAAGAGGGCTTTCAGATAACTATCCAGTAATTCCCTGGCAAACACTTCTAGCTCATCCCATATTTTAACACTGAATGTGCCCGCATTACCTGGTGAAATATAAATCGTGAGCACAATAACCAGTTGATCTTCCACCCTAAGAACCAGGCCAAGGGCAAAAGATTGACATTTAAGTTCTGTGAGTTGCAGACAAGGACTCCACTATAAAACACCCAAGCCCTCCACTAAACCGCCTTCTCTTACTAACTGGCCTAGCCTTCAAGGAAAAAGATTTAAAGCCTTCCAGCTCTATTGGGTCTTTGGCCCAAGTTTCTTGAATCAAAACTATATGAAATGTTTTAACATAACTCAAAAAATTAACATTTCCCTTGCACGACTGCCACCCAGAGGCATTCCAGGAGCAGACTGAAAAATAACCTGATTTCGAAGAGATATGGTGTCAGGAAGCAATTGGAGGAGACTTCCCATTTTGGGAAACTACCTGCTGTTCTGGAGGGGATAGGGATTGAATTCCCATAGAATCCCTACCCTGGGGGGAATCCTGAGTTCCCCATATGGATGGATCAGATCCCTCATTTCTCCCATTTAAGAACAACGTATTCCCCCTTACTGGGGGGCCAGGTCAACCATCCGATTGGGAAGAGTGATCATGTACCAGCACTTCTCTATTAACTCTGTTATAATTCCCTATACTATTTTGTTCAGGCTTGGATAACAGTAAAGCTGCCGTAGTTATTACAGGATGATTCTTAACATGGGAGACTGGGGAAGCCAAAATTATCTGTTATAGGAGGCATAGTTGGCTGTTCTAACACTGATCCATTATCCTCCCGTGGTGGAGTAGGCAAGGGAGAGGAATCCTGAAGATGTAATAGGTTCCTCGTGGCCTCCCCTGACGGGGTTTCAACCACTGTTGCCATTTGTTGTAATCTTAATTAATAGGCATCTTCCTCTTCCTTGCCTCTGGGGCACAAAAGGACCTCACAAAGCTGATCCCCAACAATCCGCCTTTTTTGTTTACCTGGGGAAGAACAGCTGAGGGCCCAGAGTCCTCAGGTCTGGGCTCAGTGATTTGGGGGTTAAGCGGAATTGGGGATGGAGCACTATCTTTAAAAACTTCACGTGTCATAATACCCCAGGACAAAAAGAGCTCTGGCTGTTCCATAATCAATTTGGCCAATCTAAGTGCATGAAAATCCACCAAAATTTGTTGCATAAATCTGGGGGCTGGTAATACTTGAAAGTATTTTATATGCCAAGCAGGAATTTGGCAAGCAAGAATAAATGATAAATGGTGGAGAATAGCCCCCTTTGAGTCCCATCTAGGAAACAGATCATTAGATAATGGTTGAACAATAAAAGTAATTGCACTTGGCACAAGCTGAAGTCGCTCAGCCACATTACTCCCACAGTTCTCCCTAATTACTGGGAGAATGTTCTCCCTACAACCAGAGGGAGGAGAAGGTACCTTCTTATTAGAGGCAGAGTTAGCCCTTAAAAAATCTTGAACCTGCTCTCCAACCCTGCCAGCCTTGAGCTCTTCTAAACAATCTATAATATTCTTCATCTGAGATATTTGGGTTTGCAACCGCTGCGTAATTTCCTTTAACTGGGCCAAAAGTTGTTTAACCAAATTACCAATAAGGAAACATTGGTTACCCAAAATATCCTAGGAAGCAGAAGCTGGGTTTGACATGAATGAAGAATCCTCTCCTGAGACAATCTCCTCCAAACATGGAGACGGGGTTTTCAGCGAACTGGAGGCAGGATTTTCGGGGGATTCCACTGGGACCGGGGCTAGAACAACATTTGAGGGCCCTGCCAGCGAGTGACCTGCGGAGACTCTCTTGACCTCAGTACCCGTTTAGCATGTATATAAGGGTCAAGACTCTGTTATTTTAACTTAGCAGTCTCAGAGGGCGGCAGAACCCCCTGCTTCCCCCTCTTCCTGGTCATCATAATGTTCCCCCTGCAATCCCCAGTAATGCAAAGTATCTTCTACAAATTATATCCAATATAGAAGTATAAGGGACACACAATAACTATATAACCACCCTATATAATCATACAAACAAAACAGAGGCAGGCAAGAGCTTACAAATCCAGAAAACCCCCTTAAATTCTAGGAACTAGTTTACGGCTGGTGCCTAAGGCCGCGCGGCCCACGGCATGCACCTTCGGCGCCGCCTTGGTAAAGTGGGTTCAAATAGGTCTGTGCTTCTGTCTCAATCCCCACGTCACCGCATAATTGACTGATCCCTCCTGCCCTGGTGTTAGTCTCTAACTGTACAGGGCTCGTTCCAGTCCTTCAACGCAATAAGTCCAGGTGGCAGGGATTCAGTTCTTTACACAGGGGAACATCCAGCCCGTGGGGAAAGGCAACCCATGGCTAGCACCGCTCCCCGACTTCACCCTTCCTCTCATGGAAGAACAGTCAGGCCGGTTCCTTCTACCACCTTCGCAACCAAGCTAGGCAGCAGTCCCGCAGCGCGGGGTTCCACAATCCAGGTGACCGCAAATCAGGCAACGCTTACCAGGGGTCCAGCCGCCAGTCCACACTCTCCTGATTTTCTCTGCTTCAGTCCCACCTGGGGACAATATCTGAGGTGCCAGAACGGGGCCCGGTGTCCCACACGATCTACCTGAACAGCGACGGGGCTTCCTCTGTTCCACAGTGTGATTTCTCCGCTAGTAATAGTATCCTGGAACGGGCAGCGGATGGGGCACTGCCACTGCGGGCCCTACAAACGGGCCCAGCCAACGGGCAACACCCTTTGGCTGGCGCCCTTTGGCTGGCGCCCAAGGACTGATGCCCGGGGGGGCCCCAGCCCCTGTATAAGTACCTGGATAGAGAGTGGGACAGCCAATGAGCTCTGGAGACTCCTGGGCAGCTTTCCCTACCCCCAGCACCACTCAGTTGCAGCCACCCTCTCTGGGTATTTTTTTTTTTTAAGGACTGGAATCTCCATTCAACACAAGAAACCTCTAGCTAAGATCTCTAAAATCTCTAAAATTTATTGACAGTGGAAAATGTCTAGGTTGGGATTTTCAAAGCACAATGTGACCATTGAGAGAATAGCATCAACAATCCTGTTGTGTTTTTTTCTGCGCTGCATTTAAGCTTAGTCAGGAAATGTTCAAACAGAGCAACAGCAGCCACTCTATGGGATTGACTCTGCCTTTCTTATACCTGCACACGCTTTCAGCAGATTTGGGTAAAAGACCTTTTGCCTTTAAATATGGCTTGTTTGGTCTGTGTCAGTGGCTAATTTCTGATCTTAAAAAGGTCTCGTCGATATTGTGAATAAGTTTTGATACTAGCCTGAAAATTCTCCTTTTCATGTCCCAGCTATGAAATACACAGCCTGAGAAACTTCAAATTAGGGCTGTTTCTTTTCCCCCCAGAGAAGGGGAGAGGGGGGGACCTGTGCATGTGTGTGAGGACCACAAATGAGATCCTGAAAAGCATGTTAAAGATACTAAGCTACCAAACGAGGGACACCGGACGCAATCAAAATCTAGTAAGTATCTTGTTAAGTATTGTTGTAGATCTCAACAAATCCTTAGGCAGCTCTCCAGCCTGATGATGATGAAGTTTAAAAAGCCAAAACTGTTGTCTGAACTACAGTGCACTGCTGCACCCACAAAAGCACCCTACTTGTAGATCTTGTAAGGTAGTTGAAGATCTGATGCACTTTTTCAGGATCTAGAGACATGGATAATCCTCCAGAGTTGTCCCAAGCACCAGCACTCAAACAGAGGAATCCGGGGTGGTGCACTGCCTCGAACGTATGACTGACGGCGGCGCAGCAGCAGCCTGACAGCCTGGGGATAAAAACAGTGGCAGACGCAGACTGGGCTGCTAAACAAATGTGCCTGTGGCTGGGGTGGCGGAGAAAACCAGGAACATGCAGCCAGCTCCCACTGTGATGGGCAACCATGACGGCCTGAGCCCGGGCCAGGTTGATGGCCCAGCAACAGACATGATAGCCTTAGCCCACGCTGTGACCTAGGAGGTTTTTCAAGGTCAGAGCCCAGACTAGTTGCTAACACTTCCCAGGGCAGTCCTGGGCCAACGTCTGGCAGTACCTATCTAGGATGGGCCCAGGTAAAGACTGCTGGGACAAAGTTTTTAATTTAATTTAATTTAATTATATTTATTAGCCGCCCCCTCATGCCTATGGTATCTCGGGGCGGCGTACAACATCTCTGCGGGTGTTTGCTGGCAGAACCGTGCACAGGGCGGGGCAGCTTTCAGACTGGCGGCACCCCGCGCATATCCTGCCTGCGCATTCCCTCCCGCAGCCCGAATATGTGCGGGGCGGGGGGGGGGGAGGAGGGAGAGGTCTGAAAGTGACCTTTGTTGTGAGAGAGTATGACCTGCAGCAGCTACACTCTGGTTTTGTTACCACTGATTATTTTTCTCCAGTTCAGTGGTTGGTTCGCCACTGTTATGGGGGAAGAATGGAAAGGTGCTGCCAAGGCCAGACCTGTGTTCTTCCAGAACATCTGGCTACAGTTAGAAAATAAATACTTCTGCTCATCCAGCCATTTGTGTGTCATAAAGTGAAGAGCTTGATGTTGACATTTTTTCCTTTCTTTTCCTTTCCTTCAATCTACACTGCACCAAAGCAAATTTAAATCGTAAAATACCTTCAAGCATCATTTGTGTTTATCATACAAGCAGATCCAGGGAGCAGACCCAGCGTTCAAATTTCCATAAAGTGCCTAGCTCTTATTTTAGACCAACACATTTTATCTGCTTTAGTAAATTAAGATCCTATAACAGAGGAATTAATGGCTTGTTATTGTTATTGACATGTGTCTTCCTGATTGCTAAGTATTTTAAGGAACAAAATTTAAATGGTGTTGAATTGAATATGGCAAAGCAGCGAGCATTATAAATCTATTTATGGCTGGATGCCTCCTGGCCTTTACTGCGTTGTAATGCTCTAAATGCATGAATTGTTAAAGACGGTGTATACTTTCTGAAATTGTTATTGGCCAATTGATCTTTAACCCATTTAGAATGTTTATGTTTACAAGAGTATGTCTTTGTCATATATAATACTGTGTGCTGGCTCATTGCTTATGAATAATTGCTTTGTCACTGACAGTTAAATAATATTCAATCTTTGTATAGTTTGCTGAAAAATTCTCTCTCCCATTGGAGAAGAAAAGGTTGAATCTAAAGAGTGATTTGTCTCAAGCAAAACTCACATTGAGTTCCACCAACTCCATACCTTTAACTTCAGTGGAAATTTTGGCTTGAGTGTGGATTACAGAATTGAACTTGAATTTAAAAAAAAATTAAATATATTTTTAAACCATATCAGTGAATTTTTGCAGCCTCACCATTTAGGATACTTTTAAAGGATCCTTTGGCAGTTCCATTACGAAATAGTATATTCAAGTGCATGCATGAAAATGATGAATTCTAGGACACAAGAAAGGATTCACGTTGGTTTTCTTGTTTTTATGAAACACTGAAAAGGCCCTTTTTAAAAAATGGTCACGCATTTAAAAAGAATGTGTTCATACACATCAGTAGGTGTGTATCTTTGTTCATACACTTCAGAGCTTCAAATCCACCACAAAGGAGACAAAATCAACCTCGCCACAAAGTTTGCCCAAGGTTCCATTATTGTGGTTCGTTGGAATACATGGTATAGAACTCTTACTTTCTTCAAACCTGGGAAATTTGTAGGAGTCGCAGCTGTAAAGCAGTAGATCAAGATTCCACACACCCCCTCCCAGTTTGCATTGGGGTTAAGGTACAGGAAAGGCTATGGATTGTGTGGAGGGAATGAGGGGTTTGAGGGTTGTCAGAGGGGACAATGGGAGCTGTGGAATACTGTGTTGGTATTCATTAGGGGAAACGATGGGTGTCTCAGGGGGTGAAAGAAACTTTTGGGTGTGGAAGGCTGGGGGCCAGCTGGTGAGGAGATGAGAGTATGATGTTTCTATATGTCACTTACTGGTGTTATATTTTTAATCTCTAGTGAGCTGCCCTGAGCCTTTGGAGATGGGGGCGAGACAAAAATCAATAACAGTAATAACTCAAAATTATGATTTTGCAATTTGGCCTTTTCGGTCCCGTAGTATAGTAGTCTGATAGATTTAGGCATCTTTGCTATTCTAAAACATGCAAAATAAGTCCTCTTTATTGTTTGTAACTCATTGACTGCAGCCAGAATTATTTTAAGAATATTGCAAGGAAGGCTAGTCTTGTGGCTAATGTATTCAGCAGGAATTCATGAGTTCTGGTACAGACTCTCTGTGTGACCGTGAGCAAAATGGAGATAATGTTGTCTTCTCCTGTCGTGAGGATAAAAGGATAATAACTTGGTTAATGTTTGTGAGGCACTCTTGTGACATTACAGGAGGCCCTGCAAGAGTGGCTTGAAAATTTAATTATGTCAAATTATGTTTAAATAATACTCAAAGCAAAGATAAGCCAATATTTTCAAAAGTAGATACCGAAATGCCCCCCATATTTTGAGCTGTGTGATTTAAAGAAAGAGGTCTTGATCTTTGCACGCAAAATGCTTTGGAGAGCTGCGAGGAAATAATCCTACTGGACTTAGCTCAAATTGGCTGGAGACAGCGAGGAATTAAGAGTAAATGGTAGTTAAGAGTACTACTGCTCTGTGATATTTGCTGAATATCATCTGAACTGGGAGTCATAGAGACCACTATGGGGTTCTGTAAACTTACAGGGCTAGAGGAGTTCTTAATAATATGTTATTGTTTTGCTATAAATCCAAACATTATGTTTTCTTTTTCTCATGAGCTCAGGATAAAGATGTTTGTATAATTTGACAAAATGTTCCACGTTTATATTGGTTAAGGCTAGGGCTGAAATGAGATTTTTCCCAAATGGGAAATCTCATTGAAGTCCGGGTTCCTGATAAAATCTTGGTCAAATTGAGAAGCTCTTGGTACTGCAGTGTCTTGACCGACATTTTATTTCACAATTTACCGCTTTGCCATCCATGTCAAATCCCGAGAGGTAATATTGATGTGATACCACATTTCTTGCACTCCATTTTCCCTTGTACTTCCTTGTCACTCATTGGCTAGTTCACAGGTTCCTTTACTAATCTGAAATCCAGTTGGAGATTGGTCAAAGCAAAGAAGGGAACAACAATTCTGATTGGAGGCTCTGGAGTGGAGGTTAAGGGGCACTGGAGGGAGGCTACGGGGTGGGCTATTCGCACAGTGATTCTCTCAGAAAAGCGGGAACAACAAACTCAGAAGTAAAATGGTACCCTCGGCATGTGGTAAGCAGTAAATGAACACTGTACACCAGTAATGGTAAGTAGAAAGTTGGTAACTCAGATATTGTGAAAATCGAGAAATTACATTGATATCAGGAAATGGCTGGGAAATTGATCCCAGTTCCCTATATGGCAAAATTACTTGCAAATAAAAATATTTCTGCTTGCTTCAGCCCTAGTTCAGTCCAAACATGAAGAATGTTTCAAGATTTTTTTAAACAAAACAGTTTAAATAGACACACAAAAAAATCACAAAATGAAGGAAATCATTCAAACCTTTAACATAATTTGAATTTACTGCTAATGACCTGCAATTTCCTTCTTCTCAAATGCGCCCCATTACATTAATCAAATTGACATTGTCATGATAGATTACCCTCATTAAGAGGGTGATTCTTTTGTAGCAGTTAACAATTCCATATCTGCACAATCTAACCAGTAAGAGGGTAAGAATCCTGTTTCCTCTTTGATGAGCCAGGAATGCCCTTGAAGGAAATTGGCATTGATATTGTGCCATGTTGCATCCATAGCTAAACAGATCGTATTCAACTATTCATTCATTGGGGGGCATAGCTCAAGTGGTAATAGCGCATGCTTTGCATGTATAAGGTCCCAGGTTCAGTCCCCGGCATCTCCACCTCAGGATCCCTGGTAGTACGCCTGGGGAAGGCCTCTGCTGGGGGCTTGGAGGGGTCCCAGGTAGCACACTGGGATGGCCTCAGCCAGAGACCCTAGAAGAGCTGGATTTGGACCCGAATTTGAAACCCCTGCTGCCGTATCAGGTTGTGGCAATACTGGACTAAGATGGACCATTGGTTTGACTCGGGGCTCATTCAGACGTGCGTTTAAATCGCACAGCCGCGGCAGCGGCATTGTGCGATTTAAAGCACCGCGCACCTCCGGGTTGGTGTGAATGCACCAATTCAGCCTAACGCAAGCTGCTCGGAGCAGCTTTCAAACCTGCACTCCAACAGTTTACGTTAGGCTGAATTGGTGCATTCGCACCAACCCGGAAGTGCGCGGTGCTTTAAATCGCACGATGCCGCCGCGGCGGCTGTGCGATTTAAACGCACGTCTGAATCGCCTCTCAGTTAGGCAGTTTAGTTTAGTTTAGTTTAAAGCGAACATGTATATCCGATAAGATGACTTTATTTTAAATATTTATTGAGTAGTCCAAGACTACTTAAGACTTGTACTTGAGTAGTCCATGACTACTACAGAATGCCAATTTGTTTTATTTTCTTGTTTGTTTGTTTTAATTTTTTTTAGCTCTAATGTTGAAAACTGATTTGAACAAATTGCTTCTCTTTTCTGTGGGCCAGATTCATAAACCAACGTTGATCTTTATTACCATTTGTTTGTACCAAGTCAATAAAGCTTGATAGATCTGGCCCAGTTTGCAATTCCGTTATGTCTCCAGCATGATTATTATGCCACATGTTAGCAGTGTCATTTTACATCAAGGCATCCAAGCTTTAAATATTTCACAGGGCATTAGAGAGAATGTAGTTGAATCCAGAAGTTTAAACATGCATTGCTTTTGGAGCCTAGGATTATTCCTACTTGCTATCCCATTTCTTCGAACATGATCATGCTTGGCAGTAGTAGTACAGGGGTAGGTAAAGTTCCAAAGCCCAAGAGCCTCATACCAGCATTTTCATATTGCCGAGAGCCACAATATGCATTATGTCAATTGTGGTTTCCTCAATTCTGGGGCTGGGGCAGTGCTGCTTCCCCCAGGTCCCTACTCACATCAAAGCTCTGGCTTTGAGCTGGCCTGGTGAGTTTGGGCAGTGGGCGATAGTGGCACAGGGCATGCTCATTCTGCTCTTTTGCGGCTCCCATGAGGCTTCAGTGGCAAAAATGGTGGCTTGGTTGCTTTTGCTTCTGAGGGAGCCACATGGAGACGACACTCTGCTGCCACTTCCAGTGAGAGTCACAGGTGCCTAAGAGCCATCTGTCCATCTCTGCAGTAGTAATCTATGGCTGAGAAGCTAACACAGGTTAAGGCAAACCTTGATGATCAGATTTTCAGATCGTCTGTTTATCTGAGTTTTTGGCTCAAAAGTACAAGCATACTTGTACTTTTGTACAGTGTGCAAAATACAAAGTATTGGTTAAAACCCAGTGGTTGGGACGTTAGTGGACCATATTCAGTTGTTAACGACAAAGTTGAACTTATTCCATATGTCTGAACGATTTTGTGCTTGGGTCCATTCAGTAAGAGGTGTATCCTTTTGTATTCAGGTATGTTTGGTAGCATTCATTTTTTGTTTGGAGGTGCGCATCATAGCTGTTACTTTTTGTCTAGTGTGTTTGGTTGTGTTTAGTAGATTTCCTTGGCCACTGTGAACGAACAAGACAGCAAGTTTCTTGTAGCCTAAAGTTACTTGAAGAAGCTTCTTGTTGGTTTTGTTCATGATATGTGCACACGAAAAATGACAGACCAGTCCCAGTCACAAATGAATGCTGTCGATCAACAGCCAAGAGCAAACTTTGGAACAGCATTCAAATTAACATTTGTCTGCAAATTCCCACAAAGTAAACCAGCCAGATTCAACCCTAGCATTGGTTATGTTCAACCTCTGCTGATGTCAACATATATTTGCCTAAAATTTGGAGCATTTCTGCCCCTCACTGAAGCAATCCTCCCTACCAAATTTCACACTGATAGGACAAATCATGCTGGTTTTTTTATAATGAGTAGAATGTTCATGATTTTGTTTATTTTCATTTTTATCCTGCCCTATCCCCAAAGGCTCAGGGCAGGTCACATAATAAAAACATCCGATATAAAATCCATAAAACACTTATTAAAAATCCCAACCCTCACCCCAGGATCTACCCCAGCCTCTTGAATGCCTGGCCAAATAAATACGTCTTGCACTGCCTCCAGAAGATGCCCAGGCTACGGCTTAAATGAACTGCCAAGGGAAGGAAGTTCCAAAGCCATGGAATGCCATGGAATGATGCATCTCTCTTACGTATAGAGCTGCTCCTGCCACTCTGTAACATAAGAAACACAGGAGTATAAAACTTCTACACTGGTTAGACCAGTAGTCCATCAATCTGTTAGCTTGTTTCTCACAATGGCCAGTATAGGGGTGAAATTTCATTTTCTACCAGATTCCGTTACTGACGGAATCCGGTCATTCTATCCACTTAATCAAAATAGGGAATGAACTAAGGTTCCAATTCAGTTTCTCCAGAATCAATCAAAATATTTTTTGGGGGGGGTCTGATTTGTACATATGCAAAATGGCCACAGCCATACTGGGCATGCACAACATGGTGGTGACTATATGCAAAATGGCGGCACATTATGGCTGCCACCATTTTGCATATGTGTAAATTGCTCAGTCAGAATTCTGATTGAAAATTGGGTTCAATCAGAATTTAGATTGAAATTTCCTTTGCTGTTTTCGATTTTGTGGAAAATTTCTCTGGAACTGGACATACGATTCAACTCTGCCTTAGGCCAGCATCCAGATACTTCAGAAGACATTCCTTCCCTTGCGCTTCTTATGAAATGTCTACTTTGCAGAAATAGGTATGTGGGCTGTATGGTGTCTAGAGTAATTACCCAGCCTTTACCAAGAATGTGAAAATGGAATTACAGTAGTAGAATGCTTTTAGGCTCAGCATGTTTGTCAGTGATGAATGTTTCCAATATAATTGATATAAAGATAAAAATTAAATTTTCAGATATGAATCAAAACCCTCTCCAAAAGGCCTTTTATTACTACAATACTAAATTCCTTGGGCCAAGCGCCCCTAAAGCAGGATTAAGCTTGGCTAGGAGAAATTGTCATTTTAAAGTTCTACTTCACTTCCAACCAATTGAAAATTAAGAAATCTATCCCTAAGGATAAAATCAGCTACTAAGAAACCTGTGACTGCACGGGAAATGTCTGGGTTGGAATCTTCCAGCAACAAACGAGCTGTAACATGAAGTTACATTCTCCCACCCTACGATGATATGGCTGCGTATTTAGGACAGTTACATTCTTGTAGATCAAGGTTTTTATTTTTGGCCGCTCGTTTAAATTCTTTGCCCACTTTTTCGATTTTGTGGAAAATTTCTCTGGAACTGGACATACGATTCAACTCTGCCTTAGGCCAGCATCCAGATACTTCAGAAGACATTCCTTCCCTTGCGCTTCTTATGAAATGTCTACTTTGCAGAAATAGGTATGTGGGCTGTATGGTGTCTAGAGTAATTACCCAGCCTTTACCAAGAATGTGAAAATGGAATTACAGTAGTAGAATGCTTTTAGGCTCAGCATGTTTGTCAGTGATGAATGTTTCCAATATAATTGATATAAAGATAAAAATTAAATTTTCAGATATGAATCAAAACCCTCTCCAAAAGGCCTTTTATTACTACAATACTAAATTCCTTGGGCCAAGCGCCCCTAAAGCAGGATTAAGCTTGGCTAGGAGAAATTGTCATTTTAAAGTTCTACTTCACTTCCAACCAATTGAAAATTAAGAAATCTATCCCTAAGGATAAAATCAGCTACTAAGAAACCTGTGACTGCACGGGAAATGTCTGGGTTGGAATCTTCCAGCAACAAACGAGCTGTAACATGAAGTTACATTCTCCCACCCTACGATGATATGGCTGCGTATTTAGGACAGTTACATTCTTGTAGATCAAGGTTTTTATTTTTGGCCGCTCGTTTAAATTCTTTGCCCACTAAAATTTTGGAAGGTAGAATTTTAAAAATTGAGTACGCCTTGCGCTTATGTCCTTTTTTATTTTTTTAACTGCCGGCCCCGATTGCGTGGTGAATGTGATTCTCCGCTGCGATGAAGGGGCCTGTCCCATCTGGGCGGGATTCCGGGCTGTGGCCAGAGGGCGGGCAGCGAGGCGCACGTTGTGCCGCACAGCCCCGCCCCCTCCTCTATTCCCCGTCTATTGGACGTGCTGGTGTGATCCCAGCGGGGAATCCCCGCGGTGATTCCATGCCAGGGCGACTAGCGCCCCGTCACGTCTGAAATCACCCTTTGTGCCCTAACTCCACTCACACATGCACAGTGGAAAACATGGCAAGCAGAATTTTTAGTCCATTGTATCTTCAAATGTTGAGATGAGAGAATCAGTCTCATCTGCCAAAGGGTTGAATAAAACTTAAACAAAAAGGCATCTACTATTTGCATGGTATGTCTGTGCAATAAAAAGGCACCTACTATTTGCAGGGTATGTCATACCCTCTCAAGTCAACATTCCCTATTTAGGAGGGACAGTCTTTTGGGGCTGAATCCCATTGTCCCTCTTTTGGGGGTAAGTTTTTCTTTCATGGGAGAGGAACACAAAGACTGTTTTTCAAGAATTGGGTACCACTTTTCTGGTTGCCTCCCAGGAAAAGCACTTGTGAAGAGAATGGTGAGATGATGGAGTGACAAGAAACTAGGGCCATTTTTACATGGACGGAGGTGGTTGAGGGGATGGGTGTGCGTGCTGCGGTGGGTTTACATGGACACACCCATCTGCACCCACAGAGCCTTCTCCAGTTTTCCGGAGGGCTCATGGGGTGGAGATGGGTGTTGCGCGGGGGCGCACATGCACCCCCACCCATCCCCCACCCACTGCTGGCTGTTTACATGGACGCGCCCGCCTGAACACTGAACAGGGTGGGCCGTCCATGTAAAAACGGCCTAAGTGAGATTATAAGCAGGAGAGTTTCTGGGTAGGTTGGGGGATATAACCTCTGCCAGGTAGGTTGGGGGATAGAACCTCTGTCAGGAGGTGGGAGTAAACAACAGGGAATGGATTACTCTTTTACGACCTGTTTAGTACTTCTCCGAAGCAACCCAGCATGGCGGCTGTTGGAGTCAGGATGCTGGGCTTGATGGACCGTTGGCCTGATCCAGTATGGCACTTCTTATGTTCTGGCCCTCTGGAGGGACAGAATGCCCCTGGAATACTGAGGGGTGCATGTAAGTGTCTGAAAGGGCATAGCTCATTTGCTGAGGGATGGGGCTTATTGCAGAAGGGGCAAGGCTGGACCTCTTTGACTGCTTGAGATATGCTGAAGTACTGAATATAGCTTCTCCTCAATATGTTAACTTTCCTCTCACTACCTAAGCAAGAGTAAAATAACTCACCTGTTAGTCGATACTTGGCTTTTACACTTCATGTCTACAGTAAATACATTTAATATGGAAAACAGAAGAGGAAAGAGAAGGACAGGATGCGTGATGTTGATAACCTGTTTGCAACAACAACAAAAATTGTTCCGTAACAACTCGTCCATGTGAAAACAAGACTCTTGTAAGACTGCCATGGTCAGTGAGGTGATCTGATGAGTAAGTGCCGGTTGTGCCTAGAGGTAGCTGTAGCTTCTGAAACCGAGTCATCCCAAAATAGAAAACATTTTTGGTTTATGGAATAAAATGCTGGTCATGAGCTGATCTAGGCCACGTTCTCCTTGCCTGTCCTCCCTCTTCCTCCTTTTACCTGATTTCCTATGTAAAGAGGAACTATGCAGCCACTGTGTGTTCATTTGTGTGTCATGTGTTCAACCATTTTTGATCCTGCAGACCAGTTTCAGTGCAGTTTGGTTAGAGAGGCAGAAGGCCGAAAGAGTGCATGCCTCAGATGTCATAACAGTTGGTGCACCTGGCCCTTTTTGCCTTTTTTTTTTTTGTTATTGATTGTATAGCACAAGCTCTGTACCTGGTGCTGTAAAATGGATAGAGAGACACCCTTACCCCAAGGAGCTTGCAGTTTGAGAGAGACAAGGGAGAGAGGAACATAGTGAGAGACAAGAATACATTCATGAAGTTGAGGAGTCGCAGGTGTGTGAGCTTAGCTTAGTTACAGGGAAGGGCATTGAGCATTTTATCCTGCTCCTTAGGAAATCGGGCCTTTTTGGCTTGGGTGTATGGGGCCCAGAGCTACCAGCTTTTCTCAGCGCCCTTTTGAGCATCCATATACCCCTTTATGTACCTGTTAGGTTTCCTAAAATATGCAAAAATGCCAGGTGTGATGGTATTAGCTTGCACTGTATCAGTCAGAAAACAAGGTAGCAACAGCAGCGTGCCAGAAATAAACCCAGTCGCACGCAGGAACGGGTCCACGCTATTTGAACGTTGGACCTTCCTCAGGAAGCGTCACGTTTGGTAGCAGTTAGTTGCACCGTTGAGTTATTCCGCTGTTGAATTACAGCTGTGTAGTTGCCTTAAAGGAACACCCCATTCTGATATCTCATTGAAATGACGTCCTGATTGACGTTCTCCCACCTGCATGAGAACAGAACAGACTCCTCCTAGGACAGTTATTATCAAGATTAATCCTTTTGCTGCTGGTCGTTCCCTACACCTGCCAAGGTGCCATCATCCATTATCATGGTGCAGATCAGCGAAACATTAGGTGCAAACAGAATGCGTGTCTTCTGGTCTGCCAAGCATGCCAGCTGCAGTTAAAGAGTTAATAAAGATACATTTTGTACTGCCAGCTCTTGTGTAATGGCAGGCTTTTCTATCCAAATGAGTCTTCATTCCGTAGCCTACCTTGAAGTTGAATATGTGCAGAGTTTAACATGCCTTTCAGCATTCAAGTTTTCTTTGATCCCCTTGCTTATTAAAAAATGCAAATCTAAATTGTATCTTATTAATGTGTTTCTTTGTGTTGAAGCTGTGGGGGGTTAAAATCCCAGTTTTTCCAATGTCTTTGGATTTTTAATGTGCGCAGCGCAATGCGAGCTAGACTTTCTGCAGGCCATGTTTTCTAATCAACTGTTATGAAAGATTTTTATTGTGCTTCTATTTCTTGCTCTCACGGAATTCATGGAGATAAAAAGAGTAATGACTTCATTGTTATCCCCAAACTGTTTTCAACCATGGTTAGAGAGATCCTTATTAATTTGCTGTAGTTTTTTTTTTTTCTTCAGAAACCACAAGGAAGAGTCTTAGAAGGCTATTCAGAAATATAGAGTTGCAAATCTGGGAAGGATTTTGAGTGTTTGCTTGTCAGTCAGCAGTCATTTATTTTTTGTAAACCCAGAAGCCCTTGCAGACTTAGTAATAAACAAGAGTCGCTCATTTGTCCAGTTTTATATAGAAGCCTTTAGGTGCAGCCCACTCCCTTCTGCTATCAGGGGGAAAAAACTCTCTCCTTAAATATACAGATGCAATTAGGCCATTAAACCACTCTCGACGTTTTTGTTTTACCCTACATGACTACTGTAACTCTGCCTAGCCTTCTGGCCTGGTAAAAGCTTTCTCTGCATGTTTAATGCTCTCTTTCTTAGAGTTACAAATACAGGCTGTTCTCTGAATGGCTTCTTATGGGCCCATTTAAGCTGTTAAGAATTTGTGTAGAGCATCATAACTTTAAAATTTTATTGTACATAAAAAACACTCAACTTCACAAATGTATAGTGCTTCAGAAGTTAGGGGGAAAAGTATGGTAAACCTGAACTTGATTGGGCTGCATATCATGTTGGTTTTTTCTCTTTTCTTAATCCACTCTCCACCATCTCAGCTGTAGTTCCCTCTATGCGGAGTGCCAGCTTTTAAGGAATTGAAACAAAGTAGTACAGTTGTATCTTTTATTGGACCAACTACAGTTGGTGGAGGTGCGCAAGTGTTCAGGACTCAGGGCGTCCTTCGTCAGGTAAGTCAGGAGTTAGAACTGGAGACTGAGCAAGCAATGAGGTACATACACTTGCCCTTTTACACAAGACACTCCCACGCATGGATACCCATCATCCACATGGGGGGCATCCCATGTAAATGTGCAGATATGTGGGTGCATGCTCCCGCAACCCACACATTCCCTCCCCACCCCAGCAACTGGCAAAAACACAGGTTGCTCTGTGTATGGCGATGGGTGTGCGCCTGTGTGCCCCTGCACCACCTCATAGTGGTGCCCATGGACTGCCCCCCCCCCCCAACCGTGGCCCGTTTAAAAGGGCCAGGGATTTCCATTCTATTTCTGCATATACCTCACTGTTTTGCTCAGTTTCCTTTCCTGATGAACGACCCTGTGAGGTCCGAAAGCTTGCAAACCTCCTCCAGCTGTAGTTGGTCCAATAAAAAATATCACTGTACTACTTTGTCTCTATTGCCTGTATTTATTGGGATCAACATGGCAAATATAATTTCTCTACAACTTTTAGTGAGCTATTTTAGCAGTTAATGAGAGCAGGAGCTTTGAGAAATAGTTTTGCTCAAAAGCCCAAACCAATGATATCTACTGATCACTGAATGTAACTGATACTTGTACTTTCGATGTTGTCGCTCAAATGGATCTAGGGTGGATTTAATTCTAGGATGTGCAGTCTTCTCATTGAACTGTGGGTCATCACTTCTGGTGCTTCAGGGAAGTGTGTGGATAGTTAAACCATTCCTACGTACTCTTCCTCATACCTCCAGCCCTTTTCTCTTCTGCCATGGGAAGAGCCTTTCACATTGGTCTGTGTGCAAAAGACACTTGGGAATTTTGGTAGGAGAAGTTGGAGTGTCAGTATCAAAATAACAGAAGACTTGTCCCCAGGTGGCAGCAAATGAAGCTGGATTTTCTGCAAGAGTCGGTGGTTTGGTTAAAGCTTTATGTTCTGAACTCTAGGGAATTTAAATGGATTTTACAAAGTCTTGTTGTTTTTTAATGTCTGGATTGGACTGCATGAGGGAGATGTTGGCTAGATGTCTAGCCAAACCTGAAATAAAACACAGCAAACATGGGTGTAATGAACAAGTTTATTTTATTTACATTCTTATCCTGCCCATTCCCTTGAGGTTCAGAGGAAACCCCCTAACCTATAACACGCCAGCCTACCCCTGCCTCCCAAATGCCTGGCCAAACAAAAAGATCTTACATTGCCTCTGGAAGATGAGCAAGCTCGGGCTTAGTTGAACCTCCAAGGGGAAGGAGTTCCATAATTGTGGGGCAGCCTCCAAGAATGCCTGTCTGCGTGCCTTTGTTGTAGAAAGTTGCCAGCAAGCAGATGGTACCCGCAGGAGAATGCATGTGGCTGACCATGGAGGCAGTGATGGAATCTGAGGAAAGAGGTGGACGTGCAGATGTTTGCGGCCTAAACCGTTTACATCCCACCCTTTCCCACAGACTCATAGCAGTTCACAATATACAAAAATATAAAAACCAGATTAAAGCCAAATAAAGTTCCCGTTAAAACCATTCCCACTACCACCCTGCAAACCCTATCCCCAACCATTAAAAGCCTTGCCAAAAAAATAGGCCTTGCATTGCCTCTTGAAGATGCTCAGTCTTGGATTTCGGCGAGCCTCCAGGAGAAGAAAGATCCAAAGCTGAAGGGCCGCCCGCCCCTGAAAATGCCTCTTTGTAGAATGCTCTAATTGCATTGACTTCCAGGAATACAAGGTGAAAGCCAATTTAACTGACCTGTTAGTCTGTTTTTGTGAGTGCAGTATGAAACAGCGTGAGCACACTAGCCCATCTGGCCTGCGGGATCCTTGTATTGTTTGCTTGATCTCAGCGTCACATTCTTCAAAACAAATAATAAATAAATAAATACATAAATAAAAAGACACATTGCTATATTTAAAGCACCTGCTCTGATGGTGCCCGTTGAAATAGATCATCCAAGGAAACGCTAAACATCACATCGAGCATTGTAAGATTAAGTCAGGCAGCAGCTTGCTGTGCTGTACTTTGGCCTGTGTACTTGATTCACCATATGATATGATGGGATCTAACGTGAGTGGCACAAATGCAGCACATGATTCTGCAGATTGTAAATTATGTTTCCTAATAAATCTGCTCATAGATTCCGGGGGGGGGGGAATGAAACTTATTCCTTTTAAAAAAATTATTTTAATCTTGTTCGCTTAAGAATACTTTATGCAAAGTTAGGTGGCAATTGCTTGCCCGCATATGAATCTTTGTTCTTGTGTTTAGCGACGTCTGTACCTGTTGGCATCGTTCTCATTGGTAATTTTGTGAAGAAAATTGTTGTCTGATGGGCCAAAGGCTTGAGAAACACATGCCTTGGTTATTTACTCGTTACCTTGGTTTTCCTTGGCTTCCCTGTTTAGAGTCCTAAGTTCCAGAGCTGGAAGTGACCTCAAGGGTCATCTAGTTCCGTACACACCACAGGATTCACCAGACCCTAACAAAAAAATTCCTCCAACAAACTGAACCAAAAAACCCAGCAACAGATAAACCTTACACTTTATAAGAGGGTTATAATATCAATCTTTATTAAAGCATTTTGCAGTTTTCAGATGGAAGATAATTATCCACGTTAAATATTATCAGACATATGGCATAAAATTACTGAAATATTTTATCTATTATTTTTTAAAAAATATTTTAGTATTTAAATTATTTTTGATAGCCTTGTTTTGAGTGCACTCTTCACCCACTGAAGTAGAGGGCAGTTTTGTCATTGACTTCAGGAGTTTCATGATGCTTTTTGTGAGTTGTGAATCTTTTAAGATTATACTAGAAGGCCCCAACTATGTAAACAATTACTCACATGTGTAATAATATATAAGATTGTGAGCAGACCCATTGACTTCAAAGGAACGACTTGTATGATTTGGACCTAAATGATTGATATGGTACCTTTTTTGTGTGCTACTTTTTCCTATGAGAAGTTTGGGCATACCTCCCAACTTCTCAAACACAGAAGGCAGGTCCTACCCCCATCAGTCACTAAGCTCCACCCCTCAGCAAATAAGCTCCAGCTTTTCACATCCTTGTGCTCGCGCGCATCTCTCAACAATCCAAGTGAACAAAAGGACAAAAGCTCTCCGGCTTATCAATCCAATTAGTTGATTATTGTTGTTATTTCTATAGTGCCAGCAATGTGCCTGCTGCGGTACAACCAGTCGTTAGAGAGGGTGAGGCCACACAAGCTGGGGATTGGAAGCAACCATGCCTTGGATAGCCTTACCCCTCCCTGGGCAGCTGGGCCACATGATGCTGTATATTGTGTGACCAGCGGACACCAGATGTTTCATCCCACTCCAGGGTGGGACAAACAGCTGGCTGCTACATGACACATCCTCCGAAAAATTCAGAGGATGCATTGCGGAGCAACCTTAAACCAACTTGGGTAAGGCTGCCTAAGGTGGGGCTGCCAGGGTGGAGGGACCATGCTCCCCTTGCCATGCAGGAAGCACCACTGTAGGGCTGTAAAGGGCGGGTGCTCTTGCACATGGTCACATCATGGCTGAGGGTGGGATCGCCAGACTGGAGAAGGGAGGCGGGGCAGGGCCAGGCGCCCCCTTGTGTGGCTGGGGCTGCGGTGGGAGCTCCGAGAGCAGCCCAAGTTCCTTGTGGGAAGGAGGGCAGCTCCCTTGACTGGCCCCGCAGTATGGTGACGGCAATTGCCCACCACAGGGCCACGCAGGGATCAGGCCCTTGCCGCTCGTGTGGCCTCACCCAGACAGGTCCCTGTTGTTCCATCATCTCCCCATTGTCTTCCAAGGGCTTTTCCTGGGAGACAACCAGAAAAACGGTCCCTAAGGCTTGAATGCTGGTCTCTTTTATCTCTCTCCTGAAAGAGGGACTTTGATCTCTGAAAGAAGAACACCGGGATTCAGCACCCAGAGAGAGTCTGATCTTCCTAAAGAAGGACTGTTGGGAGATATGTTTGTGTGTAGCTCTTATAGATGGAGACATCGTAGTTCAGATGATCTCTTTTATTGGACCAACGTTTGTTGGAGGCAAAGTAGTTCATCAGATGATCTTTTATTGGATCAACTCTCACCATCTATTGCTTTTGGGACCAACACGGCAACTACATCCTCAGCAACTCTGAGTTAACCCATTGAGAAAGCTACCATTGCAGATGAATAACTGTGATCCCCTTAACTGATTCAGGAAAATGTTTTGTCTTCATTTACCTATATCTGTAATGACCCACCTTACGCACATGCAGCCTGTCACTTTATTCTCAGCTGTCTCTGAAATTGCAAACTACTTCAGCAGATAATCTGCATATTCACACTGACTCTGTGCACCCTTATTGATGTCTGTGGGGTGCCATGTAGGTGCTGAGGGCAGCCAGCTTGGATCAGTTTGCAGAATTAAGGCCTAGTGTAATTACGCATCTTTAAAAATTCATTTCAGTGCACAAAATTGTATGCAAGTTTACAGTATCAAGATCTCAGCCAAAGATCTAATTTTCCAATACTTATTAAAGTCTGGAGGGCCTCATGCTCCTGTCCCACATAAAGCAATTGTTTTAATTTCCATTTGCAGCAGTTACAGCCCAATGCAGTCCTCTGGGCATTTAACGGCTTAGCATCTACAGTACAGTCATCGTGCAAAGTATTATAAATATTTGTGTGTCAAAAATATGAGTGAGTCGTCTGCCAAAAGCAGCCATTGTTGGAGACAGGATGCTGCGCTGGATGCACCGTTGACTTGACCCGAATGCTTCTTCTATTCTTATATATTGTGCTTTACGTTAACCTGTTTTTCTGCATCTCTGAGGCATAAAGAATGTATTCACTTTATGGAATTGAAAAATGAGACTAACCGATCCGTCCTCGGGGCATTTAGTTGTGAGCACCAGTAGGAGTCTCATTCATTTCAGTGGAACTAACACTGGTGCTAAGTTGCTGAATGCCCAGAGGACCACATTGTACATTTTGCTTTAATCTCTACTATTCTTTGTTGAGCTCTTCTCGTAAAGTAATGACTGGATGTACCCTATTTGCCTTAACGTAACAGCTCTATGTGCTGTTAATTTGTGGATAAATATGGGTTTCTACTATTGATGTTTCCCAGTCCACACAAAGTGGTTATATTAATACTGAAACATTATTAATCAATAGGTAGCTCTTTAAAAATACATCAGTAAGACTAGCCAATTACCTTTTAAGTATATATCAAAGGCCACAAAGCAACAAAGCAATTTGATATATAGTCATGGTCCATTAGAGAGTCCCGGGCATTTTAATTATAATGAACCCGGCAAAGCAAATTAAAATTTGCTTTTTGACGTCAAGACTTTACGAGCCTGGTTTTATATTTATTTATTTATATTTAAATAAATACATTTATTTAATTTAAATATTCTACCCTTTCTCTAAGGCTCAGGATGGGTTAAAATGCTTAATCCCCTACCCCAACCTTCCCATCCCTGTCTCTGCCTGTCAAACATTTGGCCGAATACAAAGGTCGTATGTTGTCTATGAAAAATACAGACTGGTTGCCTGTCTAATGTAGGCCCCATTTCAGGAATGAAGCCTGGACATTTGTTGACACTTAATTCCTACTTTCCCGAATGAAGGACATCGATATTTGTATTGTGTAAACAGTAAAACTAAAATATCTCCTCAGAAGCCAACAGAGTTGCTTTGAATATGTAGACCTGTCATCAGCAGTTTCTGTGGAACTATTCTATATTTCTGCAAGTGCCAACTGCCCGCGAAGTCCGTATAAAGGCATGGAGGTAGGCGTTCTTGGTGGTTGTTACATAATGACGGACCTCCCTTCCCTTGGAGGTCTGTCTAAGTCCGAGCCTGCTCATCTTTCAAAAGAGATGGAAGATCACCTTGTTTGGCCAGACTGGAATAGGGTTGAGTGGAGGGTTAGGGAGAGGATTGGAGGGTAAGGGGGGTATAAAGGATTTGAACGACTTTTCATGTATGTTTATATATGTTTTATATATTTTTTATATTTTTGTATGCAGCCTGGAGGCATTGTGGGAAGGGTGGGGTAATAAATCATATTAATAAATATAAATTAAGTAGCACATTAGAGTATGGCTCTATGGGGGCGGGGAGGAACCTCAGGCCTGGGGGCCAAATGCGCCCAGTTCTTATGTGGACCCTTTCCAGTTCTGGGATCTGGTCCTGGATCCAGTTCCTGCTCCTAAGAACTTGAAAGACTGAGCCTAGGATCTGGAAGCAGAGCTGAAGGCATGTACACAAGAATAGGGGACAGATCCATGGGTGTTACCAAACAAGACAGTAGCCCACACCAAGTGGCTGTCCACCTGCCCATTTATTAGGTGTTTTCCCCCACCGGCCAAGTGGTCACAATCCACCAGGCATGCAGCCCCCAGTCACGGAAGGCTCAGGAGCATGTGGAGCCCACCATGTCCATGTCACAATATTTAGGTTGTTTGCAGCCTCCACACATACAGGTCTGCCAGCACCACACAGTTGCAGGCAAAAGTCTATAGCGCTCCACAGAGCTAGCGCTTCTGGCCTCTCTCTCCACTTGCACTCTCACTGGTGTGCACGTAACGTCAGCCTTAAAAGCCTACTGCCTCATTTTGAAACCTGCATCCTCCCAGCTCATCCTGGTTGGCAGTACGTGCCCACAGATGTTTGCTGTTTTTTATTATTATTATTATTATTATTATTATTAGCTTTTATATAGCGCCAGCGATGTTCCTGGCACTTGCATTCTCAGGGATGACTTGTGGAGAATTACCATCACCGTGGCAATGACTCATACAGATAGCCAGGCAACAACCAGCACTGCTACCACCACCATGCAATCACAGTCACTCTCCACTTATCAGTCTGCCCTCCAATGCTGCATTCTCTAGAATGAGGAAGAGACCAAGACCTTCATCGCAGTATGAGGGGAGCAGAAGTTTCAATATACCCAGGTGAAGTTCTACAGGAATGAGACGGTGTTCCAGCAAATCGCAGTCCAAATAGCACAGCCTGGCTAAACCCAGGGCAAGAACTAGTGCTGGCAGTGGTCCAAGGACTTGAGGCACAGCTACAAGGAGATCTGGGACAACAACTTTACCTCCGGCCACAGGAGACAAACATCACCCTGTTATGAACTCCTTAACCGGTTCCTCTGTGTGAATGGAAGCATCATTTCATCCTGCCCATATGGCTGCGCCTTTGCCAGATTTCATGGACCCTTTTCACACGAGATGCCCCCACCCAGCTCTACGCAATTTTGCTACGTGGAGATAGGTGGAGGCACCCATGGGAATGCCGCGAAGGATGGGTGGGGGTGCTATCTCCGCCCATCACCCACTGATGGAGCAGTGGGCTCCAATGCCAGTAGCTCTGTGGGAGGAGATGGGTGTGCGGCTGTGGGAACAAGTGCACATCCAGCCCCACTCTCTGTGGACGCACACCCAAACCCCCACCCACCGCGGCCCGTTCAAACAGGACCATGGATGCGGTTCTGGGGTCCATGAAATCTGCGGACCACATGCCAAGTGTTTTGAACAGCTGAAACAGCTGCCTAGTTAGAATTGACTGTGTGCCACGCGCAAGCAGATATTGGCCACCATTAGCTGCTATTAGGGATGAAACGGCAAGCAGCAGTGGCAGTTCTTTTTGTTGGACACGTCCAATCCGACACCACCTTCATGTACATGGCAAACCCCACTGAAGCAGCAGCACTTACCAATATTTTCTGCTGCTTTCCTCTCAACCATATAGCTGTTCTCCTTTTTGAAAGTTTCAGAAACTCCTGTGGACTTCCATGAACTGTCGTAAACCTTTGGAAACTTCGTATAATTTTGTAAAATTGCATAAATTTCCGTGAACTTCCATGGGACAACTACTGAAAATTGTTGTAAATGTTGCTAAAATTGCCGTAACTGCCAAAAATTGCTGTGAACTATCATAAATACCGTAAAAGTTACGTACACTCCCATAAATTCTGTAAACTGCCATAAACTACCGTACATTTTTGGAAAACTGTCATAAATTGCCAGGAAGTATCGTAAATTGCTGTTTGTTGTCATCAGCCCGGTAGCAAACAAGCGGCAGCCCAAAGCAGAACGGTAAACAATGCTGCTGCTTCAGGCCTAGCTGCTATTGGTTACAGACCCGCTATTGGTTGAAAAAGTTTTTCCAAAGCTGTTGTGTGGGTGTGGTGTTGCACTGGCACTATTTATTAATGTAACAAACACATCACTGCACTCACCAAGTCATCTAAAAATGTTACAGTTGTTGCCACCACAGAAGCATGGGATGTTTTAATTGGGCTCGGGGGAAATCACTGCATGTTAGGAAATGGGCAGGAGGGGGGATCTGGAAGGGAGTGAAGGTCACTGTGCTTGGAATGTATGTGGGAGCAGAGCTGCCCGTTGGTTAAAAGCTGCTCATATCTCTTTATCTTTTTGAAACTAGCAATTTTTAGGGATGTGCGAACACGGTTCGGATGTTCAGAGTTCGGGCCGAACTCAGTCTGTTCGGATAACCAAACCGAAAAGTTCGGATGAGTTCGGGACTGTGAAAAACGTGACTTTGGGTGGGAAAAACATGTCTGGAAGGGGGAGACAGGGGAGGAGCAGACTTCCTGGCACCAGGGGTGGTTTAGGGCCAAATGACACCAAAACTGGGGGAAAAAATCAATTTCGGTACTGGTATTGATAGTGCTATTTTCGGTTGTTTGGCCGAACCAAACTTCACCGAACCGAACAACTGAACCCGAATTCGGGTTTTGAACTGAACGTCCGAACATCTGAACAGTGTTCTGTTCGCACATCCCTAGCAATTTTTGCTTGCGATAAGCATATGGGGCCATAACACCATAAAAAAGCTACTGCTGCGGGTTGTTTGCCAGGAAAAGCCAAATGGCTTCAGCTTTTGTCTGTGGGTGCTGTTGTCACCCAGGAAATCGGGCCCAGAGAAGTTGGGAGGGGGTGAGAGATACTCTCACCTTTGACATTTGGGTGAGACCTGATGTACAGAAAGAACCGTCAGACCCATCTGAGTCACCCTATGTGCTTATAGGGTGGCACATGCAAACAATGGGGTTCTGTGTGTGCGTGCTGGAGTCTAGACACCACACAGCCCTGAGTTCAGCAGAATGCAACGGTGGGAGCCCCAAACAAAATGAGGGAGTGGAATGTGATTCTGACTGCGACTTTTCTTGACACTTGCGCACAGCCAGATCTAAGGCAGTCGCCGAGAGAAGCTGGACCTTCCCTGCCATTTTTCCTCATCACTGTCCTGATGACAGTGAGAGGATACCTGCAGGGCCACCAGCAGTGCCTCGATTGGATGGAAGAAATTAATCTCTTGGGAGAAACAAGTGACTTGGGGTAGAGGAGATGTGAAGCGACTGACCGAGAGCTTCTTGCCCTATACGAGGTTTGGACAAGCGCAGAGCGCTCTCACAAGTGAGGATGTTTGCTGCCCCAAGTGCGGGGAGGTATAAACCCAGGTATGAACCTCTGTGGGTGGGCAGAGAGAGCAGCTGCTGGACTACCTTCCCGGAGTCATAAGAGTCCAGAAGAAAGAAACAGCTGGGTGTGGCTTCTTGTTCCTGTGGTTTGTCACGGCTGTGAGTCACAGGGGGTGGAATACCGAGAAGGGGGGAGTTGGTGGGAGGAGCACGGTAAAGATTGCCCGCACTCGTATTGCGCTTGTAACGCTGTTGGAGCGGGGGCTGAGTGGGGCTGCCCAAAACCTGAAGAAGTATGCTTAGGGGGCTGCTTGTTTATTTGACCGTGCATGCATAATATGCGAGTGGGGCTGCACAGGCCAAACTCAGACTCCATGGGGCTGTTGTCTCATTTAATGCCAGATCTGGATCCTCCTCTTCCTGAGTGCACCCGTTCAGCATCTCCACTTCCAACTTCTATGCAGTGCTTGGAGCTAGTTTTCCCTGGGAGGGAAAAGCTTTGCCACTCCCTGCCCTATAGTATATAATCAAAGGCCATTTTCAGTTGGAGCAGTATATAACTCTGGGTAACAGTGGTAAGAAGAGTGCCTAGTTATTATTCAGCTGTCTTTTGCTCATGATTATGTTTTTGGCTGTGATGTGTTGAGAAGTCCTTTTTACATACAGAAACCTGTGCTAGAGAAAGGTTGGGACCTATGGAAAAAGAATGAGTGTTTAAGCACAGTAGTGCTGAATAGAGAGAAGTGACGTTTTAAAGCAATTTTCAAAGACAAAATAGCATAGCGTCGAAAGCACATGTGAGAAGTCTCTGCGAGTGCTGGACCGGTAATATTGGATAGCATCTTAACTGGCTGGTTTTTTTCTTGCTGGTGTTTGACAACAGGATGGAAGTCTCTGCCTCAGCTCACGTTAAATGATTATTTTTATGAACACAGTGTTATACGCCATATATAAACATGTATGCATGCGGACACAAGCCCAACTATTGATTAAATAGAGACAAATATAAGTTGTCTCTTTTTTCTTTTCAAACCAGTGCATGAGCTCTATTCTGTTTAATTTTTGTTCATCAAGTATTTGCTGTTTTTGAAACTTTTTAATATAAGTTTTTCTTTTGGCTTTGCTTCCATTCATAGTTGCAAATCCCTTTTATGGTGGAATATTTATAAAGTAAGCACTTTATAAAATTGAATATTTTTGTTTTGTTTTGTCCCTCCCCCTGGGGGTCCGCCTAAACCTGAGCTTGGTCATCTTCCAGAAACAATGTAAGACCTTTCTGTTTGCCCAGGCATTTGATAGGCAGGGATAAGGTTGTATGAGATTGGGTGGGGCATATATGGGAAGGGTTGGGTGGGGTGTCAAGGGGATTTTAAAATTATTGTTGTTGTTTTTGATTTGTAAGTCGCCCTGAGCCTCTCTGGGAATGACGGCATATAAATTAGACTAACTAAATAAATAATTTACAACAGGGGTGGGGAACCTGTTCCCTCCTGGAGGTCACTGAAAATTAGTACAAGCTCTGAGGGCTGCAAAGAAATTGGAGGCAGGGGTGCTTAAGGGATGGACTCGGGAAAAGAGAGGGGGTCCAAATCTTGGCTCTGTGGCCATGGATCTGTCTCCTGTCTCCAGAGCTCAGTCTTTCATAGATGAAGGGTAGAGACTAGACCCTGAGGACAGATCCAGGAACTGGTAAGGGGCCAAATTAATGCTAGCCATGGGCTGCGTTTAGCCTCTGGGCCTGAGGTTCCCCACCCCTGATTTACAGCCAAAGGAAGAAGTCTTCTATTTTGTTCTAAAGGAGAAGCAATCTATTTTAGATTTCCATACCAAACTTCATTTGAGTTTGGGCTTTTTCTTCCTCCTCTGGGTCTTGTCCCTGGGCTATTATCCAACATAAACAATTTGCAGAGAATAGTGTGAGATGTAACTGATTGTCATTCAATGCAAGTGAAATCTTTAGGTGAACATTAGTCACTATTTTAGAAATGTTAGCTTGAAGTGGAAGCAGTCAATTATAGACTAGAGGTTTTATGGCTACATTATTACCATCATACTATTAGGTTTTCAGCAGAAGCATTCAGTTTGATCGATCTGGGTCAGGACATTGATGGATAGCTTTGTTCTTCAGATGTCAAATATGTGGGACTTTTGTACTTTATGTATTTACAGACACGCTAATCTACTGTGGATACCTTTTGACTATACGGTATTTTGCTTTAGTATCTGATCGTGAATCATACCGTTTAAGGTCTTCGTGTTGCTTTTAATATTGTTCGTAATCTCACTTCTTCTTTGCTGACCTCTCATAGACGTTACTGGGTATTACGTGTCTGGTGGTGTGCTTTCAGAATTGGCTTGCATCTGCCACCGTGGTTCTCAATTTTTGTTTATTTAATTCAGTTTTATTTTTATCCCACAACCCTCCTCTCACAGAGCAGCTCGGGGCGGCTCACACACACACATTCAACAATTCATAAATAAACCAAAATTCACAATTTAAAATGTATTAAAAATACTAAAAGGGCAGAACCAATCCCCCCCCCTCCCTCCCTTAACCCACTCCACCTGTCTCCCTCTCCAAAGGCCCAGCAGAACAACCAGGTCTTACGCTGGCTTCGGAAAGAGGGGAGGTCCGGGACCAGGTGGGCCTCTGTTGGGAGGGAATTCCACAGCCTAGGAGCGGCCACTGAGAACGCCCTCCCCATCGTCGCCACCTGGGAAACCCAGGGGACTTCGAGTCGGACATCCCCATCCGACTGCAGGGGCAGCAGTACGACCCAGGGCCTGAGGCAGTCCCGTAACTAAGCGGGGCCCAGGCCGTGTACGGCTTTATAGGTCATTACCAACACCTTGAATTTGGCCCCAAAATGAATATATTTTGAGTTTTAAATGTAATCCTGCGATCCTGTTTAACTGTAACGACATATAAAATGTGTCAAATACTAGTTAGGTTCATGACTACATCTACACTTCACTTTGGGTCATGACCCAAAGATTGGGAACATATGCAGTGACATCATCTTCTGTATAAAGGCATGCATCCTGCGACCATGTACAGTTCTTCCTCTGCCATGGCTGCAAATGAAAATCCTGTCTCTCTGTCCACTTTTTGTGATTCTAGACATTAGCTTACCAACAATGCCTTCAGATCCAAGGCAAGTCTCTCTTGTGGGTTTCTCCATTTCATTCAGTAGATGTCCCCAATGAAAGACCATTAAACACGCTGTAGCGTACAATGGACAACCAATGTCCCAACCAATGTCCACACCAAATGTCTAACTTGACTAGGCCCAGATAGTATATTCTCTCTGTCCATAATCGCCTTCATCTTGAGAAAAAAAAAAAGACACTACAGCCCATTTTTTTAAAAGGGCACTAGCTTTTGAGCCTGTTGCTTTGATATATTTTCAACTGGCCTCTAAATCTAAACCTAGGTCCCAGCTCCATTGTGTGCAGACTGCTTTCCCTCATGGATGTTTCCAAAGCCTCCAGATGCTCTTCATTGGCCCCTCAGTACCTTGACAAACATGTGGCACCAAAGGCCCTTTTCGCATGGTGGGGGAGGATGGGTTTTCGCCATGATGCAGGGGCAGACATTACACAGGCACACCCCCTTCTCCTCTTACCTCCTTCTCCTCCTCCGCTGGGTAGCTCTGCTGCTGGCCGATAGGAGGCAGATGACTCATTTCTTTGTGCGCATGCGCGCCAGGAGCTACCCGGTTCCTCAGTCTTGTCATCTGCCTCGGCCGCATAGGACGCGTTCCGCGGGAGCTCGAGGGCTCTGAAGAAGAAAGGTAGAAGAAAGTTTAGGGCCTCAGCGTTCTGGGCAGGTGAGGGAATAGGGGCAGTTGGAGACACTCCCCCCCCCCCCCCCCCCCCC
>QEPC01008364.1:2573537-2591704 GCA_003113815.1 Sphenodon punctatus | reverse complement strand
TGCTGAAGTTATGTTTTTCCAGGTGATACTGATTACAGGGGCACTCGGCTATATTATGGACTGAGGAACCGGGTAGCTCCTGGCGCGCATGCGCACAAAGAAATGAGTCATCTGCCTCCTATCGGCCAGCAGCAGAGCTACCCAGCGGAGGAGGATCAGGAGAGTAAGAGAGAAAGGAATTCACGAAGGTAGGTAACCAATTCTCCTATCTCCACCCATATCCACACATGGAGCAACCGCCATTGTTGCCGGTTGCGCCGTACGTGGGTGGAGTGTGCACGTACCCCCACCCACTGGCCGTAGTGGTCACACTGGTGGCCCCTCATGTCCATGCAGTGGATCTGTGTGGGCCTGGGGGGTGCGACATCTCACGTGAAAAGGGCCAAAGAGAGCTCTAAAACCATTCCAAGCACCATCTTTAAAAGTGAAACGAAACCCTGAAAGATACAGGCTTCCCCAGCACCGATAGACATATCTGAACCTGTAGGAACCACAGCCATGGCTACGACATCAATTCCACCTCTTGAGCGACATTTGTTATGGAGGTTGACTCCTTCAGCAACTTGGCATAATTTTCAGTTGGGAGAAATCCACTCAGATAGTAGCAGGAATTACTAATGGCAGAGTGCACGGTCTGTCTAGTGTGTGGCAGAGTGTAAATAGATATGACGGCTTTGAGTTCTTTTTAGTATTTTGATCCAGTGTTTACTTCACACTTCTTGCACCAATGATATTTTTGGATACAGAATTTTGGGAAGCCCCCTAAGGCTTTAACTTCCTAGCTGTTTTTACTCAGTGCACCAAGTTCTAAAATAAATCTCTTTTTAAACTCCTAATTCAAATAGCAGTGCAGCAGGGTTTAATTTCTATTGCAGAAGGAGTACATAAATACAATATGGCGTAGCATAAATGAAAAACCGTCTGCCTTGCAACCTTTTAACTGTCGGCAGACATTCTGTTAATATGAGAACATATACATAAGGTGCTATTAACCTCTGGTCTAAGAATAACCGTAGTATCTAAGTAGTATCTCCAGTGTTGGTTTTAACCTTCAAAGTCCTAAAAGGCTTGGGCCCCACATATCTGCAAGCCTGCCGGTGCCCCATTGCGATTCTGGAAGTCGGCTGGGAGTGCTCTCTCGCGGATACCCTGTTCTAGTCAGGTTTATACAGCAAAGGCTCACAGAGAGCCGTTTTGGGTTGCTGCCCCAGTGCTGTGCAGCTCTCTTCCCCTGGAGGTTCATCTTGGCCTGAGCCTGAGTAGCTTCCGGAAGCAATGCAAGGACCATTCTTCCTGGTCAAGTCTTTGGCAGGCAGGGATTGGGTCTGCGTGGGACGGTTTTAGGGGGTTGGGGTGAGGATGTTAGGGGGCTTTTATATACTTTTAAATGTATATTTATACTTGTGCTGTAAGCTGTCCTGAGCCTTCGGGGTAGGGCGTTGAATAAATTTAAATAAATAAGGATGAGAATCTGTTACTCCATGCCTTCCACAAAGGTCGCAGGTCAAAGGCTCATCAGTCTCTAGTGCCTTTGTTCTCCCATCAGTGTTTTCCATTGCTGCTGCTCCATACTCCATTAAAATCCTCATTAAAATAATTTATTTTAAAAAGAAGGCAGAATAAATAAATGCATGGCTGATCTTGAAGGTATGCATGTTCATCACACCTTGCCTCATCCAAATTCCTCAATGACAAGGTTTGGAGGGGGAAACCACACCACCTTCAGCAGTCTTATCCGTTCTCATAAGCTGAGTGTGCATGCCCCTAGCAAACCCCAAGCCTTGGACTTTCAGAAAAGTGCTTGGCAAGCATTCTGCCTTGTCAGGACTGAGTAAACACCACAGCATGAGTGCAGGAGCACTGTGTTGTTGGAAATATTGTTCAGATGAGACATACGAATGACAGTACTGGCCAACGTGAGACCGTTGGACCAGTAGCAGTGCTATTCACGTGAAAAGTGCTCACTGTCTCAGAGAAACCCCTGTTTGAATAATCTCATTGTGGTAGCAAAATTCTGACTTGCAAAACCCTTTGAAGTGCTGTTAATACAGAATATGCACCATGCTCCACTCCAGAAGTAGCTGCATTTCATTGAGTGCACGGCACCCTGCTGCATGATCTGCACCGTGAAAAGGATAAGGGTCTGACCCTTTTGGTCCTATTAGATCTGTCGGCTGCATTTGATACCGTTGACCACGAGATGTTGGTAACGCGCCTGCAGGACAGTGCGGGGGTGGGTGGGATTGTTCTTGAATGGTTCCGCTCGTTCCTGACCGGGAGAACTCAGCGGGTGGTGCTCGTTGATCATTTTTCATCTCACCGAGACCTCTCGTGTGGGGTCCCACCCCTGCAGGGTTCTGTTCTGTCCCCTCTCCTGTTCAACATGTATATGCAGCCGCCTGGCGAGGTGATCGGGGGTACGGGGTGAGGTGTCATCGGTATGTGGATGACACCCAACTGTACCTCTCGTTTTCAACCACCCCAGGCCCTGTCTCTTATACACATCTAGATGTGTATAAGAGAACGGTGCGGGGGTGGGTGGGATTGTTCTTGAATGGTTCCGCTCGTTCCTGACCGGGAGAACTCAGCGGGTGGTGCTCGTTGATCATTTTTCATCCTGTCTCTTATACACATCTAGATGTGTATAAGAGACAGGGTTTGGTCTTGAATGGTTCCGCTCGTTCCTGACCGGGAGAACTCAGCGGGTGGTGCTCGTTGATCATTTTTCATCTCACCGAGACCTCTCGTGTGGGGTCCCGCAGGGTTCTGTTCTGTCCCCTCTCCTGTTCAACATGTATATGCAGCCGCCTGGCGAGGTGATCGGGGGTACGGGGTGAGGTGTCATCGGTATGTGGATGACACCCAACTGTACCTCTCATTTTCAACTGACCCAGGCCCGACTGTCTCGGTGCTTACCCGGTGCCTGACAGCTGTGGGAGACTGGATGAGGACTAATCGACTGTGACTGAATCCTGACAAGATGGAGGTGGTGATAGTGGGTAAGTAGATGGAGATGACTACCCCTCGGTTGAGGTGGTGTGCCCTCCACTGACTTCCCAGGTGCGGAACCCGGGGGTGCTCCTCGATGCGCAGCTCCGTCTGGATCTCCAGGTGGAGGTTGTGGCGAGGAGTGCCTTCCGCCAGTTACATCTGGTGCGGCAGCTTCGGCTGCTGATTTCGGTTCCGGATCTGGCCACGATCATCCATGCTTTTATCACCTCTTGGTTAGACTACTGCAACGCGCTCTACGTGGGGCTACCTATGGTGACGGCTCGAAAGCTGCAGCTGGTGCAGAATGCGGCGGCCCAGCTCCTGGTGGGGCTGGGTCACCGGGAGCACATTACACCAGTGCTCCGATCCCTGCACTGGCTGCCGGTAGTCTTCCGGGCCCGATTCAGTGTTGGTTTTTACCTATAAAGCCTTACACAGTCTGGGTCCTGCCTATTTGCGAGACCACCTCACCCCCCCTGGGTTTTGGATCGGCCCCTGCGGTTATCTGGGGGCGCCCTGTTGGAGGCCCCAGATCTCCCAGTTTTCTGTAGGAATTGTAAGACCTGGCTGTTCCGTCAGGCGTTTGGCGAGGGAGAAGGGTGAGGGTGGTGGCTTCCCCCCCCCTCCTTTTTATTGTTATTTTTGATATTTGATGTTTTTATATATTTTATTGTATTTTACTGATTGATTTTGTTAGCCGCCCCGGGCTGCCTGTGGCAGCAAGGGCGGGGTATAAATTTTTTAAATAAATAAATTACAAAGACCAAATTTTTGTTTTCAGGTGGACTATCTAGTTTCACTTTTCTTTATCTAAGAGGACATTTAATTTACATCAGTGCCTGTAAACTCATAGTGTTGATGTTGTTTTATTAATGGCTGAATGATGCAGCCCTTAATTGAAGGTTACCTAACAAATGTTTAAAAACTTTAAAACGACGTAAACATTAGATCAAAGTAAAACATCATCAGCGTTTTACTTGTGTAAAACAGACAAGAACAGAAAAGAAGATGAGGTCCCTACTAAGGAGGGTGATAAACTAAGGCTTTGATTCAGCATGTATTTAAATCCACTCTTAATTGAGCACATATAAATCCGCACACATTTAACACTACTCCTTCCATTAGAACACTTAAATACATGCCTAAGTTATTTCAAACGAGATTTGAACACATGCTTGAGGAACTTTGGGTGCAGCCAGACGAGCGAGACTATGGAGGCGACTGCCCTTTAGGTAGCCTTACCCCTCCCTGGGCAAACGAGCCAGAGGATACAGTGGCTTCTGTGCCTGCTAGATGCCCTCACCCCCACCCCAGGGCAGGACAAGCAGCTAGCTGCTCTCTGATGCGTCCTCAGAAAAATGCTAAGGATGCGTCACAGGACAGACTTACCCCAACTGGGGTAAGGTTGCCCAGAGTGGGGCAACAGGATGTGCTTGCCCCTCACCCCCATGCATGGTGCAGTGCTGTGTGCGTCGGCACATCACAGCCAGGGGCAGACTCTCAGTCCGACTGGAGGGAGAGAGGTGGGGCAGGACCAGGTGCTCGCTTGTGTGGGCGGTGCCTTGGCCCTCACCAGCTATGGCAGTGCCTCCGGCGGGCTGGCCCACCCAGCTTCCCCATCTGGCCAGCTCCCCGCATGTACCCCGCAGTGTGGTGGCAGCGGTGACTGCCCACCACAGGGCCACACCCCTGCAGTTCATGCGGCCGCACCCTTTGGCGGCAGCAACTGGCCGTCATGGGGCCACGCCCCTGCAGTTCATGGGGCCACGCCCCTGCAGTTCATGGGGCCGCACCCTTTGTTGAATCAGGGCATCAAGGCTTGATTAAAAATCAGTTCAAATAATGAGTCTTTGTAGGGCCTTCAGTGAGCTGTAGACCAGACCCTAAATAGACATGGGGGTTGGGATACAACGCCAAGTCATTTATTGAACAGTGAAATAAATCCATGTTCATTCCCTGATCTTTGTTGTAACAAAATGAACCGCTAAATGGAATTAACACTTTGTTGAAGTGAGCTCCCACCCCCACATATTTCAGTGCAAAACCTCAGCCATGGTTGAAGGCCTAGCAGACTGTGGCACACACCCTGGAACGATATATGACAGTCTTTATTTACGTGAAACGAGGACCGAAACCAAAATTTTGCCCAGAGTCCCACCCCTATCCAGTACCATTGACTATATGCTGCATGGACTAGATTGGACCTTTTTGTATTCAGCAGAATTGCATTGGTGCAAACCTACAGCAGCAGCCTTTAGCGACGCAACAAAATGAGGCTCTTGTTGTTCAGCAGACAGGCCGATAACTGCCCAGATTAGTTTAGGTTAGTGATAGGAGAAAGGGGACCGATGCAGGGCTCTCTACAGCTGCTATGGTACTTGGTGCCGTTTCTCTCCTAGGCCTGTATTGCTCTCACGGCTGCTATGATCACAGTCTTATCGCCATGACTGCTGCTGCTGCTGCCATGGTTGCAGCATCTGCTCCTGTCTCTACTGCTGCTGTTTTTGATATGATTCTCATCTCACTCCGTCCTTCTGTTGATATTCCTTCTATCATGACTCCCCCAGCTCTACCTGACTGATATGGAAGGAGAATTTTCAGCACTGTAATTCTGTGCCCCTGGTGGTCATAGAATGCCCTTTCTTGACCTCTCCACCAAAATATTATTTCTGTCGCTCCCTTGGCATCACGTTGGCTTTTGAACTCTGAGGCACACTTCCTTCCCAAGCCTCTCTCCTCCTCCTGATTTTCCTTCTGAAAAAAGCACATGCTTAATCATTTTGTCTGTGCTGTGACTCAAGTTACACCATAGTTTTTCTTTCCAAGGCTTTGTTTAAAAAGGTCCATTTGCCACCGTTACTCCTAGTATAGACAGGGCAAAGCTAATATAAACTATCATTTGCATCCAGACACCATACCTTGGTTCCAGCAGAGGTTAGGCGTACCTTTCAATTGTACCTTTTTACCTGGTTGTCAACTCTCATCTTGTACCAGGCTCCAATTAGTTGAAGGTTTGAACTCTTTACAACAGACAATAGGGGGCCATTAACACCTCATTAATTCAGCTTTGAGAAAGCCGCCCCAGAGCTGCTCTGTGAGCATGAGGGTAGAAATATAACTAAATAAATAAATAATGGAAGGGAAATGAAATGAAACTGAAATTGGGGGCCCTGAGTAATTCATCGCTGAGGGGCGGAGGTGGGGCACCTTTTGTCATTTTAATAAGCCTGGATATCAAAGAACAAAGGAAGATAATACCCAGACAGGAGGGAGGAGTGTGTGCGCGTGCGTGTGTGTGTGTGTGAGAGTGATGATTCTTTCGCTGCTGAAAGGGCCTGTCACTGCTTCCACCTGGGATCCTCAGAGTGTCTTTAAAACTAGAAGTTTAGAGCAAAAGTCAATGCACCCATTTGAGAATTTTGAACAGGCTCAGGGTTCTTGTCCACATTACATGAGACAAACATATGGCGGGGAAGCTCACGTGATGCTCCGAACATGGGCGCGGTGGGGGGGGAGGGGGGGTTAAAACGTCATTGGGCGATTCTCGCATTTGTTTCAATCACAGATGACAAGGCTCAAAATCCAGCCCTGCCATCCATGATTGAAACAAACCCAAGAATTACTGGTGGTGCTTTTGCACACAGACATCCCGTATCCACATTTGGAGCATCATGTGAGTTTCCCTAGCGTAAGTTTGTCTCACGCAAATGTCCCCCCTTCTGTAATATGGACAAGCACCGTGCGTTTCAGCTTGAACCATCAGTCCTGCATGTACAAATGTGCACACAAAGCTTCTCACACAGACATCCATTTTTTCTGGCTCAGCCGCAACATTAGTCAGTAGACTATTACAAATTCTTATATAAATACTTAATAATAAATGCATGTAAATTTACGCAAATTAGGGGTAGCATGAAGCGTATCGATTTCTCTCTGTCAAATGTTGAAGGGTATGTTATACTGCACCAGTGCAAATTTGGAGGGTTTATGCTTTTACACTAGAAATGTGTGCTTGTTTCTTTGTTTTCTTTTGTTTATGTATTTGGTTGGTTGGTTTTTATCCTGCCCTTTTTTCCAAAGGGCTCAGATTGACTTACAATATATTAACACCCCCCACCCAAACTGATTACAGTGTATAAACCCTCCCCCCCATAAGTCCCTATAAAATCCCCACCCACCAAATGCCAACCCGCCCCCTCCTACTCCCCCATCTCTCACCGGGAGGAGCCCCTGCCCACCCTTTCTTCATGACTATACCCCCTTCCCCCACCACAAGGGGACAGACACAGCCCACCTCCCTCACTTACGTCAGTAGTTGACCACCAAAGGATCCGTTTCCATGGTAAAACGTTCACATTCCTCTTGATTCAACTCAACAGCCTCTTTGCTGAATGAAAAGGAAACAAGGCAAAACTAAAAAAAAAAAAATCTTTATTGTGCGGTATTAGAAATATTTCAGACCAATCCTCCACCATTAAAGTCAACGGGAGTTTTGCCACTGACTTTCATGACCGAGGATTTGCATCCTTTGCATTGCAAAAAACAGAGCAGGCAACTCCAAATATGTTAAACATTGCCAGAAATCTCCCAGTACTCAGAACTGGCTCTGTAGTTACATAATAGAGCAGATATTCTGGTGAAGGATGCAACTCCACTGAATAGAAATGCACTCGCAGAACAGTAGCACAATATCTGTGCTAACCAAATAACACCAAATTAGATTATTAAAAATGGTCCCGTCTTTAGCTGCCTACTACAAAATTGAAATTCAATTATAGCTTTATGGCTTTATTGATAAATCTTTGGATAGTATGCCTGAATTTTTATGAAAGATCATTTCCTTTTGGTAACAGGTCTTCCCATGTCGTACTTAGGTTTTCAAACAAACTCGAGGTCAAACTTCTTGGAATCTGCTTTAAGTTAGCTCAGAATCATTTTAATTGGAAATTTTCACATTCACTTAATAAGTGTGCTGCTTAACATTTGAAAAGGAGCATTAGAAAAACATTATACAACCTCATTTATCGAGACTTCTCCAATCTGGATCTTTCCTTATTCCAGGCATGCTTTTTGCCCCTCCCCATCCACACACTTCGATTATTGTGGGAGATATAAAGCGTCACCATTCAGCACCAGTCACCTTGTTCAACACTCAGCAACCGTGACTGCAGTAATTCCATACTGGAATTATGACTGAAACAGACATTCTAGTTTCCTGGAAAAATCCCATGAAATTGGTACGGTTGTCAAATTTCCTATCAGAATTCCAATTGGAATAAATTCCCAATCTGAATTCCAGTTGGACAGTTTTGTGCACGTGCAAAATGGTGGCCCTCATTCTGCGCGTGTACAAAATGGCCGGTTCTGTTTTTTTGTTCCGTTCGATCGGAATTCTCACCAAACAATTGTTTGGTCGAACTTCCAATTTCCGATTAGACAGAACAAAACGGGGAGAAAATTCAAATTGACCCCTCACGTATGCAGACACCTCTCTAAGCTGCTCAAAAGGTATGTCCCACAAGGTGGATTTCTGGGAAGGAGTGGTTAGTGGGTGTGTTGGACTTGTGTGTGTATATATTGCCGCCTTAATCAGCTAAAAGACACATAGACGATACTGTTCTCACATGGGTATAAATCATCCAATTGCAAATGACAACTGTAAATTACTGGTGTAAATTACTCAGTTGACTTTAGTAGAGTACCATAAATTTACCCCAGCGTGAAAGCAGAATCTGACATCCTGCTGTTCAACTCTATGTCCATATTACTCAAGAGTGGCAACAAAGTTTTGGGGTCCAAATTCCGCTTTCAGCTGATGAAATGATTTCAGTTTTATACTGCTGTACCTTAGAACAAATATGGCCCCTTGGCGTACGTCCTTGGCATCACTGCGGTAATAAAACAGTTGTTAGCCTGCAAAGAGAGAGGCGGAGGAATTTCCTGCACTCCTGCCGGATGGCTTCAAATGTGAAGTTAAATAATGCATGAACTAAGATTTTTATAATTGATCATTGTGTGATTTAGTAATTATAATTAGGTTGAGAGAGAATTTTCAAAAGCCAGCTTCCTGGTAGCCAGAGCCATTATGTAACAGTCAGCTGCCAAGACAAAAATTAGGTGGGAACATAGCCACAAAGTTCAGAAAGCCTGTCTTCTCTCTGATTTTTAACAACCCTCGCTACATCAACATTTACAATGCTTTCTCCCTTGTAAGCAGTACCGGCAATTTGATGAAATGTAAAGATTATATTTCTTTGTATTGTTTTAACCCGGTCACACACAAACAACTGCCAAAATACAAAGATCTCATGTAAAACCAAAGCAAAGGTGCCGAAGGTTGAAAAGGTTAATTAAAAATGTAATGATCGTATTCGTTCAGACAGCACTATTAATCACTTTACATCAGCGGTCATATGACTTGCAAACCATTGATTACAGAGATCTAATTTTTTATGGTGTAATGGTGGCCTATATTTTTGCTCACTGAAATATACAGAGATCGAGATGAAGTAGTTCAAATGATCTCTTTTATTGGAGCAACTTCTGTTGGTGAGAATATGCAAGCTTTTGGGCCACACCGGGCCCTTCCTCAGGCATGGAGCATAGCAAATCAGAAATACTCAAATGGCTTCTGTTGCAGCTTGGTTACTAGGGTGCATAGATAGATGGATAGATGGATAGATAGATAGATAGATGATAGATAGGTGAGGAGAGAGAGCGATTAGCAAGCATTAGCTCTTTATGCAAAAATGTCGCCTGACCCTAAACCCTGTGCATGATGTGTGCGCTGCATGCATTCGAGAAGGTGCACTGCATGCATTCGACCCACATGCATCCCCTGAATGGGGAATGTAATGTGCATGCAAACCGTGCACGGCTTGAGCACACATGTGGGCATGACTTTAGGATCCGGCTGGCCCTTCTGTCCTTACTCTGGCAAAATTCCCATTGAAACAGATTGGAGGAAAGAGTTCTGAATTTGGCCCTTAGCTATTCGTAATCTTACGGTTTTACCCTAGAGGAGCTTTGCTTACAGATTAATGCTTAATGTGGTTTTTAGGGGCAGGGAGGGGAAGAAAAAGGAGTAAAAATTCTCATTGTGTAATAGAATTGTCAAGTTGTGCCTCAGTTTCCCCAAAAGGAAAATGCGCTTCGTGGTCCGGGCTGACATTATCTGGTCTGGGTATAGGGTGCTCTTTTCCAGTCTGTGGAATTCGAGTTTACACTTTGCTAATCAGCCAGCCAGCTCAGCAAAGTATTGTAAAGACCAATTCATTTACATAAATGAGGCTATGAGACTTTAAGAATATTATAAAAATATGCAATAGTTTACTTAAGTTCAAATAAAGACATAATACAAAAGAAACAGTGTCAATTAAAAGTACATGACTTAGAAAGACATGTCTTGTTCAAAGAACAGCTCTTATTACAAGTTCAAAGATCTTAACATCTATAAGATACAGCATATGCTCTAAGTATTATTGCTATGGTTGACTCAGTGCATCATATAGGATATAACATATTACCCAGTCCTTTCCCCATTCTCCCAGATGAAAGAAGTGAGAGAAGCTTCAGGAAAAGAAGCTTTCTGAAAAATCCATCTTTCCTCTCTCTTCTTATAGAGAAAAAGATGCTTGGAGGTCAGCTAAAAATGACGTCAGGTCAAGACTGCTGACAGAGAGGGTTTTCTCAAAATACATAGTAAGAAGCCTGTTGATACAGTCTAAAACAGGTCGCTATCATATAAGATAGGATTAACACTGAGTAAACTCCAAACAAACAAGTCCTTTCCCTGCCCGGGAGTCACGAATCTTGAGACTAGTCAACAGAAAATGTGGATTTTAAGAGACAGACTTGATTGTATCCTCAATTCCAGTATACAGGCTGATATTCCAGTATCTGGTCAAGAGTTCAGTAGAAAGTTCACTATAGGACAGTTCTTTAGGAAGTCATCATACAGAGAGGCTAATTCTGATTTCCAATATATTGAAACAGAAATGGTCAAAAATATATGCCTATATATAGAATACATGGCAGAATCTCTTTGAAGCAGTGTATACAATCAACAAAGTGAATTCTCAAGTGTCAGCAAGCACGTTTAAATATCACTTTTACCACGCCAATTACAAAAAATAAAATAAAAGCAAAAAGAGTCTTGAAGGATCAATTACAAGGGTCACAACCTTGTATTATCGGATTTGCTCTAATATTCATGCAAGTTTTATTGGAATGGAACATAAATTTGAAAAATAGTGAGATTAAAGAGGATTGCAGCACTAAGGCAGGGAGCTGGAAGCTTTTTCCTGTTCTGTTTTGCTGGGGCAGCACTTTAGAGTGAGCCCATTATAAGAAGGAGAACAGTAGTTATGTTAACATGGTAATTAATCAAGTCTGGGGAGAAGAGGAAACAAGTTGTGAATTGAATTCTGCGGTAATAAAAAGAAATGCTGAAAGATACTCTGCACATTGGCAAGAGGTTGGTAAACAGTCCCTCACTGTGTCTTGGGAACTTTGCATGCAGTAAATCACTTCTTGCTCAGAATATGGAAATTTCAATATTTTCACGATTTTATTCTGCATTACTGTATGTTGATGTTCAATCCTGGCTCTGTCCACTTAGCGTTTGAGTGGGTCATATATTTGTTTGTCAGTATAACTGCTCAGCGTACACTTGGGGGTATCCCAAGTAAAATTAATTAAAGACACTTGGTGATAGCCTTGCAAATCCCAGAACCAGCCTCTTGATTCAGTACACTGTCTGGATTGTATAGGGAGGCACGCGAGTTCGCTTCTCTTGATGGATTTATTCTGCAGTGCACAAGGTCCTTCTAGTGCATAATTCATGCCTAATGCTAGTGTCATGTTACACTCTTGGAGGAGGTTTTACATTCTGAAATCCCTCTAGGTTAGTATTGAAACCACTGCTGTAACAGGAGAAACAGAATGACCTAAGACTGGATCAGTTAACAGCATTGTTGAGTTTTGCGACTTGGTGATTTCTCGTTTTAGCACCGCATCTCTGCCTCCATGCAGGAGTTACCTTGAAAGAAAACAGCAAACCTAGATCTAATTGCGCAAACGGTCTTAACCAGAATGTATAATAGTGGGCCAAAGGATGAAGTTTGATCCAAACTATTCTCCAGCCATGCAGGGAAAATCCAATCTGACATGCTAGTGCATTCCCATGTTGGCCTTCATCCATTTCTTTTCAGAGAATGAAAAGTAATTGTGCCATACTGCGAGTACGAATGTCAGCTTTGTACGGGAACGTGTAAGCACTACGTTGCTCTCTTCAGCATGTAGTAATAAGCCTCCGGTCCCTTGTATGCTTGGTCCTTTACTCTCAAGAGTTCAGGGTTAAAAAACAGAGGGGGTTGAACAGAACATGGACGTGTTTAGGAAGACAGGTGTTACTTAGCAACACAGATGAGACCCTTTCCTAAACCTCCTTGATTAATCTTGTTGGTACTACAACGCTTGAGTAACTTGACCCCAGAACAGTGGTCTCATTAATACAGAATCTGTTTTGGACAGGAAGTGTCCTGTGCAAGTCTCAAGGCCTGGGGGGGTAAAAGCACAAGCTGAGCTTTTGAAGATGTTCAAAGTGGTCACCATTAAAGTTTCATAATTTTATCTGTCACCAACATTTTAGCACAGGGTCAGTGATATACCTGTCCTGTCCTGTGTTTCTCAGTCAAATTGGTTATGATTTTCAGCAGTTTAAACTCATTTTAATTGCAACCATTGTAAATGGGCTTTTAAGTACTACTAGATAATTAAAATCCAAGTATCCGTTTTGCTGTTTATTTAAAACAGGTGGTGTAGCTTAGGTTGTATTTACAAAACAGAAAAGCAGGTATCCATCAGAGGCAGAGAAATCACCTTAAATGTCCCTTCAACCGAGGGTGAAAACAAACAGGACAGGGGCAAGCAGGGCTGCCCCAGGGAGGGTCACTGCAGCTGCTACACTTTGGGCCAGGGGGGAGGGGAGGACATTCATACAAACAGCCCTGCCCATGGGAAACCCAAGCAGGTCTGTCTGTCTGTCTGACATCACAAGCCCCTTCATTCCACAGGTCTGCTGAGGAGCCGTCCACATGGAGTAGGACTCCCAGACCCTGCTGCACAGCAGGATCCAGGCCCCTGGGAGGAGGTGCCACTAAACAGCTGATGGGGGGCCCCAGAGAAGTGCATGCACCCAGGTTGCCTGGCAGCTGATGGGGAGGGGACGGGACTGGAGGAGTATATCAGCTCATCCAGCTGCCAATCAGTTGATGGGGGAGGGGGCTCCTTCACTCCTCCACCACGACCCCCCAATCAGCTTTTTGGCAGCTCATGTGAGCATTTTTACAGGTCTTGGATCTCACTTTGCAGTCGGGTCCAACAGAGACGGGAGGGCACACGTTAGCCCGGATTAGCCCAGCTGAGTGAGCCTTAGCCTGCACACATCGAAAACCTTCTCCGGAGGACACAGCCAGTAGCATTCGGATGCCCGCCTCATGGTGGGTGTGAACGAACATCTGGCAGCCACTGAACTGACGAGCAGGTGACTCGCTGGATACCATCTCAGTTGCTTTCACCCTAGTGACTAGCTAACCCTTCAGGCATGTTAAGAGATTAAAGGGAAGTGAAGAATCTGCAAATTCATGGACAAATGCAAGATTTACTAGGGTCATACATGAGTTATTAAACTAGATACAGGACAGCAACCAGAGATGTGGAATGGTAAAAAAATCTGGGTGTGACCAGGAGGATGGACACCATTTCTCTGCTACTATGAAATTTAATTTCCTGGACCAGACCTGGGATGCCCATAATATATACTCCCAGATGGAAAATACAACAAAATGCACCTAAGGCTGAAATTACACTCAATAAATCAGCAATTCAGAACAAACTTCATGAAATAAATGTTATCTCAAAACCAAATATGATAAATTTGAAAAATCGAGGATTAAGGTAAACTAAAAAGAAATCTAAGCATGAAAGGATTTGGAAATGTACGGTTAGGAGACTCAAACAACCTTAACTCTGCCTTGTCGTGACATATACTGGGTATGTTGATAATTGCTGGGTATCTTGATAAACATAGCTTATTGGGGAAAAGAGTCAACATGGATTTAGCAAAGGTAAGTCATGCCTCACTAATCTGTTGGAATTCTTTGAGGATGTAAATAAACGTGTGGACAAGGGAAACCATTTCCAGAAAGCATTTGATAAGGTCCCACATAAGACACGTAAGAAAATTAAAAAGTCTTGGAATAGGAGATAGTGTCTTATGGATCGGTAACTGGTTATCGGATAGGAAGCAAAGAGTAGGACTGAATGATCCATTTTCACAGTGGAGAGATGTAAAAAGTGGTGTGCCCTAGGGATCTGTATTGGGACCGGTGCTGTTTAATGTATTCATTAATGATCTGGAAAAGGGTGTTAAGAGTGAGGTGATCAAATTTGCAGATGACACCAAGTTAGTCAAGGTAGTTAAAACACAAGCAGACTGTGAAGAACCGCAACGGGATCTTACAATACTTGGTGCGTGGGCATCTACATGGCAGATGAGATTAATGTGGACGAGTGCTAAGCGATGCACATAGGGAAAAATAATTCAAACTATGAGTACACAATGCTGGATAAGCTAAGAGTTACCACTCAGGAAAAGGATCTGGGAGTGATTGTGGACAATACACTGAAATCCTCAGCCCAGTGTGCAGCAGCGGTCAAAAAAGCAAACCATATTAGGAGTTATTCACAAAGAGATAGAGAATAAACCTGAGGATGTCATAATGCCTCTGTACAAATCAATGGTGTGACTGCACCAGGAATATTGTGTGCAGTTCTGTTCGCCCCTTTGAAAAAAGACATAGCTGAACTAGAAAAGGTACAGAGAAGGGCAACGAGAACGATAATAAAGGGTATGGAACAGCGTCTGTACGAAGAGAGACTTGACAAGCTAGGTCTCTTCAGCTTAGAGAAGAGAAGACTGCGAGGAGACATGATAGAGGTTTATAAAATCTTGGGTGATGTGGAACAAGTAGATAGGGAACGGTTATTTACCCTCTGAAATAGTACTAGAACTAGGGGACACTCCATGAAACGAGCTGCCGACAGATTTAAAACAAATAGAAGTACTTTTTCACTCGACGTACGATTAAGTTGTGCAATTCGTTGCCAGAGGATGTTTTCAAGGCCAGTTGTATAGCCTGGTTTAAAAAAGGACTTAAGTTCTTGGAGTTAGGTCCATTAATGGCTATTAACCAAGTAACATACAGGATGAACTTCTTACTGTCAGGAGCTGGGAGTGAACAATTATTATTATTATCAAGCATTTATATAGCACCAGCAATGTACCTGGTGCTTTACAAAGTAATGGAATAGACACGGTCCCTGCCCAAGGGCTTACAGTCTGAGAGACTGGGGGAAGGGGACGAAGGAAGGGGAACAGAGGGAGAGACAAGGAGTGTAAGATTCATGAAGATGCGAGTTTCCAGGTGCAAGCGCTTGGCTTGGTTACATCGAGAATGATGGCTGGTTGGTCCATGTGGTGAGGATATGAGTGCACAGACCTCAGGTAACTGATTGTACTGAATGGAGGGTATCAGCAGGAGTTAGGTGAGGGGAGCGACAAGTCGGGGAGGGCAGAGCGGAAGAGGTGGGTCTTGAGGGATTTGAAGGTACGAAAGGAGGGGGCCAGGCGGATGTGGGCAGGGAGGGAGTTCCAGGTGTTGGGGGCATCTAGGGAGAAGGGACAAAGGTGGTATGGGGAGCAGGGGAGGTGTGGGAGGGCGAAAGAGGGGACAGAGGAGGAGCGGAGTTCACTGACTGGAGTACGGAGGGAAATTAATGCAGAGAGGTAGGGGGGAGCAAGGTTCTGAAGAGCTTTATAGGTGAAGAGTAGGAGCTTGTGCAGGATTTGTTCAGGAAGGGGAAGCCGGAGAAGAGAAGAGAGGAGGGGCTGGACGTGGTCGAAGCGACAGGCGAGATGGCTGACCCTGGCAGCAGAGTTTTGGACGGAGATGAGGGGAGAAAGGTGAGAGCAGGGGAGGCCAGTGAAAAGGAGATTACAGTAATCGAGGCGAGAGATGACCAGAGCATGAACAAGGGTTTTGGCAGAGGAGACAGAGAGAAAAGCGAATGGATTGCCCATTGTGACTATTGGTTCTTCTCCCATGCGATCGAGATTGGCCACTGTCGGAGGACAGGATGCTGGGCTTTATGGACCATTGGTCTGTCTCAGTGTGGCACTTCTTATGATGAGCTTATGCAATAACTATATGCTTATTATTGCCGCCATTTTAACATTTTCCATCCAAGGTTGGATTCAACAGATGTTGTAAGATGCACAAGAATTATGTTCAGAAAAGAAAAGACAAGTGTTGCCAAATTTCTTAAAGGATTCACTTTTAATTAATACTGTAAAAAAAACAAAAAAAACAACAACCCCGCAAACCTAGATTTATCCGTGTGGTGTTGGAAATGTACTTGTATAGCCAAAGGGCAAGTGCTGTAATTTTAGGAAAGATTGTTTTTTTCATAAATACTTTCACAGCTTACAAGAGCCATATTTCTAGATAGTCTTCATATCTTGGTTAAAATATTGGTTAATGGCTGTGATATTCTTAATATGCATTTAGCAAATGAGACAAGAATAATTACTTGATATTCTTCCATGGTCAAATGTAAGTAGGCCCTGTTATAAAATTTTACATTGAAAATTCAAGCATAAGAGCTTGGGAAAATCTGACATTCCTGTATATTATAATCCATAATGGGCCTGATCCTGAACTCGTGTATGTGATGCCTGCAAAGGCTCAGGCATGAGCTCAGGATTGGACCTGATATGTATCCGGCTGATTCTGATCTCATATTAGTTTTACGTCAGTGTAATTTGATCAGCTAGTAAGTAGAGTAATCGTCTTTCATCTTTGCCTACTGGAATATTAGTTTAAAGATAGATTACGGTGTTTAATTGTTATCTGGGTTTGCATGAAGCTAAGCTAAAATTGAAAGAAAAAACACTCAACTCAACTTGCTAGGTGGCATTCGGAGGTGATGCAAACAGGAGTGGAAATTATATTGGGGATCTAAGTTTTACGTTTGGGATACAAGTCATTAAGAACACATGAATGTCAGTGTGTACGGAAGCATTACAGAAATATCAATCTAATGACTAGTGTCTACAGCTACAGGAAGCTTTAAGATTACTTACTATCAGCAGCTCTTACTGCCCCGTTGTAGTCCACCCGTTTAAATTGCGGACCCACCCTCTCCGGTGCTCATTCTCAACTCCTCCTCCTCACCCCTTCCTTCCCTTTGCCGTTGTTTTCAGTCACTGTATATTCCATAATAAAAAGCCTCTGCTTTGAGAGGCGTTAAAGCTCCTACAAATTCAGTTGTACCCTGTGAAGTGTGGAAATTGGGAGTTAAGGGTCCTGCCTTTCCTTCTGTGCCATGTAAGCAGTAAAGACATTGTACAATCTCACATATTGTGCTCGCTTACAAGTTATGGTCCATGCAGCCATGTTTTGCCTTGGTCTTTCAACCTCAATCCTCTTCCTCTGCATGTTGGAGGCAACACTGAATCTGGGGATAGGAGGAGGTGACGGGGGCAGCAACCTCCTCCTTTCCTTGTATCCTTTCATTTGGGTTGGAGAGAATGCAACACAGACCCTTCCCCCAGAGCTCCTCTCTCCAGCCCCATGCCCCACACAGAACCCCCTGCCCCCAGAGCTCCTCTCTCCGGCCCCTAGCCCCACACAGAACCCCCTGCCCCCAGAGCTCCTCTCTTCGCTCCCAGCCCTGCACAGACACTTCTCTTCCCCCAGTCCTCTCTCCAGCCACTGTCCTGCACAGACTCCCAGCTCCCCTTCTCCTGGGTCCAAAATTGCCTCACTCCCTCCACACCCAGATGAGGCTCCAGGCACGGCGGGGGCAATGGTATGCCTCACCAGCTTTTCCTTTGGAGCTGGTTCCGCCTCACCGTTGCCCAGCTCATTCTCCCTGGGGAGCTCTGGGCAGTCGGTGCCCAAGTGTAGTGCCTGCTGTACCTGGTGCTCCTGCCACCCCCTCAGCAAGTGGAGCTCGCAGAGCCCATCTAGGCTCACCTCCAGCCAGCCCCGCTGCTGGCTGTGCTCCGCGCTCACTGGAAATGAAAATGTGAGTGAGACACGAGGGGCGGG
>QEPC01008364.1:2539634-2573286 GCA_003113815.1 Sphenodon punctatus | reverse complement strand
ACTAGGGCGGAGAGGTAAGGGGGAGCCAGGTTGTGAAGGGATTTGTAAGTGAATACCAGGAGTTTGTGAAGGATGCGTTTGGGAAGGGGGAGCCAGTGAAGCGAGGAGAGGAGAGGCTGCACGTGGTCGAAGTGACGGGCTGAGTAGATGGCCCTAGCAGCTGAGTTTTGGATGGAGATAAGGGGGGACACGTGAGAACAGGGGAGGCCAGTAAGGAGGAGGTTGCAGTAGTCAAGGCGAGAGATGACCATGGCGTGAAGAAGGGTTTTGGCTGAGGAGACAGAGAGAAAGGGGCGAATCCAAGCAATGTTGTGGAGGGCGAAGCAACAGGATTTTGCAACAGAGTTGATGTAAGGTTTAAAGGAAAGGTGAGTATCGAAGACGAAGCCCAAGCTACGGGCTTGGGGAATGGGGCGAATGGTGACCCCATCAATAAGGATGGACAGGGAAGAGGGAGAGGAAGGGTAGGGAGGAAAGATAAGGAGTTCAGTCTTAGCCATATTGACCTTGAGCTGATGTTGGGACATCCAGGCGGAGATATCAGAGAGACAGTTGATGAGGCGAGCTTGGACAGAAGGGGACCGAGAGGGGGTGGAGAGATAGAGTTGAGTGTCATCAGCATAGAGGTGATTGGAAGCCATGGGAGGCAATGAGTTTGCCAAGGGACAGGGTGTAGATAGAGAAGAGGAGAGGGCCCAGGATGCCTTGGGGAACCCTAACCGAGAGGGGGAGGGAGGAGGAATTGGAATTGGGAAGAGACACATTAAAGGAGCAGTCAGGGAGGTAGGAGGAGAACCAGTCAAGGACAGAGGCGCAGAAGCCTAGGGAGTGAAGAGTGTCTAGTAGGAGTGAGTGGTCGACAGTGTCAAAGGCAGCAGAGTAGTCAAGGAGGACAAGAATGGAGTAAAGGTACTAAGATTTAGTGACAAATAGATCATTGGTGATCTTGGCAAGGGCAGTTTCAGTGGAGTGAAGGGGGTGGAAGCCAGATTGGAGAGGAGTTGGCAGTCCAGTGAGGAGTTGGCAGAGAGGAGATCCAGGCAGTGGGAGTAGACAACATGTTACAGAAGCTTAGAGGCAAAGGGTAGGAGGGAGACCAGCCGGTAACTAGAGGGGTCAGCGGGGTCGAGGGTGGACTTTTGGCGATGGGAGAGACAGTGGCATGCTTGAAGGTGAAGGGGAAGGAGCCAGTGGAGAGGGAGAGATTAATGACGTGTAAAAGGGGGGGGGGGGACTAAGTGCAAGGAGTTGAAAGTGGTGAGAAAGGAAGAGGTCTTGAATGAAGGAGGCTTTGTTAATGGAAGAGCGGTAATTCCAGAGGGAGCAGGAGAAGGGGAATTGATAGCACACTGCACCCATGAGGTTCAATTTTCTAAAAGGTATTCAGCTTCTCGCACATAATTATAAAACCCCAAGGCTGATCAATTCAAGATGGTTGCAAACAAGCCAAAAAACTGCTCCTCAGCCTCCAATTTCTAAAATGCTCTGTCTCAGCCATTTTTATTCTGATTTGTCTGAAATTTGGTTAACTTAAATCTTTCACCTCCATGGAACATTTCATAATGTTAGCATAAATCATCTTGATTTTATAAGCAATAGAATGTCTGTGCTTTATAATGGAGCGTGTAACACGCCTTAACTATCCAGGCATTCACAAACCTGGATAATACCTCACTGCTTTTTTCAGTCTCCAGTTCTAATTCCAGACTTGTCTGATGAAGGACCCTGTGAGTCCGGAAAGCTTGCATACCTCCACCAACTGGAGTTAGTCCAATAAAAGATATCGGTGTACTGCTTTGTCTGTGTTGCCATGAATGCCAGTGTCAGAGTAGCTTTCTGAGTGAACTATATCAAGGGTGTGATCCAGCCCTCATTGAAGTTAGTGGGTGAAAACAAATGAGACGATAGCCTGCTGCAGTCTGGGTTCGGTCCATGCAGCCCCCACTTGGCCCCCAATCATATGTTTAGTGCGTTCAGCCTAATAAACGAGCAACCCCCTGCATGTATTTCATGTGCTTGTAAGCAGCCCCCACTTACAGTGCCAGTGAGAGAGAGAGTGGAGAGAGGAAGCAGTTATTCCTCAGAGCCTTTAGGATTTCCACTCACGATGCTATGGTGCTGGTGGACCTGTACGTACACAGGTGCTGCACACAACCTAATTGATGGGACACAAACATGTGGGAGCACATTAGCCTATGTTTGCCCACACAGCGGGCTCCACATTCTCCTGAGAACCTGGGCTATTTTACACGAGACGCCCCCTACCCCTTTGCCCATGTGGTTATGGGGGGAGGAGTGCACGCTCCCGTGCTCCATCCATCTCCACCTGTTGCCCACGCACAGAGACATTGGGGAAAACAGAGGTGCCTCTGGTCGTGGAGGTGGGTGGGCGTCCGTGCGACCAGCCGCCCACCCGCCTCCGCCTCCACCCATCCCCCAGTGCCCGTTTGAAAAAACCACCTGTCATGAGTGGGGGCTGCATGTCCAGTTGGTGGTGGCCATATGGCCCGTGGGGGCGCAAACCGAATAAACGGGCAGGTGGACACCCACCTGGTGTGGACTAATGTTTCGTTTGTTGACACCCAATGTCTCCTTTCCCATTGACTTTAATAGCTAAGATTGAATCTCAAGTGTAACTTTCATTCAGCATAATTCATTCAGCCTCGCCCTCCGTGCCTCAGAACGATCCCTTTGGTCCACCGGGGGCACCTTTCTGGAGGTCCCCCGTGTAACACGGGGGGCCACAATGGAGAGGGCGTTCTCGGTGGCCGGGCCGCGGTTATGGAACTCTCTCCCGGAGGAGGCTCGCCTGGCCCCGGGCCTGTTGGCCTTTCGACGTGTCTGTAAGATCTGGCTGTTCGCCCAGGCCTTTGGAGGGGAGGGTGGGGGTGGTGGTTAATTTTTGTGGGGGGTGTTTTAAATTTGTTTTAACAATGATATTGTAGATTTTTTGTTTAAAAATTGTTTTGTATGCTGTTGGTAACCACCCCGAGATACTGTAGGCATGGAGGGCAGCATATCAATATAATGAAATAAATAAATAATAAATAAATTTGACTGACGTGTTGTTGTTGAATTTAGCTCACTCTTTTTTGTAAGTGTGTGCTATTTTAAGTCTTCAAAAGTGCCACTTTTTCCTCTTTCCTCAGGCAGTTCCAGAGTAAAATAGATCAACTTTGGGACCCATAATAAAAGAGCATATATTATTGTATATGGGAAATAGACATACTGCTATCCTCTATCTTGCTTATTTATCAATCATGTTCTGTGACCGTGGTTCTCAAACGTTTTGCCTGTATGATTTAAATATAATCCCATCACCGCAGAGAGCAACAAAAACATGCAAAGCATATCAGATAGCAATTGAGATCATGGACCCAGGTACAGATGACGTGACCCCAATTGGGGTCATCGGCTCTAGTTTGGGAAGCTCTATTTTTGATGCAAAAGATTGTCTGCTTGTTTTGATATGCTTGAAGTTCAGGACCCTTCCACAGCTTCTTGGAAACTGCTTGTTGAGGGACATCCTAGTTTTAAACAGTTCAACCTTATATTATTTGCCTTTGAGAAACAAATAACCATGTAATTACTCTGTAATCGCATAGTAATTAGTGTGTACTATGCATATATTACATAATTATATGCCATGCAAATTACATGGAAATTGTACTTGAATTAATTCTATATACTGTACAACAGACAAAAAAGTTTGAATTTAACATATAATTATAACTTTAATTCTTATGTAGTATAGCATTTTAACACTATTAGAATGTTAAGTTTTATTTATTTTATTTTATTTATTTTACAGATTTATATCCGGCCCCCTCCTGCAATGCAGCTCGGGGCGGCTAACAACAATAATAAAATATTAAAATTCACTTTAAAATATAAATATAAAATACATAATCTAAAACACATTATATAAAACAGGGCTAGAAAACAAATAAATAAATGGGTGGGGGATTAAAATTATCCCTCCCCACCCTCCCTCCCAAAGGCCTGGGCAAACAGCCAGGTCTTACAGTTCCGCCGAAATGTTAAAAGGCTTGGGGCCAGGCGAGCTTCCTCCGGAAAGACAAAGTTACCAAAAAGACAAATATTTGAAAGTGAAGGACACCATTGTTGTGGTTAAAAATGCAATCGGAATGTAGCTTTTTACTCCTTCTCAATACCAATTAAATACCAAGCATAGAAATAATATAAATCTAGATTTGCCTAATTATTATTTTTTAATCAAGCTAGGGTCAATGTCTAAATGAGCCACAGTTTAAATTTTAAAACAGCTCAGGAAATGCATTCAAAATAAGTGTTGTGAATTCCTAGTTATCTAACTGTCAGAACATTCTGGTACTCTATATATGCAGGTTAAAATAAACCTTTACTCAAAATACATTCCAAGAAACCAACACAGAAAACGTAGGGTGTGAACAGAAGTGGCAGCAGAACGCCGCCATCACAGTCTGACCCGTGTTGGGAATCCGCCACCATCACAGGACCAACTGGGTTGGGCGGCACAACCAGCGTGTCAGCGGCCAGGCTGTCCGGAAGTCACACATTCGTGTGATTGCTTGGCCCCATGCTGCGCCTAGTGTCCTCCCCCCTGCCATGATGGGCAGCCAGGTCACGACTGGCCATAAGAAACATTATAGCCTGCTGTGGCCCACTGTGGCCCATCAAGCAGATGGCAGCCTGGACTGCGACCCCAGAGGTCTCGCAGCCCGGGCTCGCCACTGACACGCCTGGGGGCAATCTCCGGTGAACGTATGGTGTCGCCAGCAGCAAACATGCCAGCAGCTCGCAGGCCTCATTGTGCCACCGTCACGCTTGTTAACCCGCGCAGTGTTAAATTTCATCCAGAGTCGTACAGCATTTGAACACCATTTGAATGCATTTTATTTAAAAATGAATACCACTAACAATACAATGACAAAAGCCAATGTTGAAAGAGTCATACCATTTTTATCATAATTGTTACATAATATATATATATATATATAAAAAGCCTAGATCCTGAAGCCGTGCTGAATCACTTTGGGAGTCTAATTAACCATAATACTATTATGGCATCTCTTTGCACTACACAAAACCGCAACAGATATGAAAACCGAACAAATGCTACCAGGTTGTCCCCCACGTCCTTTAAGAATAAAGGAAAAAGAGACGGTGGTTTGTATTGTTTTATTCTCGATCTTGATGCGTGGTCTGAGCTTCCAGGTGAAATTTGCCCGTTGAAACATGAAGTGGTCTAACTGACCCTGATGCATTTTAAAAATTATTTTTGTCTATGCAAATTACAACACGTAGGATGCTGAAATGAAGGCAGAAAGCTTCCTCATGTGAAAATACATTGAATTTGAAGACCATGTTTTCCTCCACAAAATTTCTGTAGGCGTTGGTTCAGATAGACCCCGAAACAGAAAAAAGTTTCAATTCTACCTGTATGAAAGATGCAGATGTGCCAGAACCGTACCTGGATAGTGTTGTGCAGATTGGGTTGCCTTTCTGGCTCTACTAAAACCAAAGCCTGCAAGGCATAAAATGACATTTTTAATGTTTAGGGAGAACTGACGAAATAAAAATAAAATAATAAAAATATCATTTTGATTTTCAAAAGCAAGGTTAAGCGTCTGTGCGTACTGTGTTCTTAGCCAGTGGGTTGAATTTATCCCTGTCGTAATTTTGCTTATTTTATCGGAGTTATTCCCCTCAATGAATTTATTCTAATGTTGATATTGTGGGCACCGTTGCACTTTAGTTTCCTCATAAGCCATTTTTCATTTTCCAGCCCTGTCATTCTAATGCATTCTGGCTTTCTCTTTCTCATTAAATTATTAGCCAAGGAAACATAAGGGTTGGTCACAATTTCTGGCAGGAGAGATTTCTTGAGCTGACAAATATATATGCTCCAGGTTTCATGAACAGTGCCATAGATATAAACATTTCAAAACAATAGAATCCTGACATATTTGTTTTATTTTATTTTTTTATATAGGGGAAACAGCACTTTCGAAAGGAAACAATTGTTTGGATGCAGCAAAAGCTTGTAACCTAAATGATACCTGCAAGAAATTCCGATCGGCTTACATAACCCCCTGCACCAGCAGCACATCGAATGAAATCTGCAACAAGCGGAAGTGTCACAAGGCCCTCAGGCAGTTCTTCGACAAAGTCCCCCCAAAGCACAGCTATGGGATGCTCTTCTGCTCCTGCCGAGACATTGCCTGCACAGAGAGGAGACGACAAACGATTGTTCCTGTGTGCTCCTACGAGGACAAGGAGAAACCAAACTGCTTGAATTTACAAGATTCCTGCAAGACGAATTACATCTGCAGGTAAGATAGCACATGGCAGTGGTGTGATTAATGACAGAGAGAACCTTTGGAGTTGCTGAAATTGCCAAGACTAAGAATCAGAATTTTCACCAGGGGAATGGGACAGTCAGGAGGGGGGGTGGGGAAACAAACACTTGACATCTTATAACAGCATAACAAAAGCCTACATCGGGTCACAGTATGTTGCCTCGGAAACTGTTCCTAACTAGACTCCACTTGTTTTATTGAAGGATCCCACCCCCTCCCAAAAAGATATAAAACTAAAAACCTGCTTCCTAACTATTGCTCTAAACCCTAGGTGTTAATTGGAGTTCTGTTAGAAACATTTCCATTGTGTGTTTTTTGTGAATGAATGACGTAACAGTATTTTATTTTATTTTTTTGTTCCTCTCTGACAAGCTTGAAAGAACAATCCACCCCACTAGGCGCTGGGATTTTTTAAAAATGTTTTGAACATGGTACAATTGCTGGTGAATAATGAATGAGAGGTTTACTTTTGGACTTCCTGCATGGCCTCAACACACAGGGTGTGTGTGTGTGTGTGTGTAGGGGGCTGGGGATTGTACAGCAGGTGAAGATGGGCAGAGATCTTCTTATGTTGCAAACCAGGGCTCAGTGCCTAAATGGAAGGAACCACTCCCCCATGCACCCACCATAAATCCACAGAGGTCACTTGCCTACATTACCAGGGCCGGCGAGTCTCCCGGTGGGAAATCTCCCAACCGGGAAACTTATGGCGAGCTCTGCACATGGGCTAACGGCTCAAAGTGTCATCGGCCGCGTCCAGTGGCTTTTTTTCCCCATGAATGTCGGTGCTCAAAATCCAGCCCTGATATTCAGAGGAAAAAACCCCGCTGCACGTGGCTGATGACGCGCACCCACGTGCAGAGCTTGGCGTAAGTTTCCCAGCCGGGAGATTCCCCACTGGGAGAATCGCCGGCCCTGGTAACGTGGGAAGTGGCCTAATACACGATTATGTGTTAAGCAGGCTCACTGCAAGTTGAGCTGCGTTGGTTTTGATGCACTAGGGGCCTTAGGAAGCCTTTTACTTAGACTCCATTACATATGTTTAGATAATAGAAGTATTGTCCTAATACACTAGGTCCTCATTAGCAGACAAATCTTTAAGGCACTTCGCCTACAGCAGCCCTGTTCGCCTCAGTGGGCTTTGCTTCCACTGAGCGCTTTGAGGATCACACAGTGATTTTGCAGAGAGGATTACCAAATGGTAATCCAATGTGGATTACCAAATTTTGCAAATTAGACAGCAAGCATTAAATTATTTATGGCTGTGTCTATTTCAGGTTCTTAAATGCACTGGAGTAAAAACAACCCACCCACCCCCCAAAACCTAAAACAACCCACATTCTTTAATGTGAATAATTAGGGCCATTCCACCAGCCTACATTCCTCAGAATAGAGTGCCGTGGGTAGCCAGATAGTGGATAAAGTGTTGGACTTGCGCCTGAGAGACCATGGTTCAAATCCTGTCTTAACCAGAAGTCCGTGGGCAGCCTTGGGCAAATCATTCTGTCTCAGTTCCCCCATCTGTAAAATGGGAATGTATGTGTCCTTGTCTTTCTCTATGTCCCCCTCCCTTGTCCATTGTAGATTGTAAGTCCCTAGGGGGATGGACCTGTCTCTAATCATGATTGTTCAGAGCCAGGCATGTTGTTGATGGTTTATAAATAATAATAATTCCAGCCAAAACCTTTATACTGGCAGGAACAAGAGCAGATGACTCCAAGCTGCCAATGCACAGGGAAGCCATGGTTGGTGGAAAGCTGGCAAGGAAAATATTGCCAGCTCTCTGTCAGGGCAGATCTTTGTTTCTTTTGCCCTGCTGCTGGGGCCAAGAATTGGTTCATTAGTGAGAAATGGGGTATGGCCACAGATGTTTCTGTAAGAATTAGGAGGATCAGGTGCTAAGAAGCCAGTTTTTTGAATGCCTGAGTTGCTTTTAAAATCTGGCTCTAAGGGACCATGGAAATTATTTAAATTCATATCGTGGCCTTTCCACCGGAGATCCAAACCATGTTTTCAGACATTATTTATCTTTGCTCAACTCCAGTGAGGGAGGTAATTTTTAATACTCATCTTATAAACAAATTTGTAACAAGGAGCAGCGAGGTTGAGTGACTGGCCGTGGGTTACAATCGTCAACAAATCATGCCGGAATAGAATCCAAGAATTCTGATTCCTAGGCAGTGATCCACAGACCACTTACTCTGGAGTAGGTTAGTTGAATCCCTGTGGATTGTGGCATTGTCCCTTGGTCGTCATCTCAGAAGTCCTTTCCCACCACTCAGGAGCGCATGTAACACGCATAAAAGGATTATAAGCGTGTTTAAAAGGGATTGCATGCATTTCCATGACTGGGAGACTCAATCCCACGAGCTTGTTATGGCGCTCTTCCTACTTTTGAATGGGCAGTATATTAAACTTCAGCACAGGAACAGAGCCCCAGGAGTGAACAGACCTTTGGTGCATGTGATCTATTTGATCCAGGCAACAGCCTCAGGTGACTCATGGGTCTGGAAACCAAGTGCTACGAGGAAAGGTTGAAGGAGCCGGGTATGTTTAGCCTGGGGAAGAGAAGACTAAGGGGAGACATGATCGCCATCTTCAAATAGCTGAAGGGTTGTTTCATAGAAGAGGATGCAGACTTGTTCCCTGTTGCTCCTGAAGACAAGGCTAGAAGCAGTGGGCTCAAATTACAAGAAAGCAGATTTCGGCTAAAAATTAGGAAGAACTTGCTAATGGTAAGAGCTTTTTGACAGTGGAACAAACTTCCTAGGTGCTGGTGGGCTCTCCTTCGCTGGAGGTTTTCAGACCGAGGCTGGACGGCTATCTGTCAGGGATGCTGTAGCTGTGGATTCCAACTGTGGATTCCGACTGTAGCTGTGGATTCCAACTCTAACACCGTTTTTAGACGAGGAGCGCCGAAGCACCTCCTGAACGCCGCGTTCAAAGACAAGCGGCCGGAAGTGACGTGTCCCCATTGCCGGCGGCGGCGGCGGGGGGAGACACGGGGCTTTCGAGCGGCGCGTTCTGAAAGCCAGAAAATTCAAGTCTTGATAACGCGCCGCTCGAAAGCCCCGTGTCTCCCCCCACCGCCGGCGGCAATGGGGACATGTCACTTCCGGCCGCTTGTCTTTGAACGCGGCGTTCAGGAGGCGCGTCAGCGCTCCTCGTCTAAAAACGGACTAAGATTCTATGATCTACAGGGAGCCCTCTCGCTGGCTCCAGTGCTCCAAGGCAGGACACCTCTTTCTGGCTCCCAGCTCTAGGGCACTTCAGCAACTGGTCTTGGGATTGGGGAGGAACACTCCCCTTCCGAGGGAGCCTTTCCTGCCCCACTGGAGGAGCTCCCCTAGCTGGTCTCCTCCCCAGAGACACTCTCTGGTGGGGCATCCGTCTCTCCTCCCCAAGGGCACTATCTGAGGGGCTGGTTCTCCTCCCCACATTTATGATCTACCAGTGGATCATGATCTACCTCTTGGCCACTTTTGAAAGATTTCACTAGCTGTAGTAATAGTCTGTAGTCGTATAATATCGTTTAAAAATGTAGTCTCACGTGTCCTGTTCCACACTGTAGTTTGCTCGCGGGCCTGTATGCATTTTCCTCTACCGCCTTTATTTTTCTCGACTGTTTTGAGACTGAACATTTTTTGGTTAGGTTGGAACACTCATATCCTAAAATTATCTGGGATAAATTAGATGAATAGATAGGGGCCTAAAAGTCACCATTTTAGATCAACTGGAGGGAATTTATTTGCAAATTGGGAAATTTTCCAGGCATCAGAAGGGGCGCACTCGTAGCGACTCATCTTCTAAATTGGGGAGAGTGGCGTTCTATCTGCAATCGATAGCCCCTTTGAATAATACATTAATTGAACATATGCCCCTGCAAGGTTCGGTAGTAGGTGACTTTAGAACTATGGGACCCTCTAGAGCCTGGCCTAATATTCCACCTCCAACTGAAACAAGGATCTTAGTATCCCCTCATGCCATAAGCAAACCCTTCCTACAGGCGGACGATTTGTTATCACCTCTTTTGCCTGCTGATTATATAGGGGATTTTCGGGGGGAGCTAGTTACCTGTGTGGCAACAGCCCCACCTGATAGCAGGGGGGCTGGTAAGGTCAGTGCAGGGTGGGGGGAGGTTGGTCTAGATCATGAGCTAGCACAGGACCCAAGGAACCTGTTCATGGGGATTTGGGAAGAGGGTGAGGGGTTGACGTGCCCTATAGCCCCACTGGAGCTTAAGGTGCAGGTTCTTGCGCCTGAGGCAAGCTTTCAAGAGTCAGGCCTCCCGGGTAGCACCGGAGAGGCATCTAATTGGCAGGGAGGAGGCGATTTCTCCCCACTCTGGGACAAATGACTGTTGGAGAGCGATGAGATCACCCTAAGGATAGTGAGCTGGAATATATCTGGCTGGAGGGAGTGCCAGCATGGACAGGACTTTAAGGCCCTGGCCAGATGCTGTGATATCCTGCTTTTGCAGGAAACATGGACGGCTCAACCTATCCAGTATAAGGGATTTGAGGTATATGTATCACCAGCGAGATCCTTTAAGACTAAGGGGAGGATTAGTGGTGGCCTAGCTCTCCTGTTACGGAACTCACTTTTTGTAAAGGTGGACCCTCTCGCTACAGTGGAATCCCAATTTGGTTTATGGTACTGTGTAACTACTGAGAGTAAGGAGTTCCTCATCGCGAACATGTACATTCCCCCTGCCTCCTCAGCATATGCGTTTGACATTTGGGAGCAAATGGAGGTAGCTATCCAGGATGTATTCTGTAGATTCCCTGGGGTGATGCTGATATTTGGTGGGGATTTGAATTCACGTGTAGGTAATCCCGCACTAGACGGGAGTGTCTTGTGTTTAGATACTACAATAATCCCCCCATTCAATAATATCCGACAGTCGAAGGATCGGGTTTCTTGCCCTAGGGCTCCGACTTTCCAACAATTCCTTAGGGCCCTGGGACTGGTTATATTGAATGGGCTGCTCCCAGGGGACCTTGAGGGTGATTTTACTTACTTTTCTACTATTGGGGCCAGTGTAATAGACTATATATTGATCCAAGAAAGCTTTGTGCTGGACGACCTTGAGCTCAGAATTCTTGCCTCTGTCGAAACGGAACATTCATCATTGGTACTTAGGATTAGGGGTTTCCTCCCGGATAAGGGTGCCCGCAGACCATCTTTGGGTAATAGGACTCAAGGGCTAGGACCCCAGCGGAAAATTTGGAGGAAATGGTCTCCGACAGTTCTAAGTGACTGTTTGGAATTTATGTAGTCCGAGAGGGCTAGTGAGTTAAGGGAATTAATTTGGAGGACACCCAAGTGGGCTGTGGAAGCCTTTGAGACACTGACGGATTTATTGACACAACGGCTATATTTCAATCCCCTGGAACGGGCCACTACTAAACTGCAGGTATGGTTTGATGCCCCCTGTGTCAATGCAAGGAGGGCTTTGCAGCGGGCGATTAGACGGATGAAACGGTTCCCGTCTAAAGCAAATAGATGTGTGGTCTGCTTAGAAAGGAAAATGTATAAGCAGTTACTGGAGAGGAAGAAAAGGGACCACTACGAGACCCAATGGTCCCTTTTGAATCAGGCAGTATTGACCAAAGACGGTAAGAAATTTTGGGCGCGAATAGCCGGTGCTCTGGGTAATAGAGGCCCTGATCAGGAATTGTTTCCCACTTTAGCTAAGTGGGAACTTCATTTTACAACCCTGTTCTCTGGACCAGACCCCCTTGACCCCATTGTAGAGATTCGCCCTGAGAATAGGTTCCAGGAGTGGCCGCCAGTCACTCCTGAGGAAATTAGGGACCTGATTGGCTCTCTCAAAGAGGGTAAGGCGCCAGGAAACGATTTTATCCCCCCAGAGTTACTAAGACATAGCACTGACTGGTGGGCGGAGCTACTTGCCCCGCTCTTTTCAATACTCAACTCCTCGGGCAAGATTCCTAAACATTGGCTCCAAAATATTGTGGTGCCTTTTTTTAAGAAAGCGGATTCTACGGACCCCGCAAACTACAGGCCCATTAGCCTTTTATCTACAATCGGGAAACTCTATGCCAAGTTCCTTTTGGGCAAGCTCATGTTATGGCTGGATGGGAACAATGTTATTCACCCTGAGCAGGCGGGCTTTAGAGTTGGTCAGTCAACAATTGACCATGCATTTGTGCTTAATTTATTATTTACCAAGTACACCCGGGATCCAGCTAAGCCCTCTTCTCTCTATTGTTGTTTTGTTGACTTGCAGGCCGCTTTCGACTATATAGATAGGGAGCGCCTCTGGTATAAACTTGGTGGCACTTCCATCGACGGCCGATTGTTGTTTCTGATAATAAAACTCCATTCTAGTAACACTCTACAGGTGCAGACTGGCAAGGGTGGCCTTCTATCCAAAGTTATAGGGGTACAAAAAGGAGTACGACAGGACTGCCTTTTAGCGCCCGCCCTTTTTAACTTTTATCTGAACAATTTAATTTCTTACATGAGGGGGGCAGATCTACATGCACCTAAACTGGGCCCAAAGAAGCTCGCGCTATTATTATATGCTGATGATACCGTGCTGCTTTCTACGACCCAGGTGGGGCTGAGATGGGGCATGCAGCGGTTTGCCCTCTATTGTAACCAGGAAAAACTAAATCTAAATGATGGGAAGACAAAGGTATTAGTGGCCGGTAGATCTAAGGTTCACCATAGGTGGTCTATAAATGAGGTGGCTATAGAGCAGGTGCGGGTGTTTAGATACTTAGGGATTATTTTTGCTTCCTCTGGGAGCTGGACCGCTATGCTCCAAGCTCAGAGCTCTACTAAGGCCTTGCTAAAATTCTATTTTTCCCAGGGTGGGAAATTGGTTGGACCTGCTCTCTGCCTTTTTAAAGCAAAAGTAACATCGCAGCTCCTCTATGTTGTCCCGGTCTGGGGTTGTGAGTTGCTGACCAGCCTGGAATCCCCTCAGAACATCTTTTTGCGATCTATACTGGGACTACCAAGGTGCGCCCCACAAGTGATATTGAGGGCCGAGTTGGCTATGAGGACCATACGAGTGCAGGCCACCCTGGCCTTTCTTAAATTTTGGCTTAGAGTGGCAGTGTTTCCGCCTGCCCCTCAATTCCTACTTGCCTCTATTGCCAAAGATAGGTTTATGGCCCAGTGGGCTCAGCTTCCCGAGCTGATTTATGCCAAACTGGGATTGGCTAAAGACGATCTGAGGTTGCTGGGAAGTAGGCAGGTGGTTACTAAAATTAAGCAGAGGCTCTACGATCAAGAGTCCCAATTAGAATCAGCAGCTCTGTCTGCTCAGGGAATAGCTCCTGAGTACCATTTGTACCATCCGGGGGGGACCCTTCCTGGGTATCTTACCTGATCCAGTGTTCAACATCAAAGAGTCCTAACGTTACTGAGATGCAATCTCTTCCCTTCCGCTGTAGTGGAGGGGAGATATTGTAAAATCCCAAAAAATCTGATGGTGTGTAGGCGATGTGATTGGGCAGTTCTTGATTCAATGGCACATATCTTATTACATTGCCCCCGTCAAAACCGCTTGAGAGAAGAATTGTTGAAAAGAAATATAGAACCAGGGTGTAGGCTTCTGTCCGAGGGCAAGAGAATGCAGCATCTATTGAATGAGGTGGACTCCTGCCACTCTAGAGCGGTAGCGGCCTTCGGGGCCAGGGTAATGGCTGAGACAGCTCTAGCGGATCTGGCATGAAGGACTTATGCCGGTTTCAGCTATTGTAATGATATTCATGTTTGTTTAGTCCATTTGCTAGGGGGATGGACACCCCTCTATGTATTTTAATTTGAATGTCCAATTCCACATTTTGTATATAACTGGATTTGATAAGTTGTCATCTGTTATGGCTTGGGCACTTTGCAATCGAAGCCCTATTTTCAGGGGACAAGCTCCGTCACGGTAATGCCCGTAGAAGAGCAAGGCATCGCCTTTAGCTTTTCGCTCCTTTTGTATGGCCCTCGCTATAGAGGCTGGGCGATAATAAGATGTTGTATTTATGGTAAAGGTAATGTGGAATTACTCTATTTTAATGTGCCATTGATGCCTTCTGCTGTTATGTATATTGACTACTTTGTTTGTAATGAGTTGTGGCTAATGGCGAAAGCCAGCCCAAATAAACATATATAGAGAGAGAGATGAATAGATCATTATCACGCAGGATAGATTGTTGTTCTGCATAGCCACCAATGAGAAGTCTAGTCTTGAAACACATATCCAATAAATGTATTCCACAACTCCCTTGCAGCTACTTCCACAATGCAAACTGTTTTCACTACCGTAACATGGGTACATGCTTCTTGCTCTCAGTCACCAAACAAGATAATTTACAAATGGGTTGTGTGTACTCCCCATGTTTAAGGTAACATAAGTAGTGCCATACTACATCAGATCAATGGTCCATCAAGCCCAGCATCCTGTCTCTGACAGCGACCAACCTTGGTCGTTTGGGAGAAGTACCTAGCAGGTCACAATACAGTGATCCATTCCCAGTTCCTGACAGTCAGAGGTTCCGTCCTCCAACCTACTTAGCTAGCAGCCATTAATGGACTTCTCCAAGAACTTTTCCAATCTTTTTTTAAAACCAGCTATACTACTGGCCTTGACCATATCCTCTGGCAACAAATTCCACAAGTTAATTGTGCACTGAGTGGACAAAATATTTTTGAATTTGTTTTAAATATGCTGCCAGTTAGTTTCATGGAGTGTCTCCTAGTCCTAGTAATATATGAGTTGTTATAGTATTAAATAACTTCTAATTTACTCATTCTACTCCACTCATGATTTTATAAACTTCTATCATATCCCCTCTGTCATATCTTCTCCAAGCTGAAGAGTCCAAACCATCAACCCTCTCTTCATATGGAAGCCGTTCCAGACCCGTTGTCATCTTTGGGTGTTAACAAACGTGAGACGGTGGCCTGTGGAGGCCCGCTTTGGTCCGTGAGCCACTAGCACATTTGTTAGTGCCTTGACAGATGTTCACCCAGGATTGCACCCAGGTGTGTCAGCAGCAAGCCCAGGCTATGATCCCAGAGACCTTCAGGACTACAGTCCAGGCTGCTCTCTGCCCAATTGAGCCACAGTGGGCTATAGTATTTGTTATGGCCCATCGTGATCTGGCCCAGGTTGGGTCTGTCATGGCCGGCTGCAGCACGGGGGCTGGGCTGGCCAACCACACATTTTCCACCCTCCCTGGCGACCTGGCTGTCAGTGTGCTTGCTGTGCCAGCGGACGCAGTTAGGACTAGAGCTTAAAATGAAAAGCTATTTTCCTTTTTGCTAAAACAAATTGCGGAAATGGAATGGCCAATTTTTGTGGAAATCGACAAATTTTGGAAACAAAATTTCAGCCCTATAGCTGAAACAAAAAGCTATTTTCCTACTTGCAAAACAAATTTTGGAAACAAAATGGCCAATTTTTGTGGAATTTGAAAAGGTTCAGAATCGGAATTTTAGCCCTAGTCAGGACCATGTTGGCAGCGTGTTCCTGACCTGGTTCGTGTTGTAATGGCGGCACTTCTCCATCATGTCTATTAACACCCTTTTTTGCTCTTCTCTGTACCTTTTTCCAGTAATACTATAGCTTTTTTGAAATGGAGCGACCAGAACTGGTCACAAGGTAGATTTATATAGAGGCATTATGATATTTTCTGTTTTATTCTCTATCCCTATGGATCCACATAATCCCAGCGACCATTGGCCAGCTTCCTTCTGTGCCCTCATGTTCGACTCCATCCTCACTGCAGGAGGGATGTGGATTCTCTCTGGTCTTCTTGCTACTTACCAACCCTTTCCAGACCATGCTTGAATAGCATTTCTCCTGTATTTTCAATCCATGGTTCCATTGCATTTCCATGCCTATGGCATGGGGGAGGAGACTGGCCTACAAAGACTTTCCAAATATTTAGGAAGTATTTAATGTAAGCGTTGCCACTGCTACTTGTTCTGCCTTTGGTGTCCGTTCTGGTCAAACATAGCCTCAACATATACGTTTTTTAATAGTATTTTATTTTATTCATAAATTGTGACCTGATATTTTTTTTTTGCTTTTTATATTCCACCACTGCACAGTTCAGCGTGGCCAAAATGTTATTACTACTGCCTTAGCTAGAGTGGTATGACAACAGATTTATTTATTTATTTTGCAGGTTTCCGGCAGCAGTTCTTTTTCCATTCCAACTCCAGTATAGTCGATTAGGGCTGTGGGAGCAGCATTCTGAGGGTTCATGTAGGGGTCCCACATTAGGTGTCTCTACATGAGAGTTGGAAGTGCCACACTTCTGCACCCTTTGTAGAGGCTCAATACACATGCCTTCCCTTCCTTGTTATGAACCACTGTCTACCCAATATCTATGTTTATGTATTTTATAGATTTTTTTTTTGCCGCCCTGAGCCTTCAAGGGAAGGCTGGGATAAAAAATGAATGAATAAATAAATAAAATTAATATCTTGAGTATTTGGCAATCATTAATGGATTCTGTCCTCGCAATGCTCTGTGAGATGCATGCTATCCAAGTTCAGCCAATAGAAGTGGAGGCACAGGAGAGATTAAGCAATTTGCCCAAGGCCATCGAGTATCATGCTTTGCTCCGAGTCCTCCCTGTGCTATCTCTCTGGCCAACTGCGGGCTCGGAAGTCTTCCTTGTTCTTGCAGTCATACAAAGCAACAACCAGGACCTCAGCTGCTCCATAGACCTATTTCCTAACAGTTCCTATTTAGGAGGGGCAGTTCCCTCTTTGGGTGCTGAATCCCAATGTCTCTCTTTCTGGAGAGAGGGAGACAAAAAGACCAATATTCAAGCCCCCCGGGTACATCGTTCTTGGTTCTCCCTTGACAGAATGACAAGGGAAATGACAGAATGACAAGGGGAATGACAAGCAACTAAGCCCGTCTTTAGACCAGCCTCCTGTCATCGTGGATTTCTCATGCGCTCTCCGCAATCTCATTGGGGGGAGGAGGGCATTGAGATGTGCTTCCCCACACTAGAAGTTGCTCGGCCGCCATTGGAAACAGCGGTGCTGGGCAGTCCGCACATTCATTTTAAATCTGGACTTGTAAAAAACCCCACGCGAGATTGCTGAGAGCGGATTGAGGAATCCACAAAGACAGGAGGCTGGTCTATAAACTGCCTAAGTGGAACAATAAGCAGAAGAATTTCTTCCCCTCTTCATGCATTTGGAATTTTGGGAGGGGTGTGTGCATGTAAATAAGTGTGCAAGGGGCCGAGCTTATTTACTGAGGGGCGGGGCTTATTGGCTGAGTGTTGGGGCTTGTCCCTCTTTGGCCTCTGGAAATGTTTGGTGGCATGAATCTCTAGGTACATAAAATGGGAGCAGATGGCTTTTCACCTTCTGTTCCATCTTCCCTTGCCCACTGCCGGAGAGGCATCTGCCGCTGTATTCTCTATAATACTGATAGGAATATCAGGCTTTTCCATGTAACTCATTCCTTTTTCTCTCTGAGGAGTTTGGAAGAAATGCAATTTCTCCGCACTCCTTGAATGCTATGATCTAGAAATGCTCTGTCCGTTTAGCAGTGCCAGAAACTAAATTAAAATAATTGAAACCGGTGGCCTCTAGACACTTCCTCTAAATCTAAGTCTTTTGTTTTATTTTGTTTTCAGTTTGGAAGAAATAAATCCTCAGTGTAATGCTTACAACTATGCATGGTAACTACTGTGACTTCCAGTCTTTTGGGAAGTGTTCATTACTTGTGTACCTACCACACATATTAAAGCAATAGAACAGTTATTAGGAACATTGAGAAGCCTATTTGTAAAGGCCCTATTAAAATGCTTTTACAGAGTTTGTACTTATGTCATTTGTGAGTCCAAAGAAAAAGTTTGGGCTTGCAAATACTGGAGTGTGCAGCTTTGGACACTCTTTGAACAGAGTGTGCCTTAGTATAAAAGATGTAATGAGACTTCCCACTCCCTCTCCCAGCAGCAGGGGGACATAGCTGCATCAGAGTGCATGGATCCCCCAGCTACCAGGTCCTGTCCCTAGTATCGCTACATCTATCTCTGTTGTAACTACGCCCTTGCCTTTGAAATGTTGTCCTGAGATTGAAATGTTTGCAGCGTGATCCCATTTTGAGACTGAGCGTGTTTTTAGACGAGCCTCCCGTCTTTGCGGATTTCTCAGTCCACTCTCAGCAATCTCACGGGGGGAGCAGTTTAGATGTGGCTCCCCACACCGGAAGTCACCCGGCCAGCATTGGAAACAGTGGCACCTGGCTGCTTGTGCGTTCATTTTAAATCTTGACTTGTAAAACCCCAATATCAAGGTTTGACAAGTCCGGATTTAAATGAATGTGTGACCTACCCGTTGCCGCCATTTCCAGTGGTGGTCAGGCAACTTCTGGTATGGGGAGACACGACTAAACTAACACACCTCCTTACCCCACCCCTCAATGTGAGTTTGCTGAGAGCGGATTGAGAAATTTCTCTTCCAATGGGAAATACCAACATTTTGGGAGTGCTTGCTTGTGTTTGTCAGTACTTGGTTAGTTTCCGATGATTCTGCGATTTCACCATTTCCCCCCTCGCTTTTCCGCGACTTAACCTTCTGGGAATTTTTCGACAGTTTAATAGGAATTTTATGGCAATTTCCAGCACTTCCCTGGCACTTAGCCAGCATGTTTTTGTCTCCACAGCCCCGAGGGTGTGCATAGGGCACACAGGACTTGGGAGCAGCCCGTGGCAGCCCTGTTCAACTTGCGAAAAATAGCAGAAAATGGTGAAAAGAGCAGGAAGGTTGCTAAGTTCCTGTATCGCGTGAATCTCGGTGAATGCTCTGCTTCCGATAGAAGCAGCACTTGCCAAGATTTCTCGTTTCCTGCCTATTTGAGACCTAAATATAATCCCATTACCCCTGGCAGGAGCACAGACATGCAAAGTATATTAAACATGAATGGGATCTGAAGTGACATTTTGTTTTTGACCAGATTCCATTTTTGACAGAGTCCAGTCATTCGATACATTTCATCGAAATGTGGAGCAAGCAAACATTCTGCTTCATTTCACTTGACTGGATTGATAAAAAAAATTGTCTAATTTTGTACATGTGCAAATTATTGATTTGAATTCTGATTAAAATTTGAATCACTGTTTCCATTTTTCAGAAAATGGAATCTCTATGAAACTGGAATAGCCCATTCAACCCATCCCTAATGGGATCATGACCTCATCAAAAGAAGGGTATCTTGACTGCACTGGGTTTCTGGATCCCTCGCAGTCCAGCTTTCGACCGGGTTATGGCACTGAGACTGCGCTTGTGACTTTGGTAGACGACCTCCGCCATGAATTGGATCAGTGTCGTTCAACCCTGTTGATTCATTAGATCTGTCGGCTGCGTTTGATACCGTTGACCATGAGATGTTGGTGACTCGCCTGCGGGACCGTGCTGGGGTGGCCGGGATTGTTCTCGAATGCTTCTGTTCTTTCCTGGTCGGAAGAACTTGGCGAGTGGTGCTCAGGATTATTCTTAACTCCCTGGGACCTCTCATGTGGTGTCCCGCAAGGTTCCATCTTGTCCCCTGTCTTGTTCACCATGTATATGTAGCCTCTGGGCGAGGTCGTGGGACGATTCGATGTTCGATGTCATCAGTATGCTGATGACACCCAACTCTACCTCTCTTTTTCATCCGACCCAGACTCGGCAGTCTCGGTGCTTACCCAGTGTTTGGCAGTTGTGGGGGACTTGATGAGGGCGAGCTGACTTAGGCCGAATCCCAACAAGACGGAGGTGATGTTAGTGGGGAAGGCAGTGGGTGTGACGTCCCCATCATTGATGGGATTAACCCTCCGCTGGTTCCCGAGGTTCACAGTCTGGGAGTGCTCCTTGATTTTCAGCTCCGCCTAGATGTGCAGGTCAGGGCTGTGGCAAGGAGCACGTTTCGCCAATTACATCTGGTGCGACGTCTTCAGCCGTATGTCTCCGACTCCAACCTGGCCACTATCATCCATGCTTTCATCACCTCAAGACTTGACTGTATTAACGTGGTCTACATGGGGCTACTCATGGTGACGGTTCGGAGACTGCAGCTAGTTCAGAATGTGGTGGCTGTCTCCTTACGAGGACTGGCCACCAGCATATTACACTGGTGTTCGGTTTTCTGCTCTGGCTGCCTATAGTTTTTCGGGCCCAATTCAAGGTGTTGGTGTTCACCTTTAAAGCCCTACATGGCCTGGGCCCCATTTACCTGCAAATCCACCCCCCCTTGGGCTCTGGATCGGCCCCTGATGTCAACCAGAGGTGCCTTTCTCAAAGTCCCCCGGGTGTCCTGGGGGGCTAGTATGGAGAGGGCGTTCTCGGTGGCTGCACCAAGGCTGTGGAACTCCCTCCCAGCGGAGGCATGATTGGCCCTGGATCGCCCCTCTTTTAGATGATCTTGTAAGACCTGGCTGTTCCGTCAGTGAGATGGGTTGGGTGGGATGGTTTTGAGGGCTAGGGTGGGAGGGTTTATGTTTATATTTTTATGGCTTCCCCCTTAAAGTGGTTTTATATTTGTATTTTATGTGTTTTATATTTTTGTTTTAAATAGTAAGCTGCCCTGAGCTGCTTTGCAGAAGGGGCATGGTATAAAATTGTATAATAAAAAAATATAAATAAATAATTAAACCAACTTGGGGTCAAAGCCTTCAATTTGGGAACCTCTTCAACAGACATTGTGAACTAGTTAGTGGACTGGTATCAGGAAAGCTCTCTGCATTCTCGTTTCAGTCCTAAAGAACAATAGAACAAAGTATTCTCTCGAGAACATGCAAGATCCTCGCAGCCCCTGGTAAGATCTCACAAGATCTTGCTATAATTTTCAAGAATCTTGCGAGATTCTCAGAAATTCCCCAAATGCCCTGCCCATGCGTAAAATGGCCACCATGCCCGTTCTCTGCATGCAAAGCCCTCAGAGGCCATTTTGTGCTTGTGCAGAATGCTTTTGGGGGTGGTGGATTTTTGTGGCACTCAAGAATCTTGCCAAGAATGGCGGGTCAAAACGCTGATTCTCGTGAGATTCTTGACCTGGAGAATGTCTCTGAGAAGCCCATTCTTGGTGAGATTTTTGCAGGGGTCAAAATCTCGTTTTACCCCTATTCTTTACTCAAAAATGCACATCATTGGCTGATCACAATTTTTTAACTATCGAAAGAGAATCCTAAAATTTCAGTAAGTGCAGAAAAGTTCTGATTTATCTAAACAATCCTAATTTTCTGAGGATGGCTTTGGTATCCTTAAAAATAACCACCAGGATGCTCAATAGTTTATTTCCATGACTACTATCTCACCTTGTGCTACAACTGATACCCACGTTTGAAACCCTGTTTGAATCTCTTAGGCAGGAACAACAAATGTGGGGAAAGCATTGACAGTTGAAACTATCCATTATTGTCATGCTGGTAGGATAAGTGCTAGTGCTGTAACTCAGTCCTCGGTTTTCTTCGGAATTTACCAAGGACCCATGCATTCAACCTTGGTTTGCCGAGTCCCAAAATTCCAAGGAAAGGCCCCACAAATTTGGGACTCGGCAAAACCTCAGACGAATGCAGGAAGGGGGGCAGAGAGCAGCAGGTGCAGGGAAGCTTGTCTGAGCATGACAGCTCCGTCAAAAGTTAAATGCACAGCAGCAGAGTCCAGACTAGAACAGCATGTCGGGCTCCCCTCCAGGCTCATCATGAGCTATCGGATTCTTGGACCTATTTCAGTCAGGTTTTCACCCTGGGTACGATACAGAGACTGCACTTGTGGCTTTGGTCAGTGATTTACACCTTGAGATGGACAAGGGGAATTCTACCTTTCTGACCTTGTTAGATCTTTTAGCGGCCTTTGAGACAGTTGAGCATGGGGTAGTAATTATTATTATTATTTATTATTTATATAGTACCAGCAATGTACCAGGTGCTTTACAGAGAAAAAGGTAGACATGGTCCCTGCCTGAGAGCTTACAATCTAAAGACAGGGGGAGGGGAGACAGGGAAGGGGGAACAGACGGAGAGACAAGGGATGCAGCATTCATGAGGACGCGGGAACTCAAGTACACGTTCTTGACTTGGTTACAGTAAGTTGGGAGTTCGCAGATAAACAGGTGGGGGATAATCCTGGGTGGGAATGGTTAGCAGGTGTTAGGAAGGGCAGAGCGGAAGAGGTGGGTTTTGAGGAGGGACTTGAAGGTGTGAAGGGTGGGTACAAGGCGGAGGAGGGTAGGGAGGGAGTTCCAGGCGTGTGGGGCAGCGAGAGAGAAGGGACAAAGGCGGTTGGGGGAGCAGGGGAGGCATGGGAGGGTGAGGGAGGGGATGGAAGAGGAGCGGAGTGCTCGAACAGGGATTCGGAGGGAGATCAGGGCAGAGAGGTAGGGGGGAGCAAGTTTGTGAAGGGCTTTGTAGGTGAAGACGAGGAGCTTGTGCAGAATACGCTCAGGAAGGGGAAGCCAGTGGAGAGAGGAGAGACTGAGGGGAGAAGAGGGGAGAGGGAGGAGGCAATGTCCTGGGGCACAATGGCCTGCAGATCGTGGAAGGGATGGGGAGATGTGGAAGAGGAGGGGGAGCAGTGGAAGAGGTTGAAGGAGGCAAGGAAATTGTCAGATATGGGCTGGGGCTTGAAGGAGAGATTGGAGACAGAGAACACGAGATCAAGAGAGTGACCATTTAAGGCATTTATTTATGATTTATTTAATTAATTCCATTTAGATGCCGCTCCCTATGCCTACGGCATCTCGGGGCAGCTTCCAACATAAAATAAACAACTTATCACAATATATTAAAAATATAAAAATCTACACAAATATTTAAAACAATTTTTTAAAAAAACCATACAAAAATTTAGCCCACCCTCCCCTCCCCTCCTCCAAAGGCCTGGGAGAACAGCCATGTCTTGCAGGCCCGACGGAAGCCCAGCAGACTCGGGGCCAGTCGTGCTTCCTCTGGGAGGGAGTTCCACAACCGGGGCCCAGCCACCGAGAACGCCCTTTCCATTGTAGCCCCCTGCTTTACGCGGGGTGCCTCCAAGAAGGCGCCCCCGGTGGACTGGAGAGTCCGTCCTGAGTCAAGGAGGGTGAGGCGGTCCCTAAGGTATCCAGGTCCAAGACCGTACAGGGCCTTATAGATCAATGTCAACACCTTGAACCTGGCTCGGCACATTACAGGCAGCCAGTACAGAGCACAGGTGTTATGTGCTCTCGTCGGCCCGTCCCTGTTAGGAGATGGGCTGCCGCATTCTGCACTAGCTGCAATCTCCAGGCCAGTGTCAAGGGAAGCCCCACGTAGAGCGCGTTACAGTAGTCCAGCCTTGAGGTGATGAAAGCATGGATCAAAGTGGCTAGCTTGGGTCTGGAGATATACGGGCGCAGCCCCCGCATCAGATACAGCTGGCGGAAAGCCACCTTCACCACCACATCCACCTGCTGATCTAGATGGAGACCCACATCCAATAATACCCCCAGACTCCGAACCTGCTGAGCTACGGAGGGGCGCACCCCCTCCACAAAAGAGGGCACCACCTCCCCCGCCCAGCCCATCACCTCCGTCTTATCGGAATTGAGCTTCAGTCTGCTCTGCCATAACCAACTCGTTACGGCCTCCAATCACTGAGATAGCATGGAGCCTTGGTCAGCTGAAAAAGAAAGGTAAAGCTGGGTATCATCAGCGTATTGGTGGCAACGCACACCAAACCCTCTCATGATATCCCCCAAGGGCTGCATATATACATTAAATTATAAAGGAGACAAGATTGAACCTTGCGGAACGCGACAGTCCAGGGCCCGGGGGCTAGATGTTTCTGCTCCCAAGACAAACCGGTGGGTCCTCCTTGAGCGAAATGACTGGAACCAACAAAGGGTGGTCTCATCCAGACCCCCCAGGTCACGCAACCATCTCAATAGCAGCGTGGGTGAGGGAGCTAGTCCAGAGATGGAGACTGAAGGAGGAGACTAAGAAGAGGAAGTGGGCGATGCAAGGCTGAGAGGGTGCATCAACATGAATGTTGACGTCGCCAAGGATGAGCGTGGGGATGTCATCAGAGAGGAATAAGGTGAGCCAGGACTCGAACTCGGAGAGAAAGGAGGAGAGGGAGCCGGGAGGGCGATAGATAACCGCAGCATGGAGGTGGAGTAGAGGCGTACAGAGTAAGCCTCAAAGGAGGGGAGGGGTTGAAACTGGCAGGAAGAGGCAAGGAGGAGGCCTACGTCACCCCCCCAGCCTTCGGCGTGGGACTGGTGGAAGGAGGCGAGACCTCCGTAGGAGAGGGTGGCAGGGGTGACAGAGTCAGTGGGGGAGATCCAGGTTTCGGTAAGGGCGAGAAGGTGAAGGGAGCGAGAGAAGAAAAGATCATGAATATAGGGAGTTTATTAGCGGAGGAGCGACAGTTCCAGAGGGAACAGGAGAATGGGAGTTGATCAGAGGGGAGACAGGGAATGGGGATAAGATATGGGGAAGGGGGGCGATGGGATCGGCGGGAGACAGGCCCTGGGGCTGAGGGGCAGGGGGCGTGAAGTGGTGGTGGGAAGGAGGAGGAGGCGTGGGAATGATGGAGAGAAATGACAGGCATAGTGGGAGGCAGGAGGAGAGGTGAAAGAAGCAGGGGGAGAAGCAGGTGAGGGGGAGAGGGGAGACAAGGGGGGAGAGGGGGTGAGAGATAAGGGCAGGCATCTTGTTGGGTCGGTTACAGAGGGGGGGAGCTGGGATGAATCTTGTAGATGTGCTGGTAGCCGCCTCCGCCTGCTAACGGCCCGCCAATGGCTCTGGCAGGGGTGCGCAGGAGTGGTCCTGTTAGGGAGGTTCCAGCGGGTGGTGATGGGCGATTGTTGTCCCCTCGAGACCTCCCCTGTGGTGTCTCGCAGGGTTCTATTCTGTCTCCCCTCTTGTTCAATGTGTATCTGAGGCTGCTAGGTGAGGTCATTTGGAGGTTTGGAGTGAGATGTCATCAATATTCTGATGACACTCAGCTCTACCTCCCTTTTTCATCCGACCTAGGTCCCTGCAGTCAAGGTGCTTACTCAATGTCTGGCTGCTGTCGGGGACTGGATGAGGATGAGCAAACTGAAGCTGAATCCTGACAAGGTTAAAGTGAGGATGGTCGGCCGGACTTGTGACTTGGAGGGGACTAGGATACCTGTTGTTGAAGTCATCCGCCCCCCCTCTGGTGGATCAGGTTCACAGCCTTTGAGTGCTTTTGGATCCCTCATTGCGCCTGGAATACCAGATGGCAGCAGTGGTCTGGAGCGCTTTTTACCATCTCTATTTGGTGAGAAGGCTGCGGCCTTTTCTTTCCGGATTTGGATCTGGCCACCGTCATACACGCTGTCATTACCTCAACGTTAGATTACTGCAATGCACTGTATGTGAGGGTTCAGGTTCCATCTGTAACCTTTGTCCATGGGACGAGAGTGCACAAGAGAGTGTCCTCGGTTACTGCCCTGCCTTTGTGGAACTCCCTTCCTCAGGAAATTTGCTTGACCCCAAGCATCTTCAGGGTCACCGCATCTCCTGCTCACAGCACAGTTCATGGCCTACAAACAGCAATCAGCACACAGTTCTAGTGGGGCCTTGCCTGCTAGGCGTGGGGAACCCCTTTCTTTCCTTACACATCCCCCGCTCAAACATGCCACACATCCCCCGCCACGTTTAGCCCTTTTGCCAAGATTTCCTGTACCACTATAGCATGGGCTGGAAACACTCCCCCTCGCTAGGGAGCCCTGCATGTCCAAGAGTGTCCAAACTTCAATCATGGCAACAAGCTCTCCATCAGTGTGGTCACCTCCCATGTACTGCAAGCCACTTGGTTCCCCAAAGAGATCCAGCCTGAGCATCCGATCCGGGCATTCCTGGCAACCCTGAGGGTATTCTCATGCTATCATTTGGGAATTAATCCTGGCTGTCCGCTGACTTCGTCTGTATTACAGAGACTTGGCTAGACACTGAGTCGGGGCCGATTCTGGCTGACCTTGTTCCAGCTGGGTACTCTGTACAGCATCAGTCCCGACCAGAGTGGCAGTGGGGTGGTGTAGCTGTTATTTTTAGGGACACCTGGTCTGTGAGGATACCCAGTGCAAATTGTCTTGTGTATAGATGGCATCCATCTTGTGATTGATTTGGCTGGAGACAGATTAGGGCTACTGCTGGTATACCGCACACCTACCTATACAGCAGCATCCTTACACACACTAGCAGAATTGGTGTTGGAGGTGGTCTTGCAGTTCCCGAGGGCATTAGTCCTGGGGGAATTCAACATTCATGCTGACGCCAACGTTGGAGGAGCAGAGTGTGAGTTCATGGCCATCATGACAACCATGGAACGGTCTCAGAGGGTTGTTGGCTGGCCCAACACATGATGGGGGGCATACGCTGGACCTGATATTTTCCTACTGGCCTTGAGGCGGGGGATCCAGTGGTGGGGGAGAGATTAGCCGTGCCCTTGTGGCACAGATCACTACTTCCTCAGTGATGGACAAATCACTACTTCCTCAGAGCCTGTCTGCCCCTGGAAAGGTGGTGAAACAGTTCAGTTGGTTTGCCCCCAGAGACGTATGGAACCACAGACTTTCTGGAATGCTCTGGGGGATTTACCTCCCAATCTAAAGAGAGAGACTCTTGAGAAAATTAAAAAGTCATGGGATAGGAGGTAGTGTCTTACTATGGATCAGAAACTGGCTAAAAGATAGAAAGCAAAGGCTAGGACTAAATGGTCAGTTTTCACAGTGGAGAGATGTAAAAAGTGGTGTGGCTCAGGGATCTGTATTGGGACCGGTGCTGTTTTAATGTATTCATTAATTTGGAAAAACGTGTTAAGAGTGAGGTGATTAAATTTGCAGACGACATCAAGTTATTAAAGGTAGTTAAAACACGAGTAGACTGTGAGGAACTGCAACAGGATCTTACGACACTGGGTGCCTGGGCATCTAAATGGCAAATGAAATTTAATGTGGACAAGTGCAAAGTGATGTACGTAGGGAAAAATAATCCAAACTATGCGTAGACAATGCTGGGTACTAAGCTAGGAGTTACCACTCAGGAAAAGGATCTGGGGGTGGTTGTGGACAATACAATGAAATCCACAGCGCAGTGTGCAGCAGCAGTCAGAAAAGCAAACAGAATGTTAGGAATTATTCGGAAGGGGATAGAGAATAAAACAGAGGAGGTCATAATGCCCTATACAAATCAATGGTGCGATCACACCTCGAATATTGTGTGCAGTTCTGGTCGCCCCATCTCAAAAAAGACACAGCTGAACTAGAAAAGGTACAGAGAAGGGCAACAAAAATGATCACGGGCATGGAAGGGCTCCCGTATGAGGAGAGGCTTGGTAGGTTGGGACTATTCAGCTTGGAGAAGAGACGACTGAGAGGAGATATGATAGAGGTTTATAAAATCATGAGTGAAGTGGAACTAATAAACAAGGAACAGTTATTTACCCTCTCAGCTAGTACTAGAACTAGAGGACACTCCATGAAACTCATGGGTGGCAAGTTTAAATCAAATAAAAGAAAGCATTTTTTCACTCAGCATATAATTGGGTTGTGGAATCTACTGCCAGAGGCTGTGGTAAGGGCCAGTACTATAGCTGAGTTTAAAAGAGGTGTGAATAAGTTTCTGGAAGATAGGTCCATTCGCAGCTATTAGCCAGACAGGATCAGGGAACATGACGGGAGCTGGGGGAAAACAACGGAATGGATCCCCCATTTTGACCTGTTGGGTGCTTCTCCCAAGCCACCATGGTTGGCCACTGTCAGAGACAGGATGCTGGGCTAGATTGGTTTGACCCAGTATGGCACGTCTTATGTTTTTATCTTGAGAACCGTTCCCTCGATGATCTCATAGCTTTTTGGAACACCTTGCCGACTAAGGCAATTGATCGGATGGCTCCTAGATGTCCACTTCCTGAACGCCACCATGGAAGGTCTCCTTGGTTTACAGAGGACCTGTGGTGAATGAAGCAGGAGGGATGGTGGTTGGAGCGACGGTGGCGCCGTACTCATGCTGAAGCCGATCAATTGCAGCATAGAGTTAGTTTAAGAACCTATGCTGTGGCTGTACGGGCTGGCCGGGAGAACTCAGCAGGTGTTCTTTGCCACACTCGTAGCATCCGCGAAGTCACGTCCAGCTGAGCTTTTCCGCGTGGTACAGAGGCTGGTCACTCCGGCCTCTTTCCTCCTGGAACTGGAATCTTCTGGTGCTCGCTGTGACATGTTTGTTGACTTTTTCATGGATAAAATTGCCCGGTTTCACCACGACTTCGACGACACACTTGTAGCAATAGGAGAAGCTGAGGTAATAGAAGCCCCGCTGTGTCAGGTTGGATGGGATCAGTTTCAGTGGGTGTCGCCCACTGAGGCAGAGAGTGCCCTTGGGACTGTCAGAGCCACCTGTTGTGAATTAGAAAGATGTCCGTCGTGACTTGTTAAGGCCTGTCGTGAGACATTAGGACCGTTGCTTGCCGGGGTTGTCAGTGCCTCCGTTAGGGAGGGCAGAGTGCCAGACCGCCTCAAAGAGGTGGTGGTGCAGTGTCTGCTCAAAAAACCATTGCCTGACATTGACTCCCTGGCCAGCTACCCACCAGTCTCTAACCTTCTCTTTTTAGGGAAGGTCATTGAGCGGGTGGTGATTTGACAGCTTCAGGGGCATCTGGATCAGATCAGTTTCTACGATCCTGAGTAGTCCAGCTTTCGTCCGGGGTTTGGCGCCGAGACTGAAATTGTGGCCTTGGTTAATGACCTGCACCGTGAATTATATCGGGGCAGATCATAATTGTTAATTCTATCCGATCTTTCGGCGGCATTTAATACCGTTGACCATGAAATGTTGATGGCTTGGCTGTGGGACCGGGCTGGGGTGGACGAATTTTTTTCTTGAATGGTTCCGCTCTTTCCTGGCCAGGAGAACTCAGCAGGTGGTTCTTGGGGAGTGCTCATCATCTCCCCGGAACCTCACATGTGGAGTCCTGCAGGGTTCTATTCTGTCCCCTCTCCTGTTCAATGTGTACATGCAGACTTTGGGCGAGGTCATGAGGGGGTTTGGCCTACGTTGTCATCAGTACGCCGATGATATGCAACTTGGCACCGAGACTGAAATTGTGGCCTACCCCCTTCCTGCCTCTCTTTTTCTGGTGTCCCAGACCCGGCATTCTCGGTGTTTACGCAACATTTGATGGCTGCGGGGGACTGGATGAGGGCAAGCCATCTGAAGCTGAATCTCGGCAAGACGGAGGTGATATTGGTGGGTAGGGCGGGAGGCTTGGTGCCTCCAGTCATTTTCGGGGTCTACCCTCCTCTAGCTGCTCAGGTCCGCAGTCTGGGGGTGCATCTCAATTCTCAGATCCACTTGAGAGCTGTGGCGAGGAGCACCTTTCACCAACTACATCTAGTGTGACAGTTGCAGTTCTATGTTTTGAAATCTGACCTGGCCACCATCATCCATGCTTTTATCACCTCCAGACTGGACTACTGCAACGCACTCTACGTGGGGCTGCCGTTGGTGATGGCCCAGAGCTGGCACAGAATGTGGTGGCCTGCCTCCTAATGGGGACTGGTCGATGCGAGCACATCACACCAGTGCTCCGTTCTCTGCACTGGCTGCCTATTGTCTTCTGTGCCCAATTCAAGGTATTGGTGTTGACCTATAAAACCGTAAACTGCCTGGACTCTGCCTACCTGCGGGACGGCCTCATACCCTGGGCCGTGGTGCGGCCCTTGCGGTCGGCCAGGGATGCCCAACTTGAGATTTCCCAGGTAGCAACGATGGGGAGGGTGTTCTCGGTGGCAGCCCCTAGGTTGTGGAATTCCCTCCCGTCGGAGGCCCACTGGGCTCCTGACCTCCCCTCTTTCTGAAGACAGTGTACGATCTGGCTGTTCCGCCAGGCCTTTGGTGAGGGAGTCGGGTAGGGAGGTGAGGATTGGGGGGGAGGGGGAGGTGTTCTTTGGTTCCACCATATGTTTATATTGTTCTATACATTTTATATGTGTTAATTTATTTTTGTTGTGAGCCACTCCAAGCTACCTATGTGCAGGAGGTGGCGGGTTAAAAGTACAGTGAAATAAATAAATCAGGGCACTGATGAGAACAGGTGACAGGGAATGTCCAGATACTGTTGGGTACAGCACAACTTCTAGCAGGGCACACACGTCCAAAGGACCCAGGGTCAAAGTCACATCCCACCCTCTCATCCCATTCAGGTGGGTCCCACTTGTGCAGTCACCTAAACCCAGAACAGCACTGTGACTCAGTGCCTGCATTCAATTGGGCAGACATAGAACCCCATCATGTGCATGCACCACCCTATGAACACAGAGGCCAGAGGGGCTAACAATTCCCTCTGTATCCCCTGCTTCACCCAAATGTCAGCAGAGTATCCAGCATCCACAAGCAAACACAGAAGCCACTCATGTTCACCGGGAACAGAATATGCAGCAGTACGGGGGGTGGGGGGAGGAAGCCGAGAACTTCATGCTGCTTAGAAGCAAAAGAAATAGTTACTTCCAAAGATTAGGACAGAGCAGAGCTGCCATGAGCTAGGGCTGTAACTCACTACTTGGTTTTCCCTATTTTTTACTGAGGATCCTGGTACTCGACTCTGTTTATTGAGTAAACCAAGAAATCAGTACGGTACTTGGTAACTCGAAGAACTGAACGTGGCAGGCAGGAAGGGGGCCAGGCACAGTACCCTAATGTGGCATTCAGGAAGGGACGTAGGTGCAGACGAGGGGCAGGGACAGGTTCCCTAATGTGGCATGCAGGAAGGGGGGTAGGCACAGATGGCGGGCAGGAAGGGGGTCAAGAGCAGCAAACTCATCACTCGAGTTGAAGTGGATCCGGCTTGCTGCCTGCCACCCCTGCTAACGGTGAAGTGCCCCCAGCACTGTTACCCAGTGAGTTCCCCCAGCACTGCAAGTCTCTCGGCTGCAGGCCAGGATATCCAGCCGCCATCTTTTCTCTGGGAGCATACTGGGGAATCTAGCTCCACTTTGACTCCACCAGTGAGTTTGCTGCCCCTGCCCCCTGCACCTGACCCCCCCCATACCTACTCCCTTCCTGCACACCATATTACGGGACTCGTATCTGCCCCCCCTTCCCGCCACTTTGGGAACTCAGTTAAAATACTCATCAAAATACTTGGTATTTTTCCAAGTACTGAGCGGTACTAAGCATTCAACGGCATTACCGAGTAGCTCCCAAAACTTGGGTCTGGTACTTGGCTACTTGGAAATACTCACAAATAATTTTTCTTTCACTTGCTTCAGCCCTGCTATCAATCAATGGAGATCCCGCTTTCACATACCATGTCCCACACAGTGACCTTCACCCTGCTCAGGAGATGCACATGCTGGGCCATTTTGACCCAGTAAAGCCGTTCTCCCCAGTGCAATCCCTCCAACCCAAGCAAGATATACCATGTTTCCCTGCTGCTATCACCTGTAGGCTGTTTTCATGCATGGGACATGGGGCGATTTTAAACGAGACAAGAAACGCAGCTGATCCTTTGATCAGCCGCATTTCTTGACGCTCGTTTAAACAGCGCAGCCAGATCTTCCCCCGCGTTAGACCAGGCAGGCGATCCTGCCCGCCTCCAACGCGGATCCCCGATGTGCCGGCTTTACACCGCACTTCCGGGTTCTTTTGGCGAGTGCGCGCGAGCACGCGCAGAAGGGCGCACATGCGCACAAACACTGGACGCCGGGTCTGATGCTCTTCTGAGCATCAGACACAGCGTTCAGAGGAAGACGGGGGGAAGATGCCGGCACTAAATGATCCTGCTTGCGAGCAGGATCGTCTAACAGCGCCCTAGGAGTGTAGTCCCATCGCGGTACAGAAACACCCAGCTGTGCAAGGACTTTCCCAACCAACAGCAAGTGTTCCCTTCCCATCAGGAAGTACCTACCTTTCCAGACCGCTTGTGACTGTTCATCAATATTTCCCCACGGGTCAGTGATTCCATGCTCCTTCTATTGCGAGATTGGCACCGGTAATTTTTAATCACTTTTCTGAACCGTCTGGGATTTTCTTGGACTTTTCAGGACTGTTTTTTTGTGCCCATTTCCAGCACTTTTCAGTTGTTTTGCTGCTATATAAAACATAAGCTGCTAAGCATAGTTAGTAGCAGCTCAGTTCACGTTGGCGTTCAACCAGAAAAAACAGCAAAAAAGCAAACAAGTTTTCTCGTCACACGTATGGATGTGAATGATCTGCTTTTGATGGAAACAGCATTCACTGCAGTTTGTCGTTTCAGGCGTCAGAGGGGGTGGGGATTGGGCATTGGTAAGAGCACTCTGGGCTTTTTTCCCGCAACTGGCGCTGGAGAACCTGTATGTGGGTGTGGCTGTATGCAGCCTAACAGAAAGACAGCAACCCCATGGATGCCCATTAGCCAAGGGTAACCCTCATTCACCCTCACGATAAGCTAGACATTCTCTGGGATAATGGTGTGAGGGAGAATTACAGGGTGGTTGGGTGACTTACAGAGGTGAACATCTGGTGGCCACCTAATAGACGGAGAGATAGCTACCTATCCGGAGGGGGCTAATCTGGACTACTCAACTGTTAACACCCTGAGTGGATCATGGGTGCGTGCCATAAGGGGAGGAGGTTGGTCAGTCTTTCCTTCCTCCATCCGAGGTATCTAATGCCCGCTGTGACATGTTTGGTGATCATTTGCAGAGAAAATTGCTCCGATTCACCCAGTGGTGGCCCTCGCCTGAGAGCGCCTGGGACAGTGCCCTGCCCCCACTCTCCCCCGTCCCCCCGGTGCCTCACTGACAGAGCGCTCACTGACTGAGGGCTCTGTCTCTGCCGGCAGCTGAAATTGACATTGAAGTGCCGCGCTGCTCTGACTGCTGCAGCTTGGTTTGCAGTCAGAGCAGCGCGGCGCTTCGATGTCAGTTTCAGCCGCCGGCAGAGACAGCGTGCTCAGTCAGTGAGCGCTAGCCTCTGTCTGGTCTGGACTCCTTCTGGGACTCCAGAGTCTGGAGTCCCAGAAGGGACAAACTTTGACTGAACGTGCGCCGGGCGGCTGAGCGTTCAGTCCAAGCGCGCTGCTGGGAAATGAAATTTCCTTCTCACGACAGCTTTGCATTGAGCCCCAGGGGCTCAATGCAAAGCCTCACCTGGGCGTTCAGTGGAGGTGCTCGGCGGTGAGATGTGCTGCAGCGCGCATGCTTGAACTGACTCAGTTGAGCATGTGATCTCGCCGCCGAGCGCCTCCACTGAACCCTGAACTCAACTGTCTGCCTGGTGCCTGCCTGCCTCCTGCCTGCAACGGTGAGTAAACGGGGGGAGGGGGGGACTTGGGCAGAGAGA
>QEPC01008364.1:2397071-2516943 GCA_003113815.1 Sphenodon punctatus | reverse complement strand
AGTAAGTAACCCCGTGCGAGTGTGAGAGCGTTGTGGTCCTTAGCCCCTCCCCTTCACTGGGTGTCCCGGAGTACCAGAGTGCTAGGAGTCCTCGAACCCAGCCCTGAGGGTACCCCCTGGGGGGGATCCCCCGCACCGGTGACACCCCCACCTCACGCCTTCTGGGGTCCTGGGAACCGTGCGCGTGGTGCCCGTGAACGAGGGGTTTTCCCTGGTTGGGAAGTTGTGTGGCCTGACTCCCTGTGATGAGCTTGGCAGGGAGTGTCTGAGAACCTCCTACACTGCCGCATAAGACCCTGAGGGAACCTTTTTCAGGCCCACGACTCCCCCCCCAGAACTGGGCGCTAGCCGGCCCCGTTACCCAGCCGCCCACCGTCTGTCCCCCACCTGGGGTTTGGAGGCTGTCCTCCGCCAGACCCCACACTGGGCGCTGCAGCCGCATTGGGCACGGCGCCCGCCTGTCTCCCCAGAGGGCGGGGGGGGCGGGGCTGTGCGGCTGCACGTTGTGCCATGCGGTCCTGCCCCCTCCCCGATTCCCCGCTGCGATCAGCCAGCACGTCTATTCGGGTCATTTTTTGACCACGGGGGGTGGTTGTTCGGTTCACCCCCACCAGGAATCCACTGTGGTGAACCGGGTGCCCGGAACGTCTGAAATCACCCAATGCTGAATTACAGAATCTAACCAAGCACCTGTTTTAACTCACTAGGAATACATACAGTCCTGATCTCACAGCTTTTCCATAATTTTTTCCATCATTATCCAGGGCTTTTTGTCACTTTCTGGAACTTCTTCGTCACTTTCCAGGAATTTCACAATAGTTCCATGGCAGTTTTATCGCAATTTTCACTTTTTCAGCACTTGCCTGGTGCTTAGCCAGCAAGTTTTTATCTCCACAGCTCCTGGGGGTGCATGTAAGGCACACATAGGGCTTGGGACCGGCATGTTGCAGCCCTATTCAACTTGCAAAAAATAATGGAAGAGGGCAAAATGGCGGGGAAGCAGATTAGTTTCCATGTTGCACAAATTTCTGCAAATGTCCTATTTCCAACGGAAGTAGCACTCGTTGAGATTTTTCATTTCAGGTTTCCATGCCTGCCTGTCTGCCTGCTTACCTTACCTTATTGTGATGTTCCCAAGAACAAAAAACAAGTGAATGGAATGGCTTTGTGGTGCAGAGTGGCAGTCGGAATACTCTGTCAAATGAGATGCACCTTTCGACTTCCACCCTTTACTTTACATGATCTGTCACATATTAGGAAGCTAAGGGAACCCATCAGTGGCATTAAAAAAGTTGAGAAATGTACTTGTATCAAAGGGTGCAGTCAGACGAGTCTGGCCAGGACTGATCCCTGTACCCCTGGAGTGGTCAATTTCAGCTGCCATTCCATGGGGCCAGTGTGGAGAGCAGGGCAGATGGTCATTCCCATCCCCCCCGCGGGGAAACTCCACCCCACACATCCTCTTCTGGCCTGCCCACTACCCACCTTGCGTGACGTGCCACGCAAGAATGGTGCCAGCATCCCCTGTTCAGAACTCCATGGTGGACCTCACCTTGGGGCAGGTCAGACAAGGACTGGCCCATGAGTGATGCACTAGCTTGAGTTGGGCTGCCTTACCCCACTTTGGGTAAGGCTGCTACACCCTGTGTCTTTGGCCTTTTTCTGACGACACAGAGCATAACAACCAGCTATCCATCCTTCCCCATGGCAGGATGAACATCTGGCGGCTGCCAGAGACACAAGTCACTGCATCATGTGGCTACGGTGCCCAAATTGGGGTAAGACTGCCCAACTCGAGGTAACGTCTCATGTGGCTGTACCCATTGACTTGATTACTTGCTACCATCATTACTTTTAATCTTCCACAACCTAAATATCAATGTAAATGTATATTAACTTCATCTTCCATTTTATTCTATGTGTGCAACATACTTTAGGTTGGATCTACTGGAAGCATCCTCCTTGATCCAGTATTATTTTTTTATCTTTTAGTGCATGCTCAACTACCCATGCCAATAAGTGGCAATCTTGGATGTGGGATTTAAGTCCCGGTTCACTTGGCACCCTGTCCAGTTTGGTATGGGGACAGATATCGACTATGTGGGTAATGGTTTAGCCTTGACCCACAGGTATGGAATAGGACTGCATCCATGACCCCATCTGTAAATGCTGGTCAAGTGACCAATATTTGAAGTGATAGACTCTCAAGTTGTTGGATTGTTCTTTTTCCAAAGTGAAAGGATGACTTCATTTAGGTATCTGCAGGAAACACAATAGTAAGGCTAATCCATTGTCTCGCTTTCCTCCACTGAAGTCAATGATATTCTTTCTATTGACTTCCGTGGAGCCAGGATTTCACCCAAATTTGAATCTCCTCTCTCTTCTCTATTGAAAGTAAAGTCACCAGCAATATAATGATCACTTGTAAGCGTGGTTGTTAGGCTTAATATTTAAATAAATCTATTTCCAATCTTTAGTTGTTGCAGATCATGCCGAGTGAGTTACTGTGCTGGTAAACACTACTTAAAATGTTCATTTATGCTCACTATTTTACTTTGAGTCTGTACCAGTCGCTTCAGTTAACAAGCCAAAATAGCATCTTATTATCTTTACTGTGACATGAATTCAGAGGAAGAAAAATATCCCTTTTTAACCTACATTAAAAGTTCAGTCCCAATGCTGTATAGAAAATTCTAAAGCAAGTGTTTCTTTGCAACGGAGAAGACAAGAAATACATTATCCACATTTTAAAGTCAATGCTAGGAAACAGAGCCCCACAAAACATATTTAATATAGGTCTGATTTCCTGTGGAATGCTTTCCAGATGTTCACTCAAGCAGACTTCTAGAAAATAGGGTCTGGGGTAATTTCTTTTGAAAACAGAAAAAGAAAATTCTGTTTTGTATCACCGCATCATAAAATCACTGTTGTAATGCTTTATTACATTATCCTGTGTCCGTGATTTGCACCATATTTTTCAAACTTGTTTTATTACACATAAATGTCAGTGGTATAAACATATTTATATTACCCTGTTGCAGATAAATCATATTGGCTTAGACTCACATCTGAGGTTAAGAGTTTCCCTTAAGAAGCACGGGAGACAGAGTATCTCAAATTAAAGTTTCACGAATACATGATCTTCTGGTACTTAGACGTTTTAGCAGTGACAATTATTGGATTACAGCTTTGGCAAGTTCTTTTGTCTCATTCTACCAGACTTTGTGTTTAAGGATATGTTGTGTCCCAAGTGATCAACCTATGCAAGAGAGAAAGAGACGAGTTAGAAATGTTCTTTGTATTGTTGCTTTCTTCATTGTGTAGTCGCAAGACATACTAAAAGATGTGGTGTCAGTTTATAACTTTATCCCAAGTTTTTATCTGGCTAAAAGGAAAAGTTATTGGGAAAGCACAAAACAAAAAATGCGAATTTAATAGTAGTAGTATTAATTTTAAGAATGTAATAGTTGTATATTCATTGTGGAGGGAAGGTTGTTGTTTTATGTGTCTTGTTTGCAATGAACTTATTTATTTATTTTTAAATTAAATTAAATCTGAAGCTGGACATCTGTGAACCTAAATGCAAAAACCTACATTTAATAACTAAATAACTGAAAGTCGGCTCCTCTTGAATTTAGCAGGTTTGAAGAGCAGGGTTCTCCTCTCTTAAGTCTATGAGTACCCGTGAATATGGAAGAAAAGAATATTTAGGTGTTGGCTGGTGACAAATCATTCACTAAGAGCTTGATAATTACTCCCATTGGAGTCCATTGACTGTAAAGTGAAATTGGTGGGTTATTCACATCAGGGTGTGAAATTTGCAGGTGCCTGGGAGCCACTGGCATCCAGAAAACTGAGGCTGGCTTGTTCAGGGGTGTAGTGGGGGGCAAGAATGATTTAATATCAGGATACAGTTTGGCGACTGAATTTTTCTATTTTTATTTTCGCTTCCAGAGTTCGATCTGAAATTTCATGTCCCAACTCACATGCTTAAAGTTAAGCACATGCTTAGGTGAGCTGAAGGATCAGCGAGAGAGTCCTCATCCTCGGGGGGGCCTTGCATGGGGGTGCCGGGCCAGGGAACTAGGATGGTGTTGTCTGGATAGGAATCAGAACAGGGCTTCTGGGGCACAGGCAGAGAAGTCCAGGTCCCCTGAGAGACGCCCACGGGAGCAGTGCCTCTACACCCTGCAGAAGAGTTTTGCCCATGCCCCTAAAGCTCCACCGGGACCCCATCCCTACCCCTGGCCCAGCGAGACCCTGAACTGTGGGGGCAGGACTCCAATGGAAGCCTCAGGGTTGGTGGCCTGGCAGCAGAACTCTATTGCTGGGGGGGGGGGGGGGAGAGTGGTTCTCTACAGCCAGGGCAGGCTCTTCTATGGGTCAGCAAGAGGGGAAACCCTGAAGGAAGCTCCCTCCCCTCCCCCCGGGATCTTCAGGAGTGATAGCAGAACGCTGCCGCCACTTGCGGGACCTGAGGCAGCTACAGGACCTGAGGCAGCTGCGCTACTCTAAAGCCAGGCCTGCTCACCTAGCAGGATAAAACTCCTAATCATCTATGTTGTCTGTGGCACAAAGCAATTGCAACTTCCATAGATGCCTGTGGGAATAGGGGAGCCAAAAACCCTAGTACATTTTTGTTTTAAGGAAAAAAGTGAACAAAGAGACTGATTAATTAGTTCATATAAAGACATTTCACCGCAGTGTTTTTAAAAGCTAATTAAAAGGGGTGGGGGGGAAGGCGGACTAATTGTGCATAATTACAAGTAGTGTGTGCATTTAATTAAGTAGATGTGAAGCAGCTTTACTACAAGTTTGCAGGCGCAGGATATTCTGTGGGGTGTGGGGCGGAGCTCAACTAAACTCCAATCCAGGAAGCACGGGGAAGAGTCTGCCTCCTATCCCATAGGTTGTGGGGTGGGGGGGAAGGTCTGGAGAGTGAAGGGAATGGGAAGATCCAGGCCCTCGTGCAATGCGTTGTGCACCACATCAGGGCCGTAGCTATAATAGGTGCCACAAGTGCAGCTGCACCCGGGGCCCACAAGCATGGGGGCTCCACATGCATGTAGAATGCATATGACCAGAGGAATGGAGTGCCCCAGCAGGGTGTCATTTCACTTGTCCTCATTCCCAACTAGTTTACCTCCCTGGGGCAGGTACACCCAGACCCCCGCAACTGCTCAGCAGAATTGCATCCGTTCTTCAGCACAAACTGTGAGCTTTGACCCCAAAGGAGGTCATGCTCTCTGTAGAGGAGCTTGCATGCCTTGGCGACACTTAGGCCTCCAAATGAGGTGATGCAGGCAAAAGTGGAGAAACCGTCATCCTAAGGAGAACTTGGATATTTGGTAGAGGTGGGACACCAGCCCAGATTGCGGCTTTATTTTTTCAGTTTCGGTGTAAAGGTTTTCACGAATTTAATTACTGGTTTGTTTTTAATTTGGTTTTGTATTTCAATCTGTGAAAACCTTTAGACCATTTTCTCCCATCTTGGAGGGCTTGATTGAAGTTCCGCCGACCCACCTCTGCTGGCTCCCTCGCCGCAATGTGCTGCTGAGCTCCCTGCTCCACAGTGTGCCTGTGCAAAATGGTCACACTCCTTAACCACAATGGCGGCAGCACATTGCGGCGAGGGAGCCAAAATGGTCACACTCCTTAACCACAATGGCGGCAGCCAAAATGATGTCAATGGGAAAAATACAAAACTGAAACAATCAATCAGTAAATGGCAGGCCAGTTTGCGGGTGCTTCGGTTTAAGCCGAAAATGCCTTTTCCCCGGGCAGTTTCAAATTCAAACTAAACCAAAAGCCCCCAAAGTATTTAACTCTCGCTAAAATTATTTTATAGACCTACTCCTGTACTTTGTCTGAAATTTTCCACTGTCAGTTTTATGCCGCTCTTGAGTTTCGGCTCTGATATAGCCGTTTCTTGTATGGCTGCGGTGTGCCTGCCAAGTGGTGTCTAGACATCCAAGTAGGTTTGACTAATTAGTGGAGTCTCGCCGGTTGTCTGTGTACCCAGCACATTATCTCAATCAAGCTGTGAATGTGAAGCTTCTAAGAAAGGAGCAATGTCTATACTGAGTACAAAGGGCAACCAGTAAGATTTCCGCTTTGCTTTTCTCTTCTGGAAATGACTCTGCCTCATTTGTTGACGAAAGCCAGGGACATTGAAACTTAGTCCTTAAACCTAGACACATCACCAAAGGACTAATTACAGTTGCTGGCACCAAGGGTATCCGCTTATGTTCTGTTGACCCGTCCTTCTGAAACACTGAGTTATGTATACCTCCGTAGCTCAATTTTACATCAGTTATGGCCGAACATTTGGCAGATTATTTCTAAGAGGCTGTATGGCAAATTGAGAAAGTCTTGGAACTGCCATAATAGAAATGCTGATTCTCATCCTGATATGTTACCTCTCCATGGTACGCTGCAGTCGCAGATGAATAAATCAAACTTGTTTAGTAGTTTATCTTAAAATGCTCTGTAGACTGCTGTCACTATTGTGTGACACAATCTTGTATACTTGAGCAGTTTGGAAATTCAGCCCAGGAGAGGATAGGGTGATGCACTGTTTTTGTAAAAGGAAAGGCACAAAATATGGCATGTTTTAAGAGGCACAATAGCAACCAGGCGGTCCTAGAACAGGGTGGTCATAGATCACAATCCTCTTGTGGATCACCAGTAGATCAGTTTGGGGGAGGGGGACCAGCCCCTCGGAGATTGCCTTTGGGGAGGAGACCAAGACCAGCTGCAGGGAGTGTCTCCAGAGAGAGAGGAGACAGGCTAGGAGAGCTCCTCTGCTGTGGCAGGGAACCCTCTCCCTAAAGGGGAGAGCTCCTCTCCATTCCTGAGACCAGTTACCGGGGGTGCCCTGGAGCTGAGAGCAGAGGAGGAGTTGAAGCCTGGAGCAGTGGCGCCATCCAAGTGGTCGTGGTAGGTCGCCTGAGGATGAGGTCTAGGTCAAGTGGATTGTGTGCACTATAAGTTCGGTTAGCTTTACTAAGGCTACTTGACACATCTCATTGGGGGAAAAAAATTCTAAAGAGCTTAAAGCACTTTTAGTTTGCAGCGAGACTTTGAAATTTGGCAGGGAGATAGCCCTGTGGAGAAGGAGGTGCCTTTTGCTGCCCTCGTGAAAACAGACATGCACGTAACTCTGCTTTTAACATTTCTTAAGCATGTTACAGGGCTGTATTAGCGCTCTGTGCAGCCCTGCAACATGCGTACGAAACGTTAAAGCGCTGTTAAAGTGGTGTTAAATCGGAGTTAAGGTGCCTGTCTGTTTTCACCCATTGTAACCTTGAAAGTCACAATTTGCAGTCCACGTTCTCCTCCATAGGGATTACTAGAGACTTGCTGCTGACATTGCTCAGACTCCCATAATTATTATTATTATTATTATTATTATTATTAACAAACATTTATATAGCGCCAGCAGTGTACCTGGCACTTTACAAAGTAATAAAATAGACACGGTCCCTGCCCCTAGGGCTTACAATCTGAGAGACAGGAGCTGGGGGAGAGACTTAGGAAGGGGAACAGAGGGAGAGACAAGGGGTCTAACATTCATGAAGATGCGAGGTCTCAAGTGCACGTACTTGGCTTGGTTACGATGAGAATGACAGCAGGCAGGTCCATGTTGCAAGGATAAGGGTAAACCGATCGTAGGTATAGGAATAGTGGCTCAGCAGGATAAAGAGTCAGACAGAGCAGAGCGAAAGAGGTGAGTTTTAAGGAGAGATTTGAAGGTATGAAGGGAGGGGGCAAGGCGGATGTGGACAGGGAGGGAGTTCCAGGCATGGGGGGCAGCAAGTGAGAAGGGACGAAGGCGCTTAGGGGAGCAGGGAAGGTGTGGAAGGGAGAGAGAAGGGACAGAGGAGGAGCGAAGTGCACGGGCTGGAGTACGGAGGGTGATAAGTGCAGAGAGGTAGAGGGGAGCAAATAAGGCTCAGTCTGCTTCCCAGAGTCTCACTTTAGAATGTTGCACAGAACTGAAGCTCTGGGTGAGGGACAAACAAAATGAAGTCTCTTCTCCCTGCCTCCCTCCAATCAAAATGCCCTTTGGATTTGACATTTGAGCAGGGATGGGGAACCTTTTCTCAGCCAGGGGCTGCCTTGAAAATGTGTTCAAACTCTGTGGGCCACATAGGAATCGGTGTGGGGTGTGTGTGTGTGTGTGTGTGTGCTTAAGGAGTGTGCTCAGGCTGGGGGAATGAAAGGGATCTGTACCATGGATCCTCTGATTTAATGCATCTCCTTTCCCTTCCCCATAACTCACTCTTTCAGTGCTTGATAATAGGGACTTGATCTATAGGCCAGGGCCAGGAACTGGAAAGGGGCCAAATAAAAAAAACATCTGTAGGCCAGACTTGGCCCAGGAGCCTCTCCACCTCTAAACTAGAGAAGTAGGCAGACACAAAGAAAATAGAATTACTAGGGGTGTTTTAGGCAAGTGCCTCCCCACCCATTACCCACCCATGGCACGTTGCAGGGCCACGTTGGTGCCCTATGCAGTCCTGCAACATGCATGATGAGTGGGTAATGGGTGGGGAGGTGCTTGTCTAAAAACACCCAAAGTCACATGTACTAAGCGGTATTAATAAATCCATGCCTTTCGCAGCCTTTTTATTTATACCGAGCAGGGATTTCTCCCCCGTGGAGCGGTTACAAAGGGTAAGAACCACCATTTCTAATATGACAGACACTAATCTCTACTTAACTATGCTACATCTCGGAAATAATCTTACCTAATCTATGGGCATTTTTACACACACCTTAAGGTGCTGGTATTTCAAGCTTCTAGGTTTACAAGACCACAAGTAAATTCTGGATGCATTCTTCACACACACACTGCCCTGAGGCAGCCTAAAGTAGCCGTAGCTGTAGACGTAAGGGGCTGCCATGGAAACCAAGTGACCACAGCTGCCTGGAGCAAAGCAGTTTACCAGGAGAATGTTTTACACACAAACGTTCTGGGAGAAGTTCTATGCAGAAGTTCAAAGAGCCGGATGTTTAAGATCTGGGCGAGTGATTTAGACACACAGAAAGTTCAGGATGTAACAGCAAACATCCAGGAGAAATGTGTGTGTTAAAACGCCCTATCTGCTTAGCTGAAATTAGTGTAAAATTGAGCTTCTCACACATGAGTAGTCTGCGGCTCCACAAAAGGAGCAACGAACCCCTCCTGCTTTGCTATTGCAATCTGGACCTATTTGTTCAAGTCAAAAGATTGAAGTCCAAGATTCAAACCATGGAGATGATGCATGGAAGTATTACTATGAAACTCATAGAAAGCTGTGTTTAAAAAATATACACATTTTATATTAAAGGGAGCAGGTACCCTATTTTGCACTACTGTCATTATGCAAAATGACATTGTCATAACGCATGCCCCAATCTACGCACTGGAATGGACGCTTTGAAACCTTAGAGGACACTTCCAAACGCCTCGTAAGTCAGGCTGATTTGCCTGGTTTTGGGGGGGCGGGGGCGCCTCCATGCCACGGCAATGCTGTAGGGTGATGCTTTGAAATTAAAGGATGCTTTGAGACTCTACCCGTCGGCTTCATCAGAGGGTGAGAACGGGAACCATTTGCAGCATTTTATTATATGTACTAATAGGGAGTTTTATTGGGGAATTGGGCTGGTGGGCCGGATCTGGAGATGGTCACAACACCCTTGTGAGAGGGGAATGAACGGACCTAGGTTGGTAAGATGGTAATGGGGCATGGACTCCCCTGGGTGAGAGATGGGGGAAAAGAGTCCGGATTTACGTGAGAGTGGGTGAGATGCGGGTTGGGATGGGGTTACTGTTAACAATGTCAGTGTAGAGAACGTTATAGAATTCGTTGTACAGAATTCAGTTCTGTAGAAACAGAGTTAATGCACTCTGAAAAAATTGATTGTTGTCGAATTATGATAATAAATGAAAGTTTAATAATGGAAAAATGTGGAAAATGTGAAAGTTTAGTTATTGATAAAAATGAATGAGCAAGTATGTATGGTAAGGAATTAAGTACATATATTACATTTATGTTGATGAGGATAAAATATGAAATATTCCTCAAATTCTGAAATAATTTCTATGTTTTTGGCGCTTATGTCTTGTTGCAATGTGTGGAGTTGAACTTTTTTTGAATTGTAATTGTAATGAATTTGGATGTTTTTTGAAGTTTAAGCTAGAGTCAAAATGATTTTGTGATGTTTTTGAAGAAGAAAGTTTTTAGTTTTAAAAACTGTTGTGCATCTAACGTTTTTTTAAACTGTAAAGTTTTTTTGTTATGGTAAATTTCCGGGTTTTGTGCAATATGATATATCAGCACATTAATATATCAGTTGTTGCACAACTTTTAAGCTGTATATTTTACAGAACTTTTAACTTAAAATTTGTGCAACTTTTAAGTTGTGCATATATGAAGTCACTTGTTGTTCGGGTCAATGGGAATGATTATCCCCCTCTAACCCTAATGTAAACTAGGAGTAACACTAGAAGAACCGAAGGAGTTTGAGGAGGAACTTGGTATGTGACTTTTTTAAAAACATAGCCTTCACATCAAAACAGGAGGTGTTTGGGGAAAGGTTCTCCCAACTTCTTCTCCCCCCCCCAACTCAATCTCAATCTATCTCTCTCTCTCTCACACTCTCACACTCTCACACACACACACACACACACACACACACACACACACACACACACGCACTCTTCTCCCCCCAGCTGAGTCTCTCTCTCTCTCTCTCTCTCTCACACACACACTCTTCTGCCCCCCACTCACAAACACACACGCATCCACTTTTCTCCCCATCACACTCACTCTCACAAACACGCATTCACGCAGACTCTTCTCGCCCCCGCTCTCTCATAAACACACATGCACAGTTCTCCCTCGCATGTACACACACTCTTCTCACCAACAATGCCACCACCACTTGCAGCCTCACCGGAGGTTCAGGAGGGGTTGTAGAGTTTTTCAAAAGGCCCCACGAGACTGCCGGACACATGGGGGGCCACCGCCATCTTGCTGTTCCTTTCTGGGCATGCTGGGAAAAGTAGTTCTAGCATGCCCCGACAAGAAACATGTCAGTAGCCCCAGTGTCCCTAGTGAGGCAGCAGAACTTGCAGCACCAGGCCAGTGAGGGGGGAGAGGGCTGGGGGAGTGGCATAGTTCCTCTCCCCCCATCCCCCCGCATAAGCTGCCAAGCCTGCCAGGGGGCCTGGGGAAAAGGGGAGCTCCGGCGTAACAGCATAAGGAAAGTTACGTGACTCTGCTTTTTAAAATAACATAACTTTATCAGGAACCAGCTCTGTCACAAAGACTTTATGCTCCAGTCAGTTTCATGTCAGTTACCTACTTGCTTCCGCAAGCCAGCAAGAGGAAGTTCTATTCAGTTTCATGTCAATTAACCACCCCCACCCCGGCCTCACTCCCTACTTTTGACTCCATATGAAAAGTCTGCACCTTTTCAAAAGCTGCAGACTTTTCACTTGGTATGCAAAGTTGCAGACTTTTGACTGTACTTTTGACTTTATGAAACATCTGCAACTTTTCATAGGAGTGAAAAGTCTGCACCTTTTCAAAAGTTGCAGACTTTTAAAAGTACGGAGTCAAAAGTCTGCAATTTTTCATACCAAGTCAAAAGTCTGCAACTTTTCATACCAAGTCAAAAGTCTTCAACCTTTGAAAACTTGCAGACTTTTCACTCCGTATGAAAAGTTGCAGACTTTTCATAGGGAGTTAAAAGTACAGAGTGAGGCCAGGGGGGGTAATTGACATGAAACTGACTAGAGCTTAAAGTCTTTGCGATAGAGCTGGCTTCTAATAAAGCTACATGATTTTAAAAAGAGTCACGTAATTTTCCTTATGCTGTGTTTTGCCGGTCAGCGCATGCGCGAGGCGGAAGAACCAATTTTCTAATCATTAATAACTCGGTTTTGGCTGCACCAATCACTATCATATTACAGAAGCAGTTGTTATTGGTCTCATGCTCCACACCTGTGATGTTTGGGGGCTCAACTCATCCAGGGGGAGGAGATATTGATGATTCAAAATTGTGAGTATGTGTGCATTTTGACCACAACCAATTAACTCTTAAATTTTCAGAAATGTAGCTCAAGTGGGTTCCTCAAAATTGGGGCTTCAGCAGTCCTCTGTTTATAATGGGGAGTGGGTGTGCATTTAACTTCCTTACAGCTACCGCTGTAAGGCAATGATGATGACAATAAAAGGCCCAAGGGACAGAATTACATTTACACAGCCATCATTAATTCTGGCATTTCCTAACTTCTGAGTGCTTTAATTTACATCTTTAGAAACATACTTTTAATATCATTTGAGTATAGATTATCACTTAGATTTTGTTTATTGTATGTGTAGTAGATTTTTGTACACATGTCACATTCATTGTATCCTTTTCCCTCCCATTTGTGCCCCCTCCCTTGTGCATCCTAGATTATAAGCTCCTCAGGGCAGGGACGTGTTCCTATGAAGACTGCGCAGCACACACACACACACCCATCTCTCAGATTGTAAGCCCTAGGGCAGGGGCCGTGTCTTTTCCATTACTTTGTAAAGCGCCAAGTACATTGCTGGCGCTATACAAATGCTTGATGATGATGATTGCTGGCACTACATAAATAATATCACATAAATGTCGTAAACTTGTGGGGTCTGATTACGCTGCAAGGAGGAAGAGCAGGATTTGGGCCCACTGTAGTCAGAAAGTCAAGAGGCCCTTGACTCAGGAACGCACTTAAACAAGCGCTTAACTTTAAGCACATCATTAAATCCCATGGACTTCAGTTGATTGATAATACTTCCTTTGCCTATTCTGTCTGTCTTGTCTGCTTAATTAAGGAAATTTATGACATCGGGTAAATAGGAAGCCATTATTTACCCTTTCTCAAAATAACAGAGCTATGGGACAGCCTGTGAAATGAACTGGCAGTAGGTTCAAAACAAATGGAGGGAATTATTTTTTCACTTAACGTACAATTAAACGGCGGAGGAAATTATTTTTTCACATAACGTACAATTAAATGGCGGAACCTGTTGCCATAAAATGTTTGTTTATTTAAACGTATATGCCGCCCTTCCCAGGGGCTAAAGGCGCAGAGTACTGTTTTATTCACAAACAGTAGTAAAAAAAAAAAAAAGAAAACTCATACAAAAATACCCTTAACCTCCCACTAAACCCACCCAGTACCACCTCCCAATTCCGCACACTCACCCACCCCTCAAAACCCTTCCCCAAAATCACCCACCACCACCACCAAATGCTTTTTTAAGAACAAACAAACTCTTACAGAGGGAATTCCATAACATCGAGGCAGCGGCCGAGAATGGCTCTGCAAGCCCTTGTCATATGGACACGGCTAACAGATGGTACCCACAGGAGGACGCTCCCAGCCGAACACAGGGGCGGCAATGGGACATGGAAGGACAGGAGGTCTTTCAGTTGTGAAGGCCAATGCATAACGGGGGTTTAAAAAGGAATTAGAGAAGTTCTTATAGGGTAGATCAATGAATAGCTATTAGGCTACTGGTTAGGGGATGAGACCTCGTACTGGGCGTGAATCATGGTGAATAGATCATTCCATTCAGGACAGTAGCTACCATGGAGTAAGGCGCTCAGTTTACCTCTGACCCTGGACTTAAGGAGGGCCGTTTGCAAGTATCCTGAGCACTGGTAGGAAATTTTCAGTGTGGGGACGGAGCGGCGCCAACGCTCTGCCCCCCCAATACGTTGAAAAGGTCCTTGTGGCACTCTGGCCACTTGCAAAGGGTCCCGGCATGAAGGACGTTTTCAGAATGAGGGAGGGTGTAGTGCTGACGCTGCCGATTCTTAAAGCTTTCTGGTGAGGTTACTGCGACGCTGGATGGCCTCACTGGGAGCCAGGGTGGCACCACAGCCTTTGCAGGAGAAGGCCCAGGTTGGCCGGGAGGAGGGCAGCTGCTTATGAAGACCCTTGCCCTTGGGGGGTGGAGCAGAATAGGGGCATGAGCCTGGGCCTACCACAGCCTTGCGACGCCACTGGTTCCATTAGGACCCATTGTGCACCTCCTTGAAGCAACTGAAGTTGACCTGCTGGGCTGGATGGAACACTGATCTGACCTAGTGTGGCACTTTTATGTTGCTAGGGAAGCACATGCTTAGGAATTCCCCTAAATAAGACTGCCTTCCTGAACTGAGTTATATCTACTAAAGCTTCTTCAAAACAATGAGTCATGGATGAAACCAAAAATAGGTGATAGTGGTTAAATACAAAGAATTAGTAAAATACACACGAACCACAGGTACAAAAAAAAAAAAGAATCACTCTTCCCATGGACGCCGGAGCTGCCAATTACCCACCAGGATGAGAGTCGAGGAATGTCTAATCCCATCTCATTTTGAAGTCTTAAATGTTTAATCAAATAAACCAGCATTACAATTACACTTCCATGATGGGTGAACATGAGCCTGATAATGTTTCTTATTCCGAGCTGTGTGGTTTAAAGTTGGAAGAACTAAAGGTCGATCTGGTGGTTAATAGGTGGCTCGTGACTCCAGAGATCTAGGTGCAGTTTCCAGACCTGCAAAAAGATTTGTGACCGGTTAAGGTGCAAAGTTATTTACTGCTGTAGATGGAGCTCAGGGTTTTAGCCGCAGCATTGGTCATCTGAGTGCTAAATGATAGCAAATAAAAGACCTTTTGGAGGGTTTTTAGTAGAATCTCTGTCGGTTTCTCCTGCTGAAACTTTAGAATTATTTACTAAATACACAGCAAGATGAAGCTGTTCGTTAGCCCCACTGCCCATCTAAAATAAAAAATAAATTAAAAGTGGTAGGTTGTTATGCTAATTAAAGGAGAATTGAAGAAACAGGAAAAAGGAAAAACTAAGGAAAACTTATCTTGAAATGGAAGCGAAGAACGTATGTTTGAGGAGATCCATTCGTATACATAGGGGTGAGTAAACTGTGATTTGGAGGCCAAAGACTGCTCTTGAACAGTTCAAGTGTGGCTCTCCTGGGCCCCACTTTTAATGGCCCTGTGTCTTACTGCATTGCACCTGAGACTGAGCTGCTGAATTGCAGTTGTTTTTCAGAATCTCAGTAGCCTGGACCGTAGACCACTGGCTCCTGTAACCAATCATGAAGCAAGAGAGGTGGCGGCGGGAGGGGTATCCCTTAGCCCATGAAGATTTTGGTACATGGTTTTTGGGGCTGAGAACTTTGTCTACAATTGATACGCACTTTTGGACATGTTCCACTTCGGACATGATGTCTCTCTTGGCTGGGAAATCACTCCTTTTCCTTCATAACTTCTGATATCTCCATTTCTCATCATGTAGCACTCCAGTTCTCCTTAGTTAATCCCATGAGCCCTCTTCATCCTTCCCACAGATTTCTCTCTTTCAGATTTAGAATTGGAGTATGACTTCCCCAATATGAATACTCTTTTTAAAAAAAAATCCAAACATCCTTTCTAAAGCTTCTCATATCCAGACATCTCTCTAATCTTGATTTTTTTTTAAAAAAGCAACTGCCCTGAGGTGTCCAGAGAGTGGACGCTAATCCTGTATCAGTCCACCCTTCTCTACACCATTCCTCTGCAGAACCTCAGATTTCAGTAGAGTCCGAATTTTATCCAGTGTGAATTTTGCCACTGATTTCAGTGGAGAAGGAGCTTCTAACTTTGGTTGCAGTCGCCAAATCATGTTCTTAGGAGTATTTCCATTAGTTAATTAGTGAACTTCCCCAGAGTAAAGGATCATGACCTTTGGGTTTAAAAAGAATCCTGCTCACCAATTGCCCATTGCCACATACCTTTCTCACTAACTCTGACACGTATCCCTGCTTTTTTCTGTTCACTTCAGGGAATGATATTTTTGATTATTAGGAACCAGTTGTCTTACCACTACATCCCTCTAAGCAATTTAAGCTTGTACTGCTGGTCTTTAGTGCTCTAAATCTATAGGCCGTGGTTTTATTTGAGACCTGCTCCTAGAAGCTCCTAGTGGCTATCTGTGCTCAGATACCACTTGCTGTTTGGGGAATCCGCCATCGCAGTTTAGGTTGGTGGGTGGTCGGACCTTTGCTGTGGCGGCCCCTCAATGTGGAACATGGTTCCACTGGATATTTGTGTCGGTTCATCCATCCTCACCTTTGAAAATTACCTGGACTTTTTTTATTCTTCAAGTATTTTTTCCTTCCTCTTTTATATTGTTTTTAAAGGGATCTCACATTGATTTTAAGTTGCTTTATGGTGTTTTTTTGTATTGTACTAATGTTGTGAAGTGCCTTGAGTGTTATATAAATAGCATGTGTTGTTGTTATTTATATAGCACAAGCAATGTACCTGGCGCTGCAAAATCAGTAGTTAGAGACTGGTTCGTATCCCAAAGGGGCGTACAATCTAAGAATGACAAGGGAAAGGGGAAGATAGAGAGAAACGGATATATTCATGAAGTTGAGAAGTAACCGCTGAATGGTTTATCTTAGGCTGCTTGCCAACCTTCAGGGAAAGGCAGGGACTACCGTACGTTTCACGCACGTTTATGCAATACATGAAATCCCTGCTCGTGTGCATGAAGGGTTTTAGCGATATTTTTCCGTTCTGCCATTAAATTCAATAACGCAATACAGATTTGGAGTCCTTTATCGCGTTATTGAATTTAATGGGAGAGCAGAAAAATAACGCTATAAACCCCTGTACACATTTCACATGACTACGCTAACATGATTTAAACTCATGGTAGTCCCTGCCCCTCTCTGAACGTCAGCAAGCAGCCTTTAGCTACAGGAAAGAGTGAAGAATGAAAGAGTAGGCATCATCAGTAACCATTAATATTGGCTACTGTTGTTGTTAGTGACTATTATTAATTATTTTAACCAACCACATTTACCAAAGTTTAGGAGCTTGTCTCATGGCTCATGAGATGGATATCAAGACGTTTCTGACCCATAAACTGCAGTTGATGTATTCTTGGCTCGTAGGCCAGGCAAGTTCATTAGTAGCATCCAAAAGACACAGTGCTCGCAGAAATTTCACATAAGTTCACTGGAAACAGATATGTCTTTTACAAAGTGTGCGATGTAACCCGATCAGCACCGTAGCTCATTTCAGCACTTGTAAAAGGGGGCAAAGTGGTAATTGCTTTGGATAATTTCAAAACATCAAAGAGGGTTTTTTTAACAATTGTGTGGAAAAGGAACATTTTAAAGGTGTCAACTGTATTGCCTAAAACCCCAGTGCATGCTAATATGAAATGGATCTTTGTGAAATAATGTAATAGTTAATGTATCCTTTAGGGAAACAAAAACAAACCAAAAAAAACCCAAAACCCTTAAAGTGTGTTGCTTTATTCTGCTGAATATTTGATACTTTAGGATCTTAAAGGGAAAAACGAACTTACATTTTCTGTGTATACTTTTGAGTGTTGAAAAAACACAATTATTTTTATTCATGCTATTACAAAGTATTAAGGAATAGCTGCTTGGGGATTTTTTAATTTTTTTTCCCCCTTCTTCAAAAGACTAGTTGGTTTTTAGAGATTTTCTTAGGATTTCACATTAGGATTATTCATATTTTTCCAATTAATGATACGCAAAATGTTTGAGGTAAGCTTTTCAGGAGAGATTTCCCAGGGCTGCAGTACGACTCATATTAAATTTCTGGCAAAGGACTCCCCCCTTCCCCCACCTTCCTCAGAGAGAGAGTTTTAGTGAGTCTCTTCATTTCCCTTTTAACACCATGAGGGAGGAGGGTGTAATAGGGGGCATGGAAGAAGAAATAGTAATACTGCCATGTACATCAAGATTTGTGTGTCCTATGCAGAAAAGCTACTCAGATAGGAGTTTGTCTTGACTATAGAATATGTGTGACTGCGTCTCTGCGATATACATGTAACATGCATGCACAAACCATAGGACAGATAAACTGGATAAATAATACAACCATACATACACAGACATGACAGTGGTCCGCTTTAGCCCACGGGCCACTGTCACGTGCGTTTTTGGGGTACCAGATGTTTACCCAGACTGACACCAGGTGTGTTGGTGGCTAACCAGGACTCTCACCTTGGCAAATAGCTGAAGTCTGGACTGGAATCGTTTGGTTCTTCCCTGGTGGCAGCAGGGACAGAACAATCGGAAAGGTGCATGATGAAAGTTTGTGTTATATTGTGATAAATTGAGGGGTTATTTGGGTGATGTTGTTTTTGTATTGAATTACAGTTGTTATTGTTATTTTATATGTTTCTACCTTTGTTGTTAGCCGCCTCGAGTCGCCATAGGCAAGAGAGAGCGGGATACAAATAAAAGGTGAGGTGAAATGAAGGTGAAAGTCACAGCCTGGGTTAGGGCCCACCCAACCAGGCCACAGCAGGCTTTCTCGTTTGTTTTCGCCCAATCCTGGATTGGGTCTGCCTTGGTTTTGCTGCCGTTATTGGCCACCATGGCTGCCCGTCATGGCAGGGTGCTGGGAGCTGCCACGTGTGCCGGACTGCCTGGGTAGCGGGAAGGCTCTCCCAGCTGCACTCACGTGTGTTTTAGTGACCTGAGCTGTCCCTGGCCGTGTCAGCGGCAGGTTCCAGATCTGGGTCGTGTCAGCAGCGTGCCACCATCACGTGTGGTTTTACCCTAAGTCTCCAATCCAAGGTCTGTACATTATGCCTCAGACTGACCATGCTGCCTCCTGAGACTTCTGTCTCAGAACTTAAGACAGGGGCTGTAGCAGGAGCCTCAGGGGGTGGCTCAGTCAGACTCTAGCGGGGGCACCATGCACACACAGTGTAGATGTGTGAACACTTTCAGTTCAGTCCACACATTGCACCCACAGGAACCTAGGCACGGGATCTAAAAGTGCCACTCATGATCTTAATTGTCAGAGTGTTCACTTGAGATATGAAATAATTAGCAAGTTACTTGCTAATCCTATTCCAGTCTACAAAGCTACCTGAACTGCCACATGCAGGGCATATATGCAGAGAGATGTGCAGGGGCCCATGCTCACTGCATTTTCCCCATTGGCGACCATAGGGTAAATGCCATGAATACAGGTTCCGCCATTGGGGAACTACAACTGCCACCAGTGGGGAAAATGCATTGAACGTGGGTCCCCTATGATGTCTCTTAAATGATTCATTGCTTATTGTTTGTCAGAAGCCTCAAAAGAGTTTTGTGCTAGGGTTTGGTTACCATCTGCTAAGTTATTTTGTATATCATTGTGTTTAGAAAGCTGTAGCTACTGAAGTCCAGCCATGCAGTCAGCTTTTAATATATTGGTTCTGATATAGCATCTCATTGGCGGTTGGGAGGGTTTGAGGCTACAGGATACTGTTGCTGTGTCAATTTGCCGACACATGAATTAATGCCAGAAAAATCCATATGAGAAAAAGCAGCAGCTTTTAATGTAGTGGTCAAGGCAGTTGATTTTCATTTCAGATCGCAGGATTTGCTTTCCTCCGTAGAATCTGGTTCAGACAGCCTTTCCAATGCAGAGGCTCTAATATGTGTCAAGTCCAAGGTTGTAAGTAAAATCAGTTTGGTGGCCTTGGTTTAATCTCCAGTGGAAAGCAATCCACATCACTATTTGGTACAATTAGTAGTCGGCTCAAGAGAGTTCAGAACTAAAGGTAGCATGGAGACAGCTGACCTCTCTTGTCCAGAGAGAACGGTTCTGCTGGTTCAGGAAGACCATTTTATTGGCAGGGGTTGTGCAGCAATGCCTGTACCTCAGCTGTCTGAACTAGACTGACCTTACGAAAACTTAGCAATGCTACTAAATCATTAGCTTACAAACCCACAAAAAACTCTCCAGAAATGAATATACAAATCAGACTGTGTACTATAGGGATCAGTTGGGCAATTCTGACTCTTAATAGCAACCAAAAGTTCTTTAAGCAGACAGTATAGTTAAATGGCCAGTTTTATTATATCCACGGGTTTGGTTATCGGAGCTTAAAAAGCATTAAATTGAGGAGTGCAATAAGTGAGCTCCGGATTCACAAACTAAATAGTCCAAGGGAAAGTGGATAATTCTAAATATTTAGAGCTTTACAAAATACATATTGATGATTTTGAAGACATTAATCTGCCTGCCTGCAGCTCCAATATATCTTTCATTGAGGGAAGCCGTTGCATACTTATATAAACTACAAAATTTAAATCAAAGTCACTCTTTTGTTTAAACAAATACTGCACATGATGTAATTCTTCCTCTGTAAACCAAGAAGGTCTTTTACCACAGATTTAGGGTTCTTTCTTTACAGGGTTAATCTATTTACACTTTATTAAAATCTAAGTTTTATAGCAATCTTAGAAACTCCAAACGGATTGTTCTCACTCAGCCAAGACATCTAGCAAGCTCTCAGATTCCTCCCCTCTACGCTTTCTTGACACGGAGCTGAATCTCATGTTACTTTTGAAATCGAAGATACTTGCACTAGTGAGGCACTAAGCATCTTGATCTATAAAGGGCTAGGTCCCTTCCCAGCGTTACTTCATAACTCTGTTATTCACCTTCGACAATATCAATTTTAAAGGTCTCATGAAGAGTCCCTTTATTTCACTGCTGGGCCTTTGCATACTTTGTATTCTCTGATTTACTGCATGGATTTATGAAAGCACCAAAATTGATCGATTCTATAAAAGTTGCTTACAAAAGTGAAGACATGGGGTAATTTCAGATGTGACGGACCCGGAGGCCCACCACGCTGAACCCTGGACCGGGATCCGTCTTGGATCCCGGTCCATGATCAGGTCAGCCGTCCTTTAAACGTGCCCACCTGATCCCGGAGGGGATGGGGCTGCACAGCACAACACGCGGCCACTCAGCCTCCCCACCCCCCCGCACTCCCTCGGCTGGCTGCCCATGGGGCGATGGGCAGGCGCAGTGGCCAATGAGGCCACTGCACCTGACACTGTCCCATGGTTGGGGCCTGATTCCGGGACAGGGCTGACGAGCAGACGTGCAACGCCGCCCTCGCTGTCCCCATCCTGGATCGTGGCCACTCTAACCACGGTTCTCGACCTCCAGCCGGGTGGAGGTCGAGAACCGTGGCCAAGCTTGATCCTGGCTGGGGGTTCACCGTGGTGAACATCTGGCCGGGACCAAACAGACATTCCCGGAAACGCCACCACCACAGGGGATCCACTGTGATCTACTGTGGTTAAAGGTGTTTACGTAACATCTGAAATTACCCATGCAGTCAATGGCTTTTGAGTGGGGGAGATGAATAACGGAAGAAGGGGGAAATGTTAAACAGGATTTGGGAGGCTCCTAAGGCCATGTTGATGGCAATGAGAGGGCACCAATAGGACAGAACTGTATAAGGGTCAGTTGTTTGAAAATACTCATCTGTACTTTTGGATGAGTATCAAGGGTACTTTCCCAAACTAAACTTTGCTTCTTTTGAACTTTGCCAGCCACTGCTTCCACTCAATAAAGCAAAGCAGTTTCCTCACCAAGGCAGATGAAACATAATTAAGTGATCTCCAGTGAGGTGATGGTGTTTTTTTTAAAGGAAAGAAACTGCTGGTTCTTGCCAACTTTTAAATGGGCCAATCCAAGGTCCGCACATGCCCAGTTTGTGAGTGCCTTTCTGGTATGTGCATTGCAGACTCTGGGTGTGCACTCTGCCACATGTACGTGCCAAGCGCACTGAGCTTGGATCAGCCCCAAATCTTGCCCACAGAATCTATACAAAGCTAATTGTGAGAAGAAAAAAGTCAGGACTTTAAGATGCTTTGTATCTTCAAAACTGTTTGCACTCAGACCACTGCTCCTAGCAACTGTAAGCGTGTGAATACAATTTTCTTCACTTCACGTGTTGAAAATTTGAGGCTGAGAGGTTAAATCATTACTATTTATATAATGCCCTAGGTGTGCACAAAGCTTTCTAGGCAAAATGCAGTGAAAATGTTCCTGCATTGTGAATAATCTGTGTATAAAAGACGTCAAGACGCATGTACACCTGAAGCCTCCAATGGAAGTCATCCAACCAATAGATTCGAAAGTTGCTAATGAACCGAGAGAAAAGGAAGGGATGATGATCGAGGCAATGGGGCCAACCAAAGGTATGTGTGCACACCAAGTGGAGGATATGCACAGAACATGCATGTGCATAGTATGCGAGCGTGTATGGAGCATGCATGCTACACTCACATCCTGTGTTTGGTACATGTGCATGCAACCTGCACGTTGCATACGCGCTCTGCATGGGGCTTCCCTTGGTTCTGATTCAGAGGCCGTAGCTGGTGCAGAATGCAGCAGCCCATCTCCTTACGGGGACAAGGCGACGGGAGCATATTACACCTGTGCTCCGCACTCTGCACTGGCTGCCTGTAGCGTACCGAGCCAGATTCAAGGTGTTGGTGTTGGTTTATAAAGCCCTATACGATCTGGGCCCCTTATACCTCGGGGACCGCCTCGCCTTCTGCGCCCCAGGGCGGCCCCTGCGGTCTGCCGGGGTCGCCTTTCTGGAGGTCCCCCGTGTTAAACGGGGGGCCACGATGGATAGGGCGTTCTCGGTGGCCTGGCCGCGGCTTTGGAACTCCCTCCTGGAGGAAGCTCACCTGGCCCTGGGTCTGATGGCTTTTCGCCGAGCCTGTAAGACCTGGCTGTTCGCCCAGGCCTTCGGAGGGGAGGGGTGGGGTAGGGTAGTTTTAAATTGTTTATATTGTGGTTTTATGTATTTTATTATTGTTTTAGTTGTGAGCCGCCCCGAGATGCCGTAGGCATGAGGGGGTGGCCAATAAATGTAAAGAAAGAAATAAAATAAATAAATAAAAATACCCAGAGACTATATTGACCAGCAACATAGGGTTAATGGTAGGGCTGCCACTGCCATATAGGCAGCACAGGTTGCTGCCATGGGCAGCAAATTCAAGGGGCGACTCTGCTGCCTCCAACCCAGTGGCTGTCAAGTTCTGTGGCTGGATCGGGGGGGGGGGGGGGCTAGAGATCCAACCCCCCGAAATTGCTGCCCTAGGTGGCCCCAGCGCTGTCTCTTATACACATCTAGATGTGTATAAGAGACAGCGAAGCTCCCGGGCAGGAATGTGACAGGATACACGAGTGGAGAGATATGGGGGAGCAACACCATGAAGAGCCTTGAAGGTGAAAACCAGGAGCTTGTTCTGAATGCTTTCACATAGAGGCAACCAGTGTAGGGCAGAGAGAACGAGCTGAACGTGGTCAAAGCGACGGGCAAGGTGGATGACTTTGGCAGCACCGCCTTGAATGGAGATGATGGGGTTGACATCAGAGCAGGGGAGACTAGTAAAGAGGAAGTTACAGTAGTCAAGGTGAGAGATGACTAGAGCATGGACTAGGGATTTTTGCAGTAAGGCAGGACCAGATTTTAGCAATAATATACCGAGTGAAGCACAGGATTTGGCAACAACCTGGATTTGAGTTATAAAGGAGAGGGAGGAGTCAAAGATGAATCCCAGGCTACGCGCCTGAGGGACAGGCTGGATGGTGACACCCTCAATGGAAACTGAGAGGGAAGTAGGAGGGGAATGTTTTTTGGGGGGAAAGATGAGGTGTTTGGTCTTGGCCATATTAAGCTTGAGTTGGCAGCAAGACCTCTCCAATCAGAGATGCTAGAGAATCCTATGTAGCCAATTAGGCAATAATATAGGTTTTTGTTCAGATTGTGTTGGGTGCTTTACAAAGTATGAAGAGGCATGGAAGCTTTGGCCCTTTTCAAACAGGCCATGGTGGGTGGGTGGGTGTGCGCCTGTTCCCATGGGCGCCCACCCGTCTCCACGCACAGAGCAGCTAGCATTGGAGCCCGTTGCTCCATGCTTGGGTGATGGGTGGAGCGCAGGAGCACGCATGCACCCCCACCCACTGCGGGTACCGTTCCTACAGGCGCCCACCCATCCCCCTCCCACCGCAGGTGCCAATCACACAGGCGCCCCCACCCACCGCAGAAGTGTGCGGTGGGGGTGGTGGGGTCCATGTGAAAAGGCCCTTTATCAGCATTTTGAACCCCGTACTGTATGGCTATGCTCCTTCCCACCCCCCCACCGGCCTGGACTTAGGGGCAGGCCCCCTAGGCCTGGGCCTTGGGTGGCATTTTTTTTTGGGGGGGGGGCAGCAATCCTGGCACTGGCTCTGCCCCACTCCATTTTTGTTTTTCTCCCTGCACAGCCGAGGCTGCTGCCTGGGTCCCCATCCCTCACCTGCCTCTGCCGTCTGACTGCTACTAGTGCTGCAGGAGCAGCACTGGGACACCGATGGACTGGGAGATAAAGCTGTTCGTTTACAAACAACTCCTTCCCATGTGAGTGATCAGAAGGTTGTTACCTTGTAAAGAANAGGGGAGGCCCTGGAAAACTGTGGGCGCTCTGTGTCCCCCACCCCCAGCCACCACCAAGCTCCACTACTGGAACCGGGCGGGAGAGCTGCCCTAGGTGCCCCCCATCCACGGACCAGTTACAGAGCATGGTGACGGCTGGATCAGAGGCAGAGGAGAGAGTGCCCCCTTGAGCTTGCGGCCGAGGCGGCCTCATACTCAATCCATTTACGAAAGCTGGCAGCAGGGCCACTGTTGCTAAGCTCTGAAGCTGGATTGGGGGAGGGGGGGCAGCTGTCTAGGTGTCAAAAATGTTCACGCTGCAGCTAGCTAATGGGCTAATAGTTCAGCTTCTGATGATGTGAAAATCAACACATGGTGGTCCAAGTAGTGTACAGAGCCAGCACAAAAATGGGGCTAAACAGTCAGTCCTGGAGTGGGGTTGAGGACAGCAGTAGGAGAGCAACAGGGGTGTGACTAGGTTTGGAAGCGGCGGGGGGATGAGGAGAAGAGAAATTACCTAGGAGACCTGGTGCATTTCTGCCCATGAAATTTCAAGAGCAACTTGCTAGTCTTAATTAAACAACAAAAACGATGACATTATTGGCTAGAAAACCAAAGTGGATGGGCAGGGGGAGGTGTCGTGCCTAACTCTACAAAGAGAGTTAATATAAGCTTCATCTTGCTCCATATAAGTCTGTAGGAATTTTGTCCTGAACCTCAGTGAGAACAGGATGGGGTCTTTCTATAGAAATGTATTTATTTTATTTATATAAAAGCTTATATTCCACCCCTCCTGCCAAGGCAGCTCGGGGCGGCTAACTATAATAATAAAATAATAATATAAATACAATATCTCTAATAAATATATTTAAACCATACTAATACAAAATTGAGGGGGGGGGAATCGTCAAAAACAAAATATAAAAAAACGCAACAACCGTAACCCACTTCCCCTCACCCAACTCCCTCACCAAAAGTCTGGCAGAATAGCCAAGTCTTGCATTGTCGTCAAAAGGAAGGGAGTTCCCGGGCCTGTGTCAGGAGGGAGTTCCACAGCCTAAGTGCGGCCACCAAGAACGCCCTCTCCATGGTCGCCCCCAAGGAATGAGATTAAACGCATGAGTTCCCAGCAGTGATGTGGGTTTTCCGGAAACATTAATTTGCATACATATTGTATAATTCATTTTTGAATCAGAACATTTTCCTGTGCAAAGTTTCCTATAGCCCTGGAAAATTTTCCACAGAAAAATTTGGTAGTGGAAAATTATCCGCCCCACATCACTGGTTCCTAGCCCTCTGTCTTTTCCTTTACAACACTAAAACAAGTAATGAGGATTTGTGTTGACATGGTACTTTTTCATACATACATCGTAAAGCGCTTTTCAAAGATGGTCAATAGGCATTCCTCTTCCCATTTACAGGTGGAAAAGCTGAGACAAAGTGGAGCTCATATGAAAATCAGTTCCAGATTGGAGACAGAACTCAACCCCAGCTTCCTGATTTTATGTCTTGTGCTCTATCCAGTAGATTTTCAGTAAAGCCAACATCAATAAAAGAAGAAATGTACTATGTTCTCAACGCCCATGGACATGGGTCTGTGCATACTTTACCATGTAATGTAGCTTGCTTCCCGCAGATTAGACAGCTAACTCTTCTGAATAGTACAGAAGTGGGGCAAGACTACACCAGTGGTAAATGGAACTACAGTGGAATGGTACCTTGTATAGGCCATGAAATGTGGGGAGACGCTTGGCCACTGATTTATGGTTCTACCTACAACACAATCAACAAACTGTATTTTAGTAAATTATGTGCATACTGTTTGCTCAGTACATATTTTGTTCCAGATTGGATGCTTTCTTATCAGAGGTCAGAACTATTAAAAGTGAATGTATTGTCAATGTTTTTTTTTTCCAGTTGGCTTTCTTTTCTGGGAAGATTGAGTGCTTTCTTGGGTATATATAAAATATACATTTCCCAATCCAGGGCTCCTTTTGCCAGGTTCCTACCCTTGCCACTGCTCTGTTGTGTGTCGCAGAGATGCCATCCATGTTTAAAAGGGACGTCTTAACCATTTTTAAATGTTTACAATGTAGGCATGTAGAGTAAAGCTAAATATTGACAACAAAAGACGAGAGCAAAAGGTAAGGCTGCCTGGAGGCTTGGTTTTTAAAGATATGCATTTTTTTTTTCTTACCATGTTGCAGATCTCGCCTTGCAGATTTTTTCACAAACTGCCAGCCTGAGTCACGGTCCAACTATGCTGACTGCCTCCTCGCTTACTCGGGGCTTATTGGTAAGATCTTGGCGGGAAGTGGGCACTCTTTCAATGTTTGCTGGTAAAGGGAACAAATGGGTAAAAAAAAACTAAAAAACAACAACTTGAAGACAGTAGAAAACCGAAAATAAAGTTTAATACCGTGGGCCGTATCTCATCTTTTCCTGCTAAGCCAGAATTCTTGGATGAAACCAACAGGGAATTCTGTTCAAAAAAGTGATGTTCCGTTACAGCCCTTTGTTTTCAGGTTAATTTAATCTGTAAAGGCAGAGGCAAACAACATGAAGGCCTGCGATGAGTTGGGGGCGGGGAGGGTTGGAGAGGAAAAGAAACTAAAGATAGAATCAACTAGTGGGAACATTTATCAAGCCAGCTGGGTGTTGGAACTGAAGAGGGCAATCAATTTAGACAATCAGAATAGTTTTAGATTATACCTCCCAACTTTGCACCCATTGTGAGGAATGTTCTTTTTGACATCTGTAGGAAAATCTTAGTGCCCATGAAAAATGAAGCAACGTCTGACCAATTAATTCCTTTTACTTCCAAACCACTCGGATTCCCCCTACCTGTCAGTGGAGGTGAAGCCAAGCTGATCTCCTACAAATCATCTTCTTCACCGACATTTAATTTTGATCGCTGCCAGCTGACTGACAGTCTAAAAAAGGTGGAGGCATTTGAAGGTACAGCAGGCTGCAGAGCCATATCCCACCTACGTGCACGAGTGGGTGAGGCAATTCTCCACAATCAAAGTCAATGGGAACTGAGCAGTTGACTTTAATGGATGGAGGATTATGTCCATTCTGTTCTTAGCCTGAGTTGAGATATTTCATCTCAGAGAAGCAAGCTTCCCATAGCAATGTCATTCTTCGACAGTAGAGAAAACACATGTGAAAACTGGGAAACAAACCGAATAAAGGCTACCATATTCGGGTTTTGTGGGTGGTTGTTGTTTTTAAGCATGCACCTGATGTGATGCATTCATGGTCATTTATGTTAGGTGGGAAAGCCCCAATTCAGTCCCTAAAGCAGATCCTGCTGCTAAACAAACATCATCTTAAGATATCCTCCAGAGCAAAACATTTACACAATAGAATGATCTCACTGGAAAATGAAGGTAAAGCCATGACTGCTAAAGTGAACAAGGGAAATAGGCAGGATGGCTGCTAAGAACAGCTATGTTGGCTGCAAAGCACCTTCCAAGGTTTTAAAGAAAATAAAAAGATGCACAAATGAGATGTATGAGGAGCTACCGATAAAAGTCAGCTGACTCGTGAACAAAGAACTGAATAGCTTAGAAATTTGCTCCAGTCAAGGAATGTAAGGATGCTCGCTTGCTGCTGGCAAGGGGTAATGCATAACTCTAAATATACGCTGCTGGCAAGCAGTTACCGGACCTAGTGACATTTTGTAGAGGATTTTATTGGATCCATTTTGCAATTTAACATTAAGGATGACCCAGTTCATGCAGAGAGGTGCTTTCATGTTCCTACGGGCAATGATACTTCACAAACACTATAAGCCTTATTGCAAAAATGCTTTCTGACATCGGGGACATGGAATTGGTCCCTAAGGAAGGAAAGTCAAAAGGAAAGCTAATTTCTGAAGGGGAAATGCGTTTTCTCAACAGCCCTAAGACATAAGCAAGGAGATAGGAACTGACTTGTGCTATAAGAGTTAATGTCTTGCAGCTGCGCACAACTCTAATAAAACCAAGAGCTGTGCCAAAACAAAACCTTTATGTCTGCAACAACAGGGTTCTAATTCTGATCACAGTCAAGGCAGTGTAAATCTGGAATAAATCCATTCACTTCAGTAGAGTTACCCAGAATTTTACACAGGTGCAACTGAGAACAGAACCGGTCAGGGTTTCCCCCAAAAAATAAGTAAATTGACATGCAGAAGAATAGCCAGCGGACTGTTCTCCATGGAGAGGGAAAAACTCTGGTTAACTTTTCTCATAACAACCTGTTCTAGATTCATCAAGCTGAATTCCAGCAATCTCCAGCTGGTTTGATTTAAAAGATACGTTGGGATAGAAAGTCGTCTCAGTTCATTATTTATTAAGAGGTGATTAAAAAAATGCGAAAGCGCTCACAATATTTTTCACTATGTAATGTTTGCACCAGTAAAATGGGTGTGCAGTGGTGCTCACGCTTACTACTGATGTAACTGCAAATGGAACTCAGTTGAAAACAATGGAATCTTAACTTAGCTAAGTGATACAAATCAGGGCTGTGATCCCCAAGCCGCTTTCTTCAGAGTTGCCCCTTTGAAACCCACCTACTACTCTGGAGTAAGTGGTCTGTGGGACCATGGTGCATATCTACTGTTTGGGATACATACTCTAATAATATTTATTTATTTATTTATTTAGCACCAAATAAATAATATTTATTTATTTGGCACTGTGCAATCAGTAGTTAGACAGGTCAGTAGACAGGTCCCTACCCCCAAACGGGTGGGGCGTACAATCTAAGGGGGATACGAGGGAGAGGTGAACATCAGGAGAGACAAGAATGCATTAAAGAGATTCAGGAAATGCAGGTGCACGTGCTTAACTTAGTTACAGGAAAAAGATTCTGAGGGATGGAAGAGGATGCAGTTTCACTCATGACGAGCCAGGGAAAGCCTGATGGAAGAGGTAGGTTTTCAGGAGGGATTTGAAATTTGGGAGGGAGGGAGCAGAACAAATGTATCCAGGGAGGGAGTTCCAGGCTTGGGGGGGCAGTAAGAGAAGGGGCGAAGACGTTTAGAGGAGCAGGGAAGTCGACAAGCAAGGAAGGGTGGTGGTGGCAGAGGAGGAGCGAAGCTCCCGGGCAGGAATGTGACAGGATACACGAGTGGAGAGATATGGGGGAGCAACACCATGAAGAGCCTTGAAGGTGAAAACCAGGAGCTTGTTCTGAATGCTTTCACATAGAGGCAACCAGTGTAGGGCAGAGAGAACGAGCTGAACGTGGTCAAAGCGACGGGCAAGGTGGATGACTTTGGCAGCACCGCCTTGAATGGAGATGATGGGGTTGACATCAGAGCAGGGGAGACTAGTAAAGAGGAAGTTACAGTAGTCAAGGTGAGAGATGACTAGAGCATGGACTAGGGATTTTTGCAGTAAGGCAGGACCAGATTTTAGCAATAATATACCGAGTGAAGCACAGGATTTGGCAACAACCTGGATTTGAGTTATAAAGGAGAGGGAGGAGTCAAAGATGAATCCCAGGCTACGCGCCTGAGGGACAGGCTGGATGGTGACACCCTCAATGGAAACTGAGAGGGAAGTAGGAGGGGAATGTTTTTTGGGGGGAAAGATGAGGTGTTTGGTCTTGGCCATATTAAGCTTGAGTTGGCAGCAAGACCTCTCCAATCAGAGATGCTAGAGAATCCTATGTAGCCAATTAGGCAATAATATAGGTTTTTGTTCAGATTGTGTTGGGTGCTTTACAAAGTATGAAGAGGCATGGAAGCTTTGGCCCTTTTCAAACAGGCCATGGTGGGTGGGTGGGTGTGCGCCTGTTCCCATGGGCGCCCACCCGTCTCCACGCACAGAGCAGCTAGCATTGGAGCCCGTTGCTCCATGCTTGGGTGATGGGTGGAGCGCAGGAGCACGCATGCACCCCCACCCACTGCGGGTACCGTTCCTACAGGCGCCCACCCATCCCCCTCCCACCGCAGGTGCCAATCACACAGGCGCCCCCACCCACCGCAGAAGTGTGCGGTGGGGGTGGTGGGGTCCATGTGAAAAGGCCCTTTATCAGCATTTTGAACCCCGTACTGTATGGCTATGCTCCTTCCCACCCCCCCACCGGCCTGGACTTAGGGGCAGGCCCCCTAGGCCTGGGCCTTGGGTGGCATTTTTTTTTGGGGGGGGGGCAGCAATCCTGGCACTGGCTCTGCCCCACTCCATTTTTGTTTTTCTCCCTGCACAGCCGAGGCTGCTGCCTGGGTCCCCATCCCTCACCTGCCTCTGCCGTCTGACTGCTACTAGTGCTGCAGGAGCAGCACTGGGACACCGATGGACTGGGAGATAAAGCTGTTCGTTTACAAACAACTCCTTCCCATGTGAGTGATCAGAAGGTTGTTACCTTGTAAAGAAGGTTCTTCGAGATGGCTCCCAACACTCGCACAACTGGGTGTGCATGCTCACCCTATTCAAATAATATATCACGTGATGGTCTCGAGCTCCTCTAGTATAAAAAGCACTGACTCCCCCTCAGAATGAGAGTTCCTTCCAACCCTTTCTAGAAATATAAGAAAAAAATTCCATGCGGGGCTGGAAGGGTGGGTGTTGTGAGAATGTTTGGAGCCATCGCAAAGAATCTTGTTTACAAGGCAGCAACCTTCTGTTTTTCTTTGAGTGGCTCCTCACATGCCCTTTTTACTTGGCTTCGCTGGGTGGGGGGTCCGTGGGCACGCTGGTGCATGAGCAGGATGTGCACATGGCCGCACACACATCCTCACTCCCCCCCCCGCTCATCCACACCCACGGAGCAACCTCCATTTCCCCCAGTTGCTCCGTACATGGGTACAAGCGGGGGGGGGAGTGGGGATACGTGTTAGGCAGGCGGGTGCATGCACCCCCAGTCACTGCAGGCGTGCGCACCGTATCATTCACACGGAGCTCCTCCACCCATGAACATGCAGTATGGGGCTTGGCTTGGGGGCAGCAGCCTGAGAAGGGCCATGGGACGCAAAATTCCTAAATCCGGCCCTGCCCCCCATGGTGGTGGTGGGGCATGATAATTAGAATCAAAAAACACTATTTTAACAAAGCAAATAAAATTCTTTAGCATAGGAAAAGATTAAAGCCACCAAACTATCACACGTAAATGAATCAAAAAGGGCCTTTCTCTACTTCCACACTGATTTTTAAACCAGTGTCACTCCTTCGGTTTCAACAGAACATGTTCCATGAATGTTCCCATTTCTGCTTTTCTGCATCCTCTCTCGTTATTTCCTTGTCTCCCCCCGCTCAGTGGACCTTCTGTGGGCCAAGATATTTAGAGAGGTAGATATTTAATTCTGATCATTCCCATTGCTTTGCACACATCTCCTTCCATCTCTCTCTCCTCCCCCAAACCCACAACCCTTAATCTCCGATAAGTGCCATACCATCAATCCCAGCAGCATCCTGTCTCCATCAGTGGCCGTTCAGCAGAACATGCCACTTTCCCTGGTTCCCGTGACTCATGCCCTCCGTTCTTACTGAGTGTCTCCTTTGTTCTGTGGTTTGTAATGGACACGCTTACCTATGGAGAACAGAGACCATTAAAACTAAGCTGTCCTGTTGGACTGAGACTATGGGTGTTTTTACACACACATTTCTCCTGGATGTTTGCTGTTACATCCTGAACTTTCTGTGTGTCTAAATCACTCACCCAGATCTTAAACATCCGGGTCTTTGAACTTCTGCGTGAAAGTTCTCTCAGAACTTTTGTGTGTAAAAGGTTCTCCTGGTAAACTGCCTTACTCCAGGCAGCTGTGGTCACTTGGTTTCCATGGCAGTCTGTCACGTCTACAGCTGCAGCTACTTTAGACTGCCTCAGGGCAGTGTTTGTGTGAAGAATGAATCCAGGAACTGCGTCAGGGCAGTGTGTGTGTGCGTGCGTGCGTGTGAGAGAGAGAGAGAGAAATGCTTCCAGAACTTACATGTGGACTTGTAAACCCAGAAGTGTGAAACATCTGGAACTTTAACGTGTGTGTAAAAATGCCCAATGTCCATAGCTAAATTGCACACATTCCAGGAACATACTTCAGGAGCTTGTTAATTTATTTTGTTTCCATTCTGGTTCCATTTTGACAATGTGTAGAAAGACCACTCAGGGTGTGTTTAGACAAGCAGTTCCCCACTAGGGATGTGCGAACAGAACGCGGTTCGGATGTTCGAGTTCAGGTTCGGGTATTCAGTTCGGCGTACTTCAGTTCAGCCGAACATTGCTGAACATTCTAAAATAGAGTTATCGATACCGATACCGAATTCGAAGATTTTTTCGGTATCAGTATCATTTGGCTCTGAGACCACCCCTGGTCTCCACCCCTGGTGCCAGGAAGTCTGCTCCTCAGCTGCCTCCCCCTTCCAGTCATGTTTTTCCTGCCTGCATGCCTTCCAGTCATGTTTTTCCCGCCCCGAACTCATCCGAACATGGCCGAACTGTTCGGTCATTTTCGAGTTCGGTTCAGACATTCGGTTCGGTCGTCCGAACAGACCGAGTTTGGTACGAACTCTGAACATCCGAACCACGTTCGTGCATCCCTACTCCCCACCCATCACCCACTTATCGTGCATGTTGCAGGGCTGCATTTCTGTACCAATGCGGCTCTGTGACATGCATGACACTCTGCAAAACACTCTTGGTGGTGTCTGTGTCTAATGTAGAGAGACAAGAAGCAGCGTAGTTAAGACCATGGGCACTGGGAGGGGGTACACAGGGAGGGGGGTTGCACCCCCACTGACTCCTGCCTGGTCCCACTCCTTCTGGACCCTTTGGGTGGGAGGCAGAACCACATTTGAAATGGGCAGGGGCAAAGGGATTTCCCTGCTCCTGTCTCATGTGGCTACGCCACCCTCTCCTAGCACAACGATGTCACAATGCTCAAAGAGGGATGTGGCCATGTCAGAAAAGAGAGGGGTGAAGGGGCTCGCACCCCCCATTTAACTCGGCTAGCACCCCTTGTTAAGACAGTAGTGTCAGTTGGCCCTAAGTAGCTGTAGAACTAGGGTCTGGGTAAGTCTTACTCCCTCCTGTGTAGCTGGGAGTGGCTGTCCTTTTAAGGGAGTTGGCTGACCTTCCAGCAGAGCCTTCTGCACCTTATATCCCCAGGAGGGATGTGGCCTGTGGAGAAAGCCAACTCCCTTAAAGGGACAGGAACCCCCAGCTACTCGGGAGGAGGGCTGTACCCTCACCAGGACTTATGCAGGGTCTAGTTCTTCAACTGCTTAGTGCCAACTGTTATAAATACCCCTTTTCTTTGCCCAATTCCTGTTTGCAGCTTTTGCACTACCCAGAGCTCTTCCAGCCCGGCAGTTTGCTCCCACTCACTAAAGTCGGTCCAGTAAAAGGCATTGTCCCCTTAACTGTTCAATCTTGTCTTTCTCAAGTGTGGAACTGACCCAACTGTTGGAAATACATTCCTTTGGTTGCATCCCCCCCTAAGAACCTCATCCTTTTTGTTTGCTAGAAACACCAGGAGTAGACAGACAGATCAGGGAACCCTTCCCCCATCCTATCTGTCCTACTTCTGTCAGGACCTGATTGGTCAATCTCCTCCCCCAGGAGATTTCTCATCTCTTTGTGTCTCAGAGTGCTTCCTTCCTCCCTCTTGAACACACCTAGTCTTAGGACTTAGCATAGATGTAGGTCTTTCCTATCCTACATGTATTTCCTAATAAAGCTACTTAAGCTTAAGTATGCTTCCTGCCTGCTTATTGATGATTAGCTACTCACACTCCTCTGTAAACTCTGCATTGGGCAAATGGATGCAATGATCTCACAGTCCTTGCATTTCCAACATCAGCAACCTCCCTCTGCACAACCCTCTGCCTCGTCCAAGCACTTTGCTAGAGAAAATACCGTAGGACACTTTCGAAACTAGGACCGATTGTGTCCTTGTTTACTCCCGAACACCATGATTTCCCTGAGCTGTTCTGTGCCATTCAGCAGGACTTTCAAGATGGCTGACTACAAGGGAAAAAAACTGAAACAAACCAACAGCAGCAAAGAACCACACCCCAGGAAACGAAGTGTATAATCTACTTGTGTTCTCTCTCACTCACACACACACACCCTGCCCCAGGTTTAAATGACAGACTTATTTTCTACTAGCTGCTCTTGCATCCACTCTTATTTTATTTTGGCCACATGTATACACTTTGTGTGCTGTACGTATCCATCCCTTGTCTCAGCCTCTCCCGCTACTCACCAGTTCTAACCACAGCTTGGAACCATTGACACTTCTACCCTCTGTTTACTCTGCACCCAACTTCGATGCACTCATGGCCTATTTTCTTTTGAAAATCTTGCCTTACTGGCAATTCCAGCTTCATCTCCCCCCACCCCTTTAATCCTTTACATTGTACCTGCTTTTACAAATTCCTCTGACGCCCGGCACTCACATATTTTCTTTCCATGAGCTGCTTGCTTTTTCACTTCCTCTTTGCATCCCTTTCTTCTTTTCAGATCATAAATGTCACATGGTTGAGAGATTTGGCCTGAAATCATCAAAGGAATAAATGGGTAGATATTTTTCTTTTCTTTTTTTTCTTTTAATTTAACAGCATTTTATTCTTATTTATCTACTGCCAAGTTTTCATTAATAGTGCAAGTGATATTTACCAAGTTTGCTACCTCTCTTGCCTCCATTTGATCAATTTTGAACCATGCTATTTACACACTTGCTGATTTTCTGTAGATACCCGGTAGTTATCGCTCAAACTATTCCTTTAAAAAAATGGAAAGTAGATTGCCATCTTAATAACATCTGAAAGCAAAACGGAAGGTCCTTTTGCTGATTCTGGCCAAGTGCATGTTACTTTATTTTCTACTTTCTGCATTTTGTCAAGGCAGCTGTCAATGTTTGTGCTTCTTTGTCTCCTTTTCTGTGTGTGAAATGGTGATTGCTGGTCTGTTCAATTCCCATCAACGCTTGGATGACTGAAATACTGCATGCTGCTGACATAGGTCCACATTTTCTGTTACTACTCACTGCGTTTGGCAGCCCCTTTATTCATGAGGATTACAAAGTCTAGGAGAGAAATGGCTGCAGGCCAAATTCTCCCAATCCTCATTGCGGGTCTGTAATATATAACCTGCACCCGTTCCATACGCAGAAATACTGCCTCAGTGCTTGCTGTGGCATGCATCAGGAATACATTTGCCTAACTATATGCTCATCCAAATTCGCCTTTAATTAGTGCAATTGTGGAGGGATTCCATTGACTCATTGGTTAGGGAGTTCCTTCAAAATTAACCTGATCAATTAAAAGCTTAATTTGGCCTAAAATGTTTTGATAATGCTTGGAGAGTGGTCCAGTTAATGCTTGGTATAACGATTTTAATCTAAAATTAAGGACTAGATTAGTCAACCCTTCCTTTTGTTGGTTTCTATTTACTTTTTAATATTTATTTAAATTTACATTAGGAATAGACAGAAGCCCAGTTACATTAGTAACACCAAATCAAACAGAACAATCAACAGTGTCCGTCCGTGTTCTTATGTCTCTAGGTACATTCTCCTGTAGCGGTTAGCAATACTAGTAAGACTGAAAAATTACAGTTGGGATATAAATAAAAAGGAATTTCCCAACTGAATGTAGTCCTTGCCCTGAAGTGCTTTCATGCTCGGGGTCCACTTAATAATGAGGTCCGTAATATCTCCCTTCAGTTCTTTCCATTGTAGTGTTGCGTCGCATATGGGCAGTCCTTTCTTCCTTGGTAGGGTTGCTGGTTCCCTTCCAGTTTCTGGCTATTGTATGGATACCCATAAGAATGATCTCACAACATGTGTCTTGATAATATTTAACCAGGGGGAGCATGATTTCAGGGCAAAAAGGGAAGGTTAACCCTGTAAGCTCTTTAATTTGAGCTCAGATCCATTTCCAAAAGGTCTGACTTCGGGTTCAGTCCCACCAGCAGTGGATGTAAGAGCCATAACTACCACAACCTGTCCAGCAAAGACACTCTTACCCCCTTTCATGTTTTTCATACGAGGATGCCAGACAATAGCAAAAAGCTAGTTTTATCTGTGTTTCCTGTGTTTCTATTGAGTTAAAGCCATTGACTATAGTTACCCTAATTTGACTAATTTGCCCTAGTTGGTGGTGGTTGGGTTTGGTTTTTTTGCCAAATTTCAAATTAAAATCTATTTCTTACTATAACCATTTTCATTTTTTATACTAAATTTCTTGAAGAGCTTGATAAATCTTACTTAGACTCCACTTAATTAGGTAGTGATCAAATAATATTTTTTCTAGTTTTGAGGCTTTTCTTTTGAAATGTTGTGTTAATTGATAATAAAATAGCTCCTCATTTGATTATACTGCAGAAAATCTAATCTGGTTTTAGTTATTTTTTCTAGTTCTTGCTGGGATTTGAAACCAGTTGTAGAGAACAAGTCCCCAGTCCTGGTTATCCCTCTTTCTTTCAGTTGACTTCTCAATTGAGGTGCTAAATTTATTCTTTTTAAAGTTACCCTATCCAGTATGGAGTATGGTGATACTTCTACAATGTGCTTACTTTTTCTTTCAACTTTCTCCCAGACTGCCAGTATGGTCCCAGTAAACAGGTGCTGCTTCCAGCTCGTTCTATCAGGCTTAGTTTCAACTAACAAGACTTCTTGAAAGGAGGGTTACTATTTACTTTCAATGGAAAATATTTCAGTGGAACTAACCCTGGACGGAATACGGATACCCATCTAGGCCAGTAGAGGGCATTCTAAGTTGTTCTTCCTTCACAAAGGATCCCAGCCTGAATTTTTTTCCCAGTAAACCCGAGTTTGAGAATGTAAACGTCAGAGCACCTGTTCAAGACAGTGCATTTTTACAAGAATAACTCCAGAAACACAGATGTACATCAGCATAGATTGCCAACAATACTCAATGCATATAGTCAGTGTGTAACTGACGTAGGAATCAAAGTTGTTGCTAATTCCAAGACTGTCAGCTCCAGGTATTTATGATGCTAAATGCTTGGCTGTTTTCCCCATAATTGGGAACCTAAATTCACTGCATTTTCCCCATTGCCGCCAACAGGGAAAATGCAGTGAACACGGGTCCCTGCCCAGAGTTCATAAAAGATCATTTCTGTATAGTTCTGATAAACAAAGGCATAGTTTAGTAATAATTATGTAGAACTTTTTTAGGTTGAGGTGTGTGCGTTCAAGTTCATTCTATTTAGTACTACTACTGCTAATCATTTCTATAGCACTCTATTGGATTCATAGCCTTCCCTAGTCCAAGAGTGCAGAGCAAGTTGCAGCACGTTAATATGAAGCGCCAGAAAAATAAACTAAATTAAAGTAGAACCCACACCCTAAACCTTCTCCATGCTCCCACTGTACCTATCCCCATGCACCAAACACCTGGCCAGATAAATAGGTCTTACCCTGTCTCTGGAAGATGCTCAATGCTAGGGCTTTGGCAGACTTCCAGCAGAAGGGAGTTCCAGAGTAGTGGGGCATCCATGGAGAACTCTTCACTGTGGCAAAATGATGAGACTAGAAGGAGGCTGTTCTTGGCTGACTGTAAGGATCATGACGGAGCATTGGGGAGGAGTCGGTCTTTCAAATATGTAGGTCTTTTGATCCTTCTACACAGTCCTTTTGTTACAGCTATGTGCATGGGACAATCCATGCGTCTCTCTCACCTTGTCATGGTTGCAGTTGGTCTGCAGACTGACGGACCTCCCTGCGCCAGGGATGCTTAATTCACACTGTCACGCTTTCCTTCATAACCAATAATGAGACCTTTTTTATTTAAAAAAAAGAAAGAATAAGCTGTCTCCAAGAGCTAAACTCTAAAAACAGGCTTATAGTGTTGATTATCTTAATCCAGCCTTGCTTTTCTGTCCATTACTATAGGTTCTTCACTCCTTGCTTGGGGCAAAAGACAAAGATAAGCCATTTACAAAGATTGCGTATATAGTACAGTATTTAAAAGCCAGCGTAGCCTAGTGGATAAGATGTTAGTCTTAGATCTGGGAAACAAGGATTCAAATCCTGCCTTAGCCATGGTGGGTGGCTTTGGGCAAGTTGTTCTTCTTAGCTTTAGTTCCCCCTCTGTAAAATGACGATAACAATGACCTACCTCACAGGGCTGTTGTGAGGGTGAACTAATAAGGATTATAAAATCATTTTAAACACTAAATGTGTTGCATACATAATAATGCAATATTCTGCTCTTTGTTAATAGGCACAGTTATGACGCCAAACTACATAGACTCCAACAGTCTTAGTGTTGCCCCTTGGTGCGATTGCAGCAACAGCGGTAATGACCTAGAAGAATGCCGGAAGTTTCTGAATTTCTTCCAGAATAATACATGTCTTAGTAAGTACAAATTATCAAATGCCTTCTAGTGTTCATTGGGGAATGTTGTAACATGGGCTTCATTAGGGGTCCTTCCTTAGTTTTTTCAAGAACATTGCACTATGGGTGATTTCAGACGTGACCGGACGCCTATTGGCCCCATCACGGAATCACCTTTTGATTCCCCACCAGAATCAAAGTCACATCCAACAGATGTGCCGGCTGATTCCGGCAGGGAATGGGGGGGGGGGGGGGGAAGGGGCTGCACGGTGCAACGTGCGGCCGCACAGCCTCGCCCCCGCTCCCCCAGCCGCCCGCCCTCCTGGAGACGGGCAGGCGCAGTAGCCAATCCAGCCACTGTGCCCGATTCCGACCTGGGGTCTGGGCCACGGCCCGGAATCGGCGGCAGTAACAGACATTACCGTTCGCCAATTCTGGGCCATGGTTCAATTAACCACGCTTTCAGAGATGGTGCCCGGACCATCCTCAAAAGCGTGGTTATTTTGCTCACCGCCGGTAGTTCACTGTGGTGAACATCTGGCAGCATGCAAACAGACGTTATGGGACCATCCACCACCACAGGGGATTCACCGTGATTGAGTGTGGTATCGTAGCGTCTGAAAATACCCTATGTCAAGGCTATATCTACATTTTGATAAGTTGGGTACGCAATGGTGATAATAATTAGAGCTGAAAGTGCTTGAGAAGATTAATCTGATGATCTGTTCATGGCCACGTTCACCAACGTGAAGCACCATGGGGAAAGAATTCCGGATAACAAGATTGTGTGATGCTAAAAAAATAAACTTATGTTCACAGATCTCTCTTCAGCCGTGGCAACTAGCACCACTTGTACCACGTGATCACAACCTGGGAGAGTTGTGTGTGATATGAGAAACTTTGATATAAGAAATGGTGATAGCATGTGAATGTTTTTCTAATGCATAGACATAAATGCAAGTCAGAGTTTTAAGAATATTGCTAGACCCTCATTGTAACAGGATCTGGGGCCCTGGGGTAGTATTTTCAGGATCTAGCCCCTCATCCCCAAACACCCATACCCGTCGGGGAACCTCCCTTCTCAACCTTTCTTTTTATTATTACAAGCAGCTCAATCCTTCTCTAGTCTCTAAACACATGTATGCATAGTCCAGTACCTTCATGTAACAAGGTCTTTACACAGCATCCAGGTACCTTGGTCCCAGGGCTCTTTGGCCATGCACGATCCCTCCTGTCAATCCTCAATCCTTGCTGGGCCTGCTCCTAGGCCCTGGCACCGTCTCTCCTGTTGCCAGGCTTGGGCAGGGCCCTCCCTGGCCCCTGCCTCACCCACAGTCATCTTTCTACCAAGTCAACTCAGTCCTTTAGGCATCTGACTGGCTAAGCCACATCCAGCCCAGCTGGCCCCACTCTGACACTCAGGATACGCAGCCCGAGTCCTCAGCTGGCCTCTAGAGGCTTAGCCAGCTGAATAGCATTAAGGCATTATCCTTTCCTATGCATCACATCTCAACAGTCTCTAGCATGTACTGTGGTGTGAGCCTCTACAAGCAGAAGCCCCTGTGCCTTATAGGCTGGCGCTAGCTGTCTTAAAGGGCCAGGCTGTTCCAGATAGCCTGTCCCTGCTACACTCATGTACTTGAAATTTTGTCCCTCATCTTCCAGAACATCTGTCACAAACTCCTGACTTTCCTGATAAGAATTCTGGGAGGTCTGAAAGCTTGCATACCTCCACCAACTGTAGTTCGTCCAGTAAAAGATATCAGTACACTGCTTTGTCTCTATTGTATTTTTGGGGGGACCAACATGGCAACCTTACTTTATCTACACAAACCTCCTCATTGAAATTCTCATGGTCAAATTTGATTGTGATGCCACGGTTTCACCAAGGCGGATACCTTGTGGTGTTGCCAAATTACTCCATATTAGTCAAAGTCTGTCTTGAGCAATCAGGCTTGTGTAAATAAGGCAAACCAGGGTCCCACCAAGGGCTGCACCCAAGGGCCCTTTGGCATGGCTTTCAGGTGTGCAGCCTGCGGTGCTGCCAACAGGCACGCCACCTAAATTTATTTTATTTTATTAAAACATTTTATATCCCACCTCTCCTGCCAAAGACAGGAGGGCCTCTGCCAGGAGGAAGTTCTACAGCCTTGGCGCAGCCACTGAGAATGCTCTCTCCATAGTCGCCCCCTGGGATAACCCGGGGACTTCAAGAAGGGCGGTCCTGGTTGACTGCAGGGGCCGATCCAGAGCATGGGGAGCGAGGCAATCCCACAGATATATGGGGCCCAAGCTGTATAGGGCTTTATAGGTAAGAACCAGCACCTTGAATCGGGCCCGGAAGACTATAGGCAGCCAGTGCAGAGAATGGAGCACCGGTGTAATATGCTCACGGCGACCCGTCCCTGTAAGGAGACGGGCTGCCGCATTCTGCACCAACTGCCGACTCCAAATTGTCACTATGGGCAGCCCCACGTAGAGTGCGTTACAATAGTCCAGTCTTGAGGTGATGAAATGGATGATAGTGGCCAGGTTGGAGTCGGAGATGTATGGCCGAAGCCGTCACAACAAGTGTAATTGGCGGAATGTGCTCCTCACCACAGCTTCAACCTGGGCATCTAGATGAAGCTGCACAGCAAGGAGCACCCCCAGACTCCAAACCTGGGGAATCAGCAGAGGACAAACCCCATCAATGACGGGGGACACCACACCCACCGCCTTCCCCACTAGCATCACCTCTGTCTTGTCAGGATTCAACTTCAGTTGGCTCACCCTCATCCAGTCCCCCACAGCCGCCAGACATCGTGTAAGCACCGAGACTGTAGGGTCTGGGTCAGATGAAAAAGAGAGAGAGTTGAGTGTCATCAGCATATTGATGACAACGAACTCCAGAGCTCCTCACGACCTCGCTCAGCGGCTGTGTATACACGTTGAACAGGAGAGGGGACAGAATGGAACCCTGCGGGACTCCACACGAGAGGTCCCAGGGAGATGAAGAATGGTCCCCGAGCACCACTAAATAGCTCCTCCTCGCGCCGGGAGTCCCCAGCCCCACCCCTTCTCCCTCAGCAGAGGGGGGCAGTGATGACACTCAAGGGTCTCTCAGGCCCAGGAGCTCAGGGCAACTCGCCTTCCCGGTGGTATCACCACAGGAGGATAGCCGAGGGATGCCGGCAGCTGGTGGTAAGTCCTGCTGGTGGCAGGCAGCAAGGCTAACAGGGGCGAGCCTCCAGACTCCCAGCCCTGCCTCAGGCTCAGTTCAGTTGGCGGATGACAGGTACGCCATTTAAATAACTCCTCAGCTCCTCCTGAGGAGAAGGTCTTTTTTGCTAATGGGTTTTTTAGAAGCAGGAATGAAAAAGCATTTGCTCCTGAGGGAGACCCTAAACTACCTGGTTTAGTTTTTACTCAGAGCGTATTTATATGCTTTTTTTTGTTTATTTCATATGACTTCAACCCACAGCCTTCAAAGAATATAGTTGAGTGCTTTAACCACTCAGTCCCCATGCTGCATCCCCTATTTAGGGGCTGTTTTAACTTTTTTAGTTGACTTGGATGGTCCGCCGGTGTCAGCCTTGGTTGAAGTCCTTCTTAAAGCTGTGTTATGTCAGGAGCCTAACATTCGGATGGCGGAGAGTGTAAATCACTGTTGGAATGTCAGAGAGATTCACTGCAAATAATAAGCAATCCAAGGTTTGCGTTAGATTGGATCACACAGGGCACAAAACAAAACAGAAAAAAAACCAAGAGCATCAGTCCTGACCACGGATAAATGTAATTCCTCACTGTGGCATGACAGACCCTGAACTTCCTTAAGAAGCAGTATCCTTGACCTCTGCTCAAGTAACAGTACTTCACTTAAGCAGCATGTGGAAACATGACCCAAGAGGACTTCTCCCCAGAAGTTAGACTAGGCTGGGGGGACTAATTTAGAGTATTTCACAAGAATTCCTTTCGGACTAGATTTTAGAATACGAGAGGATAGCTCTAGGCAATCCGCAAGCCCAACAACGCTGCCTCTTGCCTATTGTTACCGATAATAATTTATGATATTTTGCTAATTTGTAAATGTGCCAGTTGCTGCAAGGTGACGTGTTCCTTTTTAAGACTTGAACTGTACATCAACCCTTTTGTCCATACTTTTGCTGCCAGAATAAAAAAAATGTAATGAAGATAAAGCAATGGCAGTAGAGGTCACTGTGAGAGAAATTATACTCATCCCTGCAGGAAGACCTCTGGTTCATGAAGAAATTAAAGATGTACCTGGTTTAATAGCATATCGCTGAGGGGGGAATTGGTCCAGTGTCTTTTTTGCTAATGGCTTATTTAGAAGCAGGAATAAAAAGCATTTGCTCCTGAGGAGACCCTAAACTACCTGGTTTAGTTTTTACTCAGAGCGTATTTATATACTTTTTTTGGTTGGTTTCATATGAATTATGATACACCCTGCTCTTGCAGACACACCTGTGCTTAACTTCACAGATGCAAGTTGTCTCGTTTGAAAACACAGCAATTGCTCATAACTATAAAAATGGCTTAGTATATACAGAAAGGGTCCGAAGCCCGGATTTCCTCTTCCTACAGCTGTCAACAAGCAAGAGTAGAGCCCGCTGCAGTCTGGGTTTGGTCTGTGCAGCCCCCGCTCACATGTTTAGCACGTCCAACCTAATAAACGGACAGGCCCCTGTGCATTTCATGGGCTTGCAAGTAGCCCCCACTGGCAGCACCAGTGAGAGCTGGAGCAGAGAAAGGGGCAGGAAGTCATTGCTCCTCAGATGCTCTAGGATTTTCGCCTGCGACTCTATGGTGCAGGTGGACCTGTAGGCACGGAGGCGTTGCACACAACCTGATTGACAAGATGTGGACACGTGGGCAGACATTAGCCAGCATTCACCTTCACGGTAGGCTCCACATGCTCCTGAGTGGGAGCTGTGTGACAACTGGGTGGTGGCCCCTTGTCCGGTGGGGGCGAACACCTAAAAAACGAGCATGTGAATACCCACCTGATGTGGGTTGACGATGATGATGATGATTGATATAGCACCAGCAGTGTACCTGGCACTGTACATTCCATAGTTGTAGACACACAGATCCCTACCCCAAGGGCCTTACAGTCTAAGAGAGACAAGGGAGAAGTGAACATCAGGCAAGACAAGGATACATTTTCAAGGTTGCAAGTACACGTACTTAACTTAGTTACAGGAAGGTGATTATTATCACTCATGGGAAAGCCTGACAGAAGAGGTAGGTTTTCAAGAGGGACTTGATAGTTGGGAGAGTGGGAGCAGAACAAATGTATCCAGGGAGGGAGTTTCAGGCATTGGGGGGGGGTAGCAGTAGAGAACGGGTGAAGGCATTTAGAGGAGCAGGGGAGCCGCAAGTAGATGAGGGTGGGGTGAAGGTACATTATTGAAATCTGCAGAGGCACATTACGGTGTTAGAAACTGGAACTTCCATAGTACCTTAATTACATTTCCCCCCGTTTGCTTGAAAAATATGTAATCCCCAGTTCATTTGCCTTTCAATAGCTACTGTTTTTTAAATGATTTGCCTTTAAACTCTGGAAGTGCTTTTGTAAACTTTTGTCGTTCTTAAATGAGTACGACGGGGGGGGGCCGTGTCTGCTGAGTGGAACAGCCATGGAGCACCCACTCAAGTGGAGCACGTGGGGTGGGATTCTAACGGGCGGCTCCCTCGGTGGGTACCGCGTCGCCCCCCCCACGCACTCCCCCTACCATGGAGGAGTGGAAGCAGGTAGGGCTGGCCTTTGAAATCGACATGTCCCAGCCGAGCGCTGGGGAACCCAAGCTCCCCAACCCTCTCAGCCAGTTCCTGTGCCTTGCAACGGCTGTTTCCCTCTGTACAGTGCCGCCGAACAGCAGACCACTCCGCTGACACAGCTGGCTGCCACTCTTGATATGGGCTGGGGATGCGGGAGCGTCGACTCCCATGCATGGCTCACACGGCGCAATCCGGCTGTTTCAGCAGTGCTGCGCGGGTCACAGGAGCACACCCTCACCCTCACATGGGAGTTTGGGGTTGGTGGGTGGACAAGGGTGGATGGATCTCATTTAAAAATGGCCTTTGCTTGCATGAAATTGTTTAAATTGCATTCTACTGCACAAAGCGACTCAGTTATTCTAGCCACTCTGGCCCTCATCCTGCAAACACTTACACAAGGTGTGCGGAGCCTCTGGCATGAGGACCAAGTGTGGCCCTTGACTAGTTCTTATCTAGTCCCTCGATGAGGGCCAATTTCAGACATTCCCCCACCCACGCGTGTATATTTGGGCTGCGCGCGGGGGGGGATGTGCACCCTCAATATGCGCGGGGATCGGCCAGTCTGAAAGTTCTCCCCCCCCAAACGCAGCTTTGCTGGCAGAGAGGCGCAGGGATGCAGAGCAGGTACAGATTCATGAACTGGACCCTTCTCCTGAGCACATGCTTTTAGCATCTCCCTTGGGGGGCTGGCGGGACAGCTTCTGGGGTGGGGGGTCGGTGGAGGAGATCGGGGGGTGGGGTCTGCAGCCATAGGGGTCATTCTGGGCCAAGGGAATTATGGTTCTTCTGGGAGGCTGCTTCGACCTGTGAGATGGGACAGATGGTGTGTTTTTGTCCCACTCACTGACCCCCAGGCAGGTGATGAGGAGATCGGGGTTCAGACGGCCCCTGGTCTTGGCTTGATGCTGATAAATGCGAGGTTGGTGCCTAACAAGTCAACTGCGGTCCGGGAGTTGATCCTGGACCAGGCAGCCAACCTCGCATGTGTCACGGAGACCTGGCTGGACAATGAATCTTGTTCCGGCTGGGTACTCTGTGCAGCATCAGCTACGACTGGAGGGATGGGGGGAGGGGGTGTACCCATTATTTTTAGGGATACCTGGTCTGTGAGGAGATTCCCTGTGTGATCTATCATGGGTATAGAGGGTCTCCATCTGGGCTTGGATTTGGCTGGAGACAGAGTGGGGAAACTGCTGATATACCGTGCATCCACCTGTACGGCAGCCTCCCTGCACACACTTACCAAGCTGGTGTCGGAGGTGATCTTGTGGTCCCCCAGGACGATAGTTCTGGGGGACTTCAATATCCATGCCGACGCCAGTCTTGGAGGGGCGGAGCGTGAGTTCATGGCCGCCATGGCAACCATGGGCCTGTCTCAGAGAGTAGTGGGCCCCACACATGTTGGAGGACATACTCGACATGATATTTTGCACAGGCCTTGAGGCGGGGGAATCCGTTGGTGGGGGAGGTATCAACAGTGCCCTTGTCATGGACGGATCATTGTCTCCTCCTCAAGATATCTTGACACATGTCAGCCCCTGGGAGGGTGTGGAATCAATTAGGTTGATTCGCCCCCGAAGGCTTATGGAACCTGAAAGGTTCTAGATAGCTCTAGGGGATTTTTCCTATGACCTCGATGGCCAATCGCTTGATGACCTCGTGTCCAGGTGGAATACTGTGCTAATGGAGGCCATCGACTGTGTGGCTCCCAGGCGTCTGCTCCCGAATTGCTGACAACGCAGCTCCCCATGGTATACCGGGGAGCTGAGGCAGATGAAGCAAGTAGGGCGATGGTGGCGTCATTCGCATACTGAAGTTGACCAGTTGCGGCATAGAGTCTGGTTACGTACCTATGCCATTGCAGTGCGGACAGCAAAGAAGGTTTTCTTTGCTGCCCTCGTTGCGTCCGCTAAGTCCCGCCCGGCTGAGCTGTTCCAAGTGGTGAGGAGCCTCCCTTCGCCTGGATGTAGAACCATCGAATGCTCACTGTGATTTGTTTGCGGACTTTTTTGCAGATAAAATTGCTCAAATTCACCACAGTTTTGATGCAACTTTCTCAGTAGGGAATGAGTCAGAGGCAGTAGAAGCCCCTTCTTGTCCTGTTTTATGGGATGGGTTTCGGGCAGTGTCGCCCTCAGATGCGGGGGATGCTCTTGGGACTGGTCGAGCCACCTATTGTGAACTAGATCCATGCCCGTCCTGGCTGGTTAAGGCTAGCCGGGAGACATTGGGGCTGTTGCTGGTGGGGATATTCAGCACCTCCCTTGGGGAGGGCAGGCTGCTGGGCTGCCTCAAGGAGGCGGTGGTGCGGCCCCTGCTCAAGAAACCATCTTTGGACATTGACGCCCTTACCAGTTATTGGCCAGTCTCTAACATTCCCTTTTTAGGGAAGGTTATTGAACGGATGGTGGCTCAGCAGCTTCAGGGGCATTTGGACCGAGTTAACTTTCTCGATCCCTCGCAATCGGGCTTTTGTCTGGGTTATGGCACAGAGACTGCGCTTGTGGCCTTGGCCGATGAGCTCCCCCATGAGTTGGACCAGGGTCGTTCGACCCTGCTGATCCTATTAGATCTTTTGGCTGCATTTGATACCGTTGATCATGAGTTGTTGGTGACTCAGCTGCGGGACCGGGCAGGGATTGGCAGGACTGTTCTTGAATGGTTCCACGCTTTCCTGGATGGAGGAACCCAGAGTGTGATACTGGGGTAGTTCTAATCCTGTCTCTTATACACATCTAGATGTGTATAAGAGACAGGTTCCACGCTTTCCTGGCCAGAAGAACTCAGCATGTGGTGCTGGGGGAGTTTTCATCTTCCCCCCCCGGGGCCTCACGTGTGGAGTATCGCGTGGTTCCATCCTATCCCCTCTTGTTCAATGTGTATATGCAGCCTCTTGGAGAGGTTGTTAGGGAGTATGAAGTAAAACGTCATCAATATGCTGATGACACCCAGCTATATCTTTCATTTTCTTCCGACACAGGCCCTGCAGTCTCGGTGCTTACCCGGTATTTGTCCACTGTGGGGGATTGGATGAGGGCGAGCTGCCTGAGGCTTAATCCTGACAAGACAGAGGTGATGGTTGTGGGGAGGGCCGAGGGAGTGGTGGCCCCCATCATTGAAGGGGTCTGCCCTCCCCAGGTTCTGAGTCCGGGGGTGCTCTTGGACCCACAGCTCCGCCTGGATGCCCAGGTGGCGACTGTGGCAAAGGGAGCATTTCGCCAGTTACACTTGGTGCGTCGGCTTAGGCCCTATATCTCGGACTCAGATTTGGCCACAGTCATCCATGCTTTTATTACCTGGAGACTGGATTATTGCAACGCGCTGTACATGGGGCTACCCTTGGTGTTGGTTCGGAAGCTGCAGCTGGTGCAGAATGGGGTGGCCTGTTTCTTGACGGGGACTGGCTGCCGCGAGCTTATCACACCAGTGCTTTGCTTTCTGCACTGGCTGCCGGTAGGCTTCTGGGCCCAATTCAAAGTGTTGGTGCTGACCTTTAAAGCCCTAAACGGCTTGGGCCCCGCCTATCTGCAGGAATGCCTCACCCTCTGGGTCCTGGAGCGGCCCCTGTGGTTGGCTGGGGGCCCCCTCCTCAAGGTCCCCCGGGTTTCCTGGGTGTCCACTATGAGGAGGGCGTTCTCCGTGGCTGCGCCGCGGCTGTGGAACTCCCTCCTGTTGGAGATCCACTTGGCTGCCAGCCTCCCCTCTTTCCGCAGACAATGTAAGACCTGGCTGTTAGCCTGTTCCACCAGGCCTTTCCTGAGGGAGATGGGTTGGGTGGGTTGAGTTAGGGTAGGGTAGAAGGGATGGGGTTTTATATTGTTTTTAATTGAATGATAGAGATGTGCGAATGTGGTTCGGGGTTCGGACTGAACTTGGGGTGTTCGGCCTGTCCGCGAACCCCCCGAACGCTAACTGCCCCCGCTCGAACCGACCGAACAAAGTTCGGGTTCCGAACCTGTCCGGGCAGGGGGGAACCCATTTCCCCTCTCTCCAGGCTGCTTGGGTGGAAGGGGCGCCAGAGCTCACCTCCCCCCCCCCCCCCACCCTGCGCAGCCTACTAAAAAAAATTTTTTTTTAAAAAAAACCACCCCAGGGATCATCCTACGTGGTGGCGCCGGGGCTCCGGCCCCAGGTCCTGCGGTGGCAGGTCCAGCTCTGGTGGCACTGCGGAGTGCTTCTTGCCTCTACTAGGCCTTCCAGGTCAGGCGTCCCGGTCAGGTAACCCGGAAGGCCTAGTAGAGGCCTGAACCACTCCGCAACGCCGCCGGAGCCGGACCTGGGGCCAGAACCTGACCTACCTGGTGGTGTAATGGCTCTGGTCTTGGGTCCGGCGGCAGCAGCAGAGCGCTTCAGGCCTCTAGGCCTGAAGCACTCTGCAGTGCCGCTGGAGCCGGACCCGCCGCCACGGGACCCGGGGCTGGAGCCCCGGCACCACGAGGTAGGGAGATCCCTGGGGTGGGGTTGTTGTTTTTTTGCTTTTTTTTTTAAATTTAGTAGGGGGGGGAGCTCCGGTGCCCCTTCCACCCACGCAGCCTGGAGGAAGGGGAAAACGGGTTCTCCCCTGCTCCCCGCCCGAATGGGTTCAGCCCTCCCGAACAGGTTTGGGCCGAACAGCCAAACCCCGAACAGTTTTGGGGGGGCAAACCCCGAACAGGCCAAACCCCGAACCCCCGGGTGTTTGCACACCCCTATTGAATTATTGTTTATTTTAATGTTTTAAAATGTTTTTAATATGCTGTGAGCCGCCCCTAGATGCCTGGGGCAGGAGAGGGCAGCATAAATTTTTTAATATAAATAAATAAATAAGCCTCTCCACCTCCAACTTCTGTGTGGCACTCAGAGCTTACACTAATTTCCAAAGTGGCCCCCGAGAGGGAAACATTTCTCTGTCACTGACATATACGTACAAGTAACACCAAATGAGCTCAATGGAATACAAGTTAGTACATCGGGAAAGAAGATTTGGACATATATTGAAGGAAAATAATGTTCCTAAATGCCTGATGGTGTGGGGAGAGAAAAAGAGAAATGGGAAGCAAGGGAGGAAAATTAAACACAGAGTAAAAGGAAGCAAATGGAGGCAGAACCAAAGTTTTACTACAGGAGCATGCCTTGTTCCCTGGAAGCCCTAGCTCTCAACACTCCCCACACCAGCCTCCAAGTCCACTTCTTTTCTAGTCTTGCTAGAGGAACTGCAACGCTTGAATGTTTCCACCAGGAGAAGTTGCACCAGTGAAAGATCTTATTTTAGCATCTTTGTTTCCATTTTCATCTTTTGTAGACAGTGTAATACCTGGCTGTTCCGCCGGGCCTTTTCTGAGGAAGACGAGATGGCTGGGTTGGGTTAAGGTTGGGGCGTTGTTGTGGGGTTGTTTTAATGTGGGGTTAATTTTATAATTTTATATGTTTTTAAATGTTGTTAGCCGCCCAGGGGCAGCATATAAATGCATAAATAAATAAATATTTGGGATGATTATTTTGTTTTATTTATTTGAATGGATACCCTGCCCTTCCCCTAAGACTGAGGGCGGCTTACGTATGGAAAAACACCTATAAATCACCTGAGAAAGGTGCTTACCTATAAAGCTCAAAACGGTCTAGGCCCCGCCTATCTGCGGGATCGCCTCACTCCCCGTGTCCTGGATCAACCCCTGCGATCTGCCGGGTTTGCCCTTCTTGATGTCCCCCGGGTTGTCCGGGGGGCTATGATGGGGAGGGCGTTCTCGGTAGCTGCGCCGAGGCTGTGGAATTCCCTTCCAGCGGAGGCTCAGGTGGCCCCAGACATCGCTTCATTTCAACGTCAGTGCAAGCCCTGGCTGTTCCGCCAGGCTTTTGGTGAGGGAGATGGAGGCGGGAGGTAGGTTTTTTTAAAAAAATTTATGCTATCGACCTTTTGAGTTGCTTTATGGCGTTTATATATGTTTTAATGATATATTTATGTCATGTTATTTGAATGCATTATGTTGTAAGCCAACTCGAGACACATGAGCAGGAGAGGCGGGATAAAAATGTTGTAAATAAATCAATCAATAAATTAAATAAATAAAAGCCCCACCCACACCCTGTCCCTGCCTGCCAAATGCTTGGCCAAAAAGAAAAGTCTTGCATTTCCTCTGGCAGATGCTCAAGCCTGGGCTCTTCCGGGGGAGGGGGTTCCACAGCAATGAGGCAGCAACCAAGAACACCTCTGGCATGCATGCTTCCCAACTGTAGGCAAGGATGAGATCACTGGGCAGGTGGAATGTCGTACTTTGCAGTGGGGAGAAGGGAAATGAAGAGTGGGCCAAGCCGTCTATGTCTGGGGGAGGCTGCACCTGCCCTCCCCAGTTGCACTCTCAAGAGTATGAAATATTGGAATATCCAGCTTACAAAGGATTTGCTTCACTTTTATTATGCTCATATCCTGTATCCGGTTGAAATAATCCACAGAATAAGAATACGAAATTACAGAAGTGCCAATGGAAGTTTGAAGAAACAAAGAAAAGAGAGCGAAGACCAGCATTATGCTGAAAACTAGCAGAAGGACGAGAACAGGCGTGGTGAACCTTTTCCGTCCCGGGGGCCACTTTAGAAATTAGTGCAAGCTCTGAGGGCCGCTTAGAAGTTGAGGGCAGGCGTGGGTAAAGGGTGCACTCAAGAAAAGGAAGATCCCGATCATGGATCTGTCCCCTATCCTTGTGTGCATGCCCTAATTTCTATTTCTTTACCCTGAGTTCAGTTTATCCATGCTAGAGAGTAAGAAGTAGATTCAGGGGCCTTATCCAGGAACTGGAAAGGGACCACATAAAAACTAGAGCTAAGACAACAGCAAGTGTCCCATTCCACATGGGGAATAATGACCTTTCAGGAGCACTTGTGAGTGTTTGTCGGTACTTTGTCAGTCTCCAGTGATTCTGCATGTCCACCATTGTCAATATCAGCACCTGTGATTTTTCATCATTTCCTGTCAATGTTGTCACTTTCTGACATTTTTCATCAGTTCCTGGTATTTTTCGTATCATTTTTGGTCACTTACCGGGACTTTTACAACAGTTTTACAACACTTTTGCAACCGTTTTATGGCAATTTCCAGCACTTCTCAGGAACTTTACAGGCACTTTTGCGTCTCCACAGCTCCCAGGGGTGCACACAAGGGTTTTGGATTGGCCCTGTAGCAGCTCTGTTCATCTCGCGAAAAATAATGACAAATGGCTTAAACAGCGGAAAAGCCAGTAAGTTTCCATGCCGCGTGAATGAAAGCAAATGACCTATTTCTGACGGAAGCAGCCCTCGCAGTGATTTGTCATTTCAGGCCTAATAAAACCCTGCCATGGGTCTCATTTGTCCTGCGGGCCTGAGGTTCCCCACCCCTGAATTAGAAGATTTCTCTGTTTCTTTGGAAGCCTTTCTGTTTCTTTAGCTCTTGGAACTTTTGCGGCTGTGTTTTAAATGCAGAGCTGACGCTCTTTCATTCAGGTTGGTTGTCAGGGCATGGGGATGATGCAGAATCCAAGATGTGGGCAACAGCTAGGGGCTGGGGCGCAGAATCAGAATTGAGACTGGGCCTGAGAGTCAGGATCCGAGCCAGAGGAGAGAAACAAGGAGCAGGGCTGAGGGCAAAGGACTAGAGCAGAGGTAGGGCAGGGAATGAGGGATGTAGAGCAGTGCAAGGCCGAGAGGCAGAGGTGAGAGCAGAAAGCAAAGAAAGATTTGAGCTAAGGAGGAGCTATGGGTTAGAAGAAGCAGGAGTCAAGTTGCTGCATCCCACTTGCTGTGGAAACAGAGCAGCCTTATAAACAGACCAGGGACCAATCAGGGGCGGGAGGCGTGGCTTCTAGCCAGGGCACTCAAATGGTGCTGCACCTCCAGGGCTGGGTCTGTGCATTTGGTCACCTGTGTACGTTTTACTGGAGGAATAGTTTTCTTCTCCCCTACTCCCTAACCTCTTGTGGCAGGACATATGGTCTTATCAGTCAAGACCATCTGTCCTGCCCTGAGGGAGAAAGAAAATTCACAGGTAAGAAATTTCCCGTTGTGAGAGAGCTTCTTTAAGTACAAGTGCAGGGCAGGCGAATCCTACCCCCACCCCATCCCATTAGCCCAACAAGTTGTCATGCCCCTCCTTTTTTGGAACTTGAAGAACAAACTTAGAAGAATGGTGGTAAAAGAAATACATTTTGGGGTGAGAGAGAGAGAGATGTTAGTTGAGTCATTTTAATAGCTTCCACAATCAGGTCCCAAGTGAAACTGTTTGATTTCTTATACAATGAATTTGAAATGAGAAATCCCTAAATCCAGGCTGAATCCCCAAAGACCTGATTAAAAACTGTTTTTATATTCATTCATGAGAAAACCCAACCAATTTACTCTTGCCATAAACGCAATCTTTAATCCCATGGAACTGTGATAAGCTTTTTAAAACATTTATATTCTAAACTTCTAGTTTGGGCATTCTTCTCCCACCTAATTATGCAAATTTTGTTTGGAGACTGGGAGTAAAAAGGAAGAGATCATCACAGTTAAAACCATCTCTTACTTATGGACATGCTGGTTTTTAACATACCAAGCTCTGGAAAAAATCAATAAATTTGCCTGCTATTCGTATTGGGCTTGTTGCAGAACAGCCCATGTGCACGTTACATTTGTGCTGTCATATTTTATATGTCGCACAAGTAACGCTCTTGGAGGTATTTGAATGGCATGCTAATTTGTTTGCAGGAGATCTGAGGCAAGGGCAGAGAAAACTTTTCCTCTTAGGGGTCACTTTGAAAATTACTATAAGCTCCAAGGGCCACTTAGAAGTTGAGGGTGGGGATGCCACCCAGGAAAAGGTAAGTCCAGATCCTGACTCTATGGCCCTTTTTACACGGGTGGCACACACGCATGAACATCTAGAAATCTTCTGGGTGTTCATGCATGGGTGCCACTTGTGTAAACGCCGCACGCACACACACCCACCTCCACCCATCCCCCATGCACAGTGCAACCGGCAAAACCAGCTGTTGCTCTGTGCGTGTCAATGGGTGGAGGTGGGTGTAGATCGGTGTGTGCCCGTCTTCACCCTCCCTCCACCCAACGCACACGGACCGCAGCGCACACCTCCCCCCACCCCCCTGGTGCCGTGGCCCATGTAAAAAGGGTCTGCGTTGTAGATTGTCCCCTGTCTTAATGAGCATGCTCTCATGTCTACTCTCTTACCCTGAGCTCAGCCTTTCAGTGCTTGGAATTAGGAACTGGATCTAGGGGCCAGATCCAGGAACTGGAAAGGGGCCAAATAAAAACTAGCCATAGGTCACGTTTAGCCCCTGAACCTGCAGTTTCCCACCGTTGGTCTAAGGTTTTGAGTTTCCACCAGGAATAACTGAAAGCATTTCAGGGAGACTATAACAGCAACTAAAGCCTCACATTTCTGCCATGTGTTGAAAATAATTTAACGAGAGATTTTAGTGTGTACAAGCAGGGACAGTGTTTTACATGAAGGAACAATATTGCAGGTATTTCTGTTCTGTAGCGTGTATTTTTGGAGTCAGTTTTGCTTTCTGTGCCCTTTGTTTATACACCGAATTTCTCTGTAATTACTTCCTACAGAAAATGCAATTCAAGCCTTCGGCAACGGTACGGACGTGAACGTGTGGCCGGGAATCCTACCAGTACAAACCACCACAGCCACAACGACAACAGCTTCCAGAGATAAAAAACTGGAATCTCAGAGCACCAGCACTGACGTCACCACCAATGATATCCCTGCGTGTGCAAATCTCCAGGTAAGAGAGCTCTCTGGCTGCTACAGATAGAAACTGTGCAAGGAAATGGATGAGTGACATAGAATGTGTGTCGCACACTGGGGTGAACTCCGATTTCGATTGAAAACCAGAAGACTCAATGCTTCGTCAATAAATACATATATTTTTTTTAATATTAAGTAAAAAAATTAAAAACCCATGTACATGCACAAAATACTCACCAAGCCTGTTTTGCGCATGTACAAAATGGCCACCTCCGTTCATATTGGCGGCGTCCATGTCGCCACCGACAGGGTTCTGCAATTGAAGGGAATTTCCGCAAAAATGGAATTGCTGTTTTGAACCAGCGTGTGCGCATGCACTCTCTCACGCACATGCATGCACACACCAGATATGCTGATACCCAGATAGGGTTTGGATCTCCTTTCTGCTCACTTCATTAAAATGCTGACGCAATACACTTTTATTCTGTAATATCTCGGGAACTTGCATTTTAAATAAGAAATCTGAATATAGAATAGATTACACTGCTAAAATGACAGAGAGATGAGCCATATTATTCTTTAGTGGGACACCACAGCTTTTAATATGAACGTGGCACTCCTGATACCTAGGTGGTAGAGTCCAGGCAGAGGTTATACAGTCAGTGTGTAACAGGTAACTAAGCATGTGCCAGAGTATCTTGCCACTTCTGCCTTTCATCTTGTTCGTTAAACAAGCTTGGATTTTCATGGACTAAATGGGCATAAGCATTAGAGAATCTAAACCAGTAATGACTCCATGCTGAAGAGTCTGGAATTAGATGTAATTTTTACTTCAGTTTAAATTCCTCTCTGAATTTGGCCCACTCTCTTAAAGAGGTGCTTGCCAATGGCCATGGCTCTATTCCTCAGGGCTCCGTTGAGCCAACTCATGGTGTGACATCGATTCCGGAAGCTAATTATCTGCCCAGGGCACAAAATGGAGCTATCTGATAACTACTGAATTTGGAGAGGAGAGGATACAAGGCAAAAGACAGTTTAAACTGAAAAACAACTCTAGGCCAGAGGATTTTGGAAATCCTATATTATAAAGATTTCTGGTTGTTTAAAGATACTGACTTAGCTCAGAGACAAATCTGTTTGGCCCATTTCCGGTTTTGCCTTCCCAACAGGACAGCAGCAGTATGAAATATTATAATAGACTTTTAAAGTTTTGTTTAAAGGTTTCCATTTGCTATGTGGAATGTTTTTACACTGGACTTCCAAACTGAGGGTGATTTTAGATGTGCCGGCCTCTCTTCTTGACACAGCTTGTGGTCAAATCTATGTCCCCCTCCGGAATCAGATCGGCCAGTCAACAGACGTGCCGGCTGATTCTGGAGGGAGTGGGGCTGCGCAGCACAACATGCGGCCGCACAGCCCCCCCCTCCCCCGCCTGCCTGCCCCCCGGGGTCTTGCCCACAGCCCGGAATCGGCAGCGGTAACAGCTGGTACCATCCGCCGATTCGGGCCATGGGGCAGTAACAGACGTTACGATACCATGGTAAACCACGGTGACACACACATACACACGTGGTAGTCGCAGTTCCGTAACGTCTGTTAGGCCTCAAAGAGATTCCTGCTGGGTGTTCACCTCCGGGCAGCCGGAGGTCCGGAAGCGTGGTCAAAGAGATTCTTGCCGGGGGTGAACATCTGGCGGGAATCTCTTTGGGGCCTAACAGATGTTACGGTACTGCGACCACCACGGGGGGTTCACCGTGATTGACCGTGGTATCGTAACGTCTGAAATTACCCTGACACACAGGGCCGACCTTACCACAGGGTGACTGGGACCGGCGACCTGGGCCCTGTTTTTTCCAGGTGCCTCAAAGTAGCCCCTGTTTTCATTCCCTCCCAACAGGGACCCAGGCATAACCTCTTCTAGGCTCCGGTGAAGAGTGCCCCCAAGGGGGCAGGGCCACAAGAAAGGTCCCACATTTTATCTTTGCCCTGGGCCCTGCACATTCTGAGGCCCATCCTGTTGACACGCGCTATAACCAGGGACATGTGTTCTCTGTGTTTTCTCCATTGCTCCCAATGGGGAAAATGCAGTGAACATGGGTCCCCCTAGCTATAACATTCCCAGTGTCCCTGAAACACACATTCAAGCTGTCTCTGGGTGTTTTTAGACAAGCACCTACCCACCAATCACCCACACACCATGCATGTTTCAGGGCTGCACTGGTGCCTGATGCGGCCCTGCAACATGCATGATGGGTGGGTGATCGGTAGGTAGTGGGTGAGGAGACTCTTGACTAAAAACATCCTCTCTCTTATCAATGTTGAGCTTGTTTTTTGTGCTCTTTCTGTTCATATTCAACTCAAGGAATAACTCAAGTTTTCCCAAGCTTAGATTTTTCCCCATAGCCCTCTTTAATTGTTCCATTTATCTAGTTATCTATTGACATGTAAGGTTGGGGGAACACAGTATGGAATGGGGTGAGGGTCGTTTTGGGATTAAGTGACCATTTTAGTAGTTTTACAAGATTCTTATATCTGAAGTTCTCCACAGATGAGTTTTTTGTACAGTATGGGTAAGGATTTCAGTGATTAGTAAAAAATGTCATAAAAATGACCAAGTGCCTACCTCCTGAGGTTTTAAAATACAGGGCATTAGGTTGCCTGCCAGAATGCCATGTCAGAACTAATTGGCAGTCATAAAACCAACAAGAATGACATCGCCTTTTTTTACTTGTTGAAAAGAGTCTTATGAAAAACAGAAACATTAATGATTTCATCAATTTGTATGATCACTTGTATACGTGAATAGTCCAGCAGTTGGACACATTGGGGCTATTTAAACAAGATAGGTGATACTTCCAGCCGATCAAAAGTCAATACTTCAAATATTTGCTGGGGATGCAGGGATGGCTCGTGAATACATTTTGCTTTGTCGATATCCCTTTTAAGTAGGTTCTTCATTCTCAAATATTTTATTTACTTATTTAAATTTTTATCCTGCCCTTCCCTAAAAAAAAGGCTCAGGATAGCGTACAACATATATAAAAACAATCCATAAAAACAGAAAAATACAAAACCCTCAACCCTCCCACAGACCCACAAAAAAATCCCACCCAATACTACCTCCCTATTTCCCACGTCCAACCCCCCTCACAACCCTACCCCCAAACCCAGCCACCAAAGCCCTGCATCCTCTATCCTTGGCTGCCAAATGCCTTTACAAACAGGAAAGTCTTACACCGCCTTCGAAGACGCTCAAGCTTGGGATCAAACAATCCTCTGGTGGAAAGGAGTTCTATAGCATCGGGGCAACAACCAAGAATGCCCCCCTGCGAGCCTTCGTCATGCAAACAAGACTAACAGATAGTACCCACAGGGAAGTGCTCCCGGGTGATTGCAGGGGCCTCAATGGGGCATGGAAAGACAGTTGATCTCTCAGATATGTGGGGCCCAGTCTGTTTTGGGCTTTAGAGGTCAAAAGCAGCATCTTGAATTGTGCCGTGTAAGCTATAGGGAGCCAGGTGCAGACTACAGATCACCAGTGTAATGTGTTGCCAGTGCCTCACGCCCCCAAAAGGAGAAGAGCCGCCGCATGCTGCACCAGCTGCAGCTTCCGAACGGTCATCAAGGGCAGTCCCATGTAGAGCGCACTGCATTAATCTAGCCGTGAGGAGATGAAGGTGTGGATGACAGTGGCCAGATCTGAATCGGAAAGAAAAGGCCACAGCCGCCACCTCTTTTGTTGTAGAGAATCCTCCAATTCCTGGGGTGTGTTAATATTCTTGTCGTTTTTTGCCAATTGAAACAGTGGAATGCTGAATTCTTGTGGATGCTTTCTAACAGTGAGTGATCTTGATATCTTGAAGTAAATGAGGTTACTTGCAGCCTTTCTATAATTAAGGTTGCAGTAGCGTGGTTTTGCACTTAGGCCAAGTATCATCATCATTGCTTATTTATGGCTTTTGCTAAATACAGGTGGTAGTGGTTAGTATTATTACTAAGTATTTATATAGCGCAAGCAATGTACCTGCTGCTTTACAACTGTTGAAAATAGACTGGGTCCCTGCCCCAGTGGGCTTACAATCTAAGAAAGACAAGGAAGAGGAGACGAGGGACAGCGGCAACAGAGGGAGAGATAAGGATACATTCATGAAGGCGTGGTGTTGCAGGTAGACATGCGTGGCGTAGTTACATTGGGGAAGGAAGGGGACTAAGGGGATAAGAAGGTAGGGAAAGACCTGACAAAGGAGAGACGTTTTCCAGAGGGATTCGGAGGGAGGGAGGGAGAGGAGCATATGTATTCAGAGGGGGGAAGTTCCAGGCATGGAAGGCAGCAAAGGAGAGTGGGCAAACATGCTTAGAAGACCAACGGAGCCAGGAGCAAGTAAGGACGGTGGTAGAGAAGGAGTGAAGTTTTCAGATGGGAGCGTACCGGGAGACTACTGTAGAGAGAGGTGGGGGGTGGGTGTCAAGGCCATGAGTAGTCTTGAAGGTAAAGACAAAAATCTTGTGCTAAATGCACAAAAAACATTTTGCACATGCGCAGTATGGCTGCCACCATTTTAGGTATTCACAGAATCGTGGCTGACATTTTGCTCATGAGCAAATGGCCTAGTTGGAATTCCAACTAAAATATTCTTTAGGCCATTAAATAAGCCATCCCAATTTCGTGGAAAAGCCCACAAAATCGGAATGGCTTATTCGATCCAGCCATCCCTATGTAGCTCACAGAGCTTGTACTAATTTTCAAATTATCCTGCAGCAGAGAAAAGCTTCCCCACCCCTGACTTATGCTACAGTCTTGGGACATTTTTACTCCTTTAACAAAGAGTACAGAAGTTTACTTCTTAAGCTCCGGTTTTCCCTTTCAAGTTGGCAACCAAACTCTTAGAGGCTAAGGGAGCCAGTGGAGAGAGGAGAGGAGTGGCTACACGTGAACAAAGCGGCGGGCAAGGTGGATGATCTTGGCAGCAGAGTTTGGAATAGATGGGAGTGGGGCAAGGTAATAGCGGGTAAGGCCAGTAAGAAGGAGGTTATAAAAGTCAAGGTGAAAGAGAACCAGAGCATGGACTACGGTATTAAGGAAGGATCTTGTGCAGGGATGAGGTTCAAAGGAGAGGGAGGAGTCAAAGATGTTGACTATTTACCTATTTAACCTCGGCTATGTCAGAAAATGGCCGCACCCATTTTTCTGCTAATTTATAAGTAAATTCATTAATTATGTGGGTGCTAAAATTAATTTTAAACAAGACCTTTTAAAAAGTTTTACTGTTCATGGCCCGATATTTTTGTGCTGAATTATATTAATAATTAAGTACCACTTCCTCTTCAATCTGCTACTTAAAGTCACCGAAATATCTGAGTAGTTGAATTTTTGTTTTAGGTTTAATGGCTATTTCCCTCATTGGTCTTCATAACACAAGGTGAGGCCCAAAACCCTATGAAGAATTCAAAATGGCTGCCACTTCCCATTGTTCTTAACATAATCTCACAAAACAAACTCTGGCTCCTCCTTAATTGGTATAAAACCTTTTCCCCTATTCTTGTTCACGATAACATCTTTGAATTCTGGAAACTGGAGAAGTATAACTTGTCCTGCAGACCTGCAGCTGTGCAAAAGTTGAAGATTTCTGTGCTCCATTGCAACAAATAGGGTTAGATGTTCTGCATTTTAAGTCGGCAGGTGATCAGCCCTTTGCTGCGGCAGGCCCCTCCGTGCGGAACTCATTCCCTCCAGATGCCTGTCTCCGTTCCTCCCTCCTTGCTGCCTTTAAAAAGCACCTGGAGACTTTTTAATTCTCTGGGTGCCTTTAGAGGATCCACTGCTGATTCTTCTTGATTAATCGGGTAATTATTTATCTGTTACAAACAGAGGTAAATATAAAATGATTAGATGAGTCAGACTGCCCTGTATTTTTTCCTCCCACTTTAACTTCCCTTTTAAACTGGATTTTACACGGATTTTAAGTTGTTTTATGGTGTTTTATTCGACGCTGGGTTGGGGACAGTTGGTGGAGAGCGCGAGGTGACAGAGGCCCCATCTGGTCCAGCTTTGTGGGGGGAGTTTCAGGAAGTGACGCCAGCCGATGCAGTGGATGTCCTGGGGTCTGTGCGAGCCACTAGTTGCGAACTTGATCTTTGCCCGTCCTGGCTGGTGAAAGCCTCCAGGGAGACGTTGGGGACGGTGCTGGCAAGGGTGGTTAATGCGTCCCTGCAGCAGGAGAGGATGTCGCCCAGCCTCAAGGAAGCTGTGGTGCACCCCCTGCTGAAGAAACCATAATTGGATGTGGATGCACTCGCCAGCTACCAACCTGTCTCTAACCTTCCCTTTTTAGGGAACGTTATTGAGCGGGCGGTGGCGATCCAGCTCCAGGCGCATCTAGATAGCATCGGTTTCCTAGACCCTTTTCAATCTGGATTCCGTCCCGGCTATCGGCGTTGGTGGCCTTGGTCGACGATCTCCACCGGGAGATGGACGCAGGACGTTCTACATTTCTTGTCCTGCTAGATCTCTCGGCCACTTTTGACACCGTGGATCATGGGCTGCTGCTGAGATGGCTGTGTGACCTGGTGGGTCTGGACTGGACTGTTCTTGAATGGTTCCGCTCATTCCTCTCGGGGAGAAGCCAGCGGGTGGTGTTGGGGGCTGAAACATCTTGCCCCCGCGCCTTGTCCTGCGGCATTCTGCAGGGTTCTATTCTGTCTTTGCTATTGTTTAATATGTATATTCAGCCCTTGGGGGAGTTCGTGAGAGGGTTCTGGGTGCGATGTCACCAATATGCTGATGATACTCAGCTGTACCTCTCTTTTTCAGCTGACCCAGACCCTGCTGTCTCATTGCTATCCCAGTGTTTGGAGGCCGTGGCGGAGTGGATGTGGCAGAGCAGACTGAGGCTCGACCCTGATAAGACGGAGGTGATGGTGGTGGGGAGGGCGAGGGAGGTGTTGGCCCCCCTGATTGGGGGGGTTCGCCCTCCTGTAGCTCAGTAGGTTCGGAGTCTGGGGGTGGTGGTGGACTCGAGTCTCCACCTGGATCGACAGGTGGAGGTGGTGGCGAAAGCCCCCTTCCGCTAGTTGTATCTGGTGCAGAGGCTGTGTCCATACATCTCCAGGCCGGCCCTGGCCTCCCTCATCCATGCCTTTGTCACCTCGAGGCTGGACTACTGCAAGGTGCTCTATGTGGGGCTGCCCTTGTTCCGGGTTCGGAGGCTGCAGCCAGCTAGTGCAGAATGCGGCAGCCCGTCTCCTGATGGGGACGGGTCGTCGGGAGCATATAACACCTGTGCTCCGGATTCTGCACTGGTTGCCAATAGCATGCCGAGCCAGGTTCAAGGTTCTGGTAATGATCTATAAGGCCCTTCACGATCTTGGCCCCTCATACCTCAGGGACCGCCTCGCCATCCGCACCCCAGAGCGGCTCCTTCGGTCTACCGGGGTTGCCTTCCTGGAGGCCCCCCATGTTAAGCGGGAGGCCATGATGGAGAGGGCATTCTTGGTGGCTGGACCATGTCTTTGGAATTCTCTCCTGGAGGAAACTCGCCTGGCCCCAAGCCTCCTAACATTTCGGCAGGTTTGTAAAACCTGGCTGTTCACCCAGGCCTTTGGGGAGGGTGGGATAGGGTTTTTATTCTCCCAGCCTTTATTTTTTTATTTTTCTTATCCCTGGATGTTTTAATTGTTGATGTTTTAAAGAAACAAGTGTTTTAATGAATTTTTAATTGTACGTCGCCCCGGAATGCCGTAGGCATATGGGGCGACTCAGCTGCCCTGCGGGCAGGAAGGGCGGGATATAAATTTTAAATAAAATTTAAAAAATAAATGTAAGAAAATAAATAAATAAAAATAAATAAATAAAAATAAATTTATTGTATTTTATTCTACTAATGTTATGAAGCATACCAAGCGCCTTTCAACAGGGGGGTGCTATATAAATAAAATGTATGATTATTATTTGTTACGTATGCAAATACAATTAACAAGTTTGTGGTCCTTTGGCGTTGAGTGCAAAAAAAAGTCCCACCTTCCATGCTTTCTTACTTGTAAGAATTCATGTTAAGGGGAGCAGAAAATGGGGAGGGGATTTTGAGGAGACAGAGACTTTAGTAATGAAGCACTTAACTCTGGGTTTTCCTTAGAGGTATCAAATGGAACTACAGTTGTTCAGCCCCTTTCAGGACTCTGCCTAGTGTTTACAGGCAAAAGCCTGTCTGTAATTATTTAATGAATGTAAGCAACTATAGAAATGCTAAGTAGTATTATAAAGTGTTGTGTAGGTGGGTGTTATGAGAGGAATAAAAGCTACAGTGCGGTGGTCTGAGGATCAAGCCACAGCAGGCATGAAGCTTCATGGGTTGGTAATTGGATGGTGGGTGAACATAAATAGGACGTATGTAGGTTGTTGACAAGGAAACAGGACAGAGGCTGAGATTAACTTTGAATTTAAGACAAACTCAACTTTTCTGTATGCTGTGGTGTTTGCTGTGTTGTCTGACTAAATTCACTCTGCGGTCTTCCAAAGAAGACTGGCCACCCGTCTTTCCACACTTTGTCATTTGAAAAGAACAAGCATGAGACACAAGTGAATTCTAATCTCCTTAGGCCTCAGGAAAACCCTTCACTGGGCATCTTATTCCTGGCTTCATGGCCGTGCAGAACGTTCACGTCTGTGGTGAAAGGTTAACAGGAATGCAAAGCACCCATTGCTCTGCTGAAATAAATTGTAAGAAAAACATTTAGGCTATTGATTAAATGTTTCATACTAGAAGATTTAAATTTACTTCCTGTATTTCCAGGATTAGCTGACATAATGGGGTCAGCCTGCTGGCACAAATGATTTACAGAACACCTATTGGCAGCTTTTCTTCTAAAAAGCAACCTATTTTAATTTGGCTCAGCAGCAGTCCTGTTTTAGTTTAAAGACAACTTGTGTGTTTTGCATTTTCAGATTACTATCTGACAGCCAGGGATAATTTAAAACTTCAGATTCAATTTTATCCTCCTACTTCGGACAGTGATTAGTTGAGTTCCGAGTTCTACTATCCAGGGAAGTGATTCTCCACTCATAATAGTTTTGTTACCTCTGTTAACCTCAGTGAAGTTGTTCCTCATTTACACCCATGGAAGTGACAGTCTCAACTCATGTCCCATACCTTCTACGTTACTGGACAAAAATAGGGTCAGATTAGCTGTGATAAGAACCCAATATTTTATCTTGCAGAAATCTCGACTAAAGGAATGATGCCATATCTATCTAGATGACCAAAACCTGGTTTCCGAAAAGCAAGAGGATCTATATCATAGACCTATCCTTGTCTGCAGTGAATACGTTCAATTTTGTAGCATACCCGATAAGCGGACTCTTAAACAATATAAATCATATTCTAGTTTAGTGTAATTCTAATGTAACTACCAGAGTAGTTACACCAGGGACAAATTTGGCTTCGTGAAGTTAGTGAATAACCTGCATATTTAAAAAAAAGTTATTTACCTTAAGTCTCTTCCCCCCCCCCCCCACCACTCAACCCTCCGTGAAGCAGCAGCTGAGGTAATCCAGTGGTTGGTGGTAAACCACGTGGGTAAACCAGAGGTACAGCAGCGGAAAGGTTTCCTGGCTTTCCACATGGTAGATCACAAAACTCCATTATGAAACCCACATCCCTCTTGCTGGATTGCCACAGTCTCTTTTCGGGTAATGATCCTGTTCACCCTGCAGCTCTCCACTACATGAGCCTTTTTGATGCATTTGTCCGGTAGGTGATACAGCTGCCAAGATTCAGAATTCTCTTCGTGATTCTCTGGCTCAGCATAATGCGCGGGGCCGCTAGTCATATTTAATTACCTAAGATGCACGAAACACATTGAATTATATCCTGAAAATCGCTTCTCAGGATCTTCTGTTACACAAGAAAATCTAGGTGAACTATTTTGCATATTTCAAGCACTATCTAAATTATGGGGTTTCCTTATAGGAAGTCTTTACATTTTACCCCAATATGGTACATATATATTATTGGAGTGCATAATACTAGAATTATTCCATCAGTGATAAAAGATTTTATGATTCTTTTTTTTTGGGTGGGGAGAGGCAGGAAATAAAGTTTTAATAGTCAAAGCATCTTTAGCGTATTATAATAATACAGCATTTTATAGCAGACTGTAAAACCTCAGATTACAGTTTTAGAAATCATGCAATTTTGTTTTATAGTTTAATAATTGTTCAAATGAAAGTGAATGCGTGGTTCCTAAAAACCAAAGTAATGACTTATAAAAATACCATTTTATCAAAATCTACTACACACCTTTAAAGGGTGCTGAAACTGCAGCTGCTGCATATGGATGGGTTATAGTCTCTGTTCTCTGAAAACAGTTTGCATATTATTCCTACTAAAAGTAGATGTAGTATTTATTTGCAGTATTCCCTTAAGTGACATGTTTGCTTCACAGTTTTACAACAGGATCTTCTCTTATGGGAATAATTGCAGAATTACTAAGGATAAGAAGTGCCCTACATCAGGAAATTAGACAATATCACCTCATACCAAGGTATTCTACACAAAGACAGTGCTATCTCTTTATAAGGGTTTTCATCATATTAAGAGTACCCTTAATAACAGGTGACTTACAGCCTCGCTCCAAACTCACTTCCATCATAAACTTCCCCTTTATAACAGATAGTGCACTATAATATGGCGGGGGGGGGGGGGAGCCATAAAGAGAGAACAGAGTATTGTAATTTAATTTTAAGGCATAACTACAGATAATAAAAATCCTTGCATATAACAGTGAGGAGGCGTTTTAGCATTCTGCCCTTAGAATTGCTCTTTGTAATATATTATCACATATTTATGGATTGTCTGCAGATGTCTAATATGAAGATCATTGGTTGGTATTTGCAAAAAAAATATGAATACATCCGTTGCAGCAATTCAGATGATATCTCTTATTGAACTGAAGTTGGTGAGGCTATGCAGGTTTGGGGGCCACACTGTGCCCTTCTTCAGGCATGAAAAAGTCAGAAATGCAGACTGAGCAGTTACATAGATCTATGATAGCGATCACTTGGGCACCCTACCCAGAAGTTAAATTTACTTTGTTGATAACTAGACAAAATTTACCTTGTAGATGACTAGAGAAAAGCAAAAGGCCCTTTTGGGTATCAGTTGTAGCACTGACCCTTTCTTAGATTGATCTGAGTCTGTTTCCATCTTTCCAGAGATGTCATACTTTACATTCAACAAATGATCAGAGCTAAACCGGACACCTGAAAAAATGGGGGAACCCGTTATATCTGCACTACCCAAACCAAAAATGGTGGTTCGGGTAATAACTGATATCCATTTGTGCTCCACTGGATATCCATTTTGTTTTTGTTTGGTTTTTTGTATTTTGTTGTTTTGGTTAGATAGTTTTGGCAATATTTGCCCTATTGCACATGCACAATTGCTAAAATTGAGGAAACCCAAAGTGGCTGAAATTCCAAAAGAACAGACTTGAAAAGATGAAAACCTGAAAAACTTGAAGAACACCCCAAAATTGGATAGCCAAGAATGTGAATAATACTCACAAATCCCAAACTCACTACCCATTCCAGCTTTACCGTTGATGCACCAGTTTTATTCAAAAAAAAAAAGAATGGGCACCTAAACTAACGTGCCTAAACTAGGGTGCATTTGAATGGCCAGCTCCTCCAGATTCAGAACCTGAAAGAATCCCTCATCACATTTTAACTACCCAGTTTCTCTGATCAGGGTGATTAAAATATAGTTAAGTGGATTTGTATCTCATATCAAAAGAGTGGTTCAGATGTGCTAACTATTCCAGAGGAACTAACACTGATTGAAGTTTGTGAGGGTTCACCTGTATGCACTTTAATAAGTGATCTAATATTGATCACGCACAATTTCCACTGTCTTAAAAGTGAGCTGTGAGTGCTCACCACTTTTAGATAGGAGATCACTTTTACTTTTGTGTCTAAATATGGGTTTGGGCATCTGCCTTTAGACATCCAAGTTGGCTACTTTTGTTGGCTCAGATATAGTGCATCTTTGCAATGTTTAGGAAGTCGATATTAAGAATATTATGGAGTTGAAAAGTTTTCCTTTCAGGTAGACGATATTAACTATTCCCGTGCTTAGAAGTCCTTCATCAAGAAATGAAAAAACATCTGAAAATACAGTGGAAATGTCTGCCTCTTTGCACTTACTCCAAAAGAAAATCTAAATAGATATACTTGACCCAAAGCACATTTTTACCGAGCTAAACTGGCAGACTCCACAAAAGACTGGAAGTTTCAGTGATGCCTGGTAGCCATTTATCAGTGGTGGGAAATGTGCAGTCCATGGCCTGTGGCAGGTTTTCCTTTGGTCCCTGTCCAATTTCTCAGTATGGCTCATGGATCCAGTCCCTACCTTCAAGAGCTAAAAGAGTGAGCTCAGGGGAAGAGAGCAGAGATGCAGGTGTGCTTTCAAGGATAGAGGCTCAGTCCATTGTGGCTGAATTTGAACGTCACCCAGTTCCAATTCCAGTGGTACCAGGCGTTTCATTTGATTCGATCAGAACTCAGACCAAACAACTGTTTCAAGTTCCAATTGGATCAAGCAAAATGGGCAGAAATCCATTTTGCGCCTGTGAAGTATGGCGGCCACCATTTTGCGCATTCACAGAATCGTGCCGGACATTTTGCGCATGCAAAAAATGCCTAATTGGAATTCCAAGCAAAATATTATTTCGTTCATTAAATAAGCCCACAAAATTGGAATGGCTTATTCAATCCAGCCATTTCTATGTAACTAACAGAGCTTATATTGATTTTCAAAGTGACCTGTGGCAGGGGAAAACTTCTCCACCCCTGACTTATACTATAGTTTTGTTACAATTTTGCTCCTTTAACAAAGAGTACAGAAGTTTACTTATTAAGCTTCAGTTTCCCTATCAAGTTAGCAACCAAACTGTGCCCATCAAGCCTAGATGAAAACTCCCCCCTTCTGGCAAGAAGTCAACCCTACTAGCAATGACTGTTTTCCATAGCGCACTCCGGCATTATTGAGCATGTCCTCCCTCTTGTAATTTCTTCATGCTCTTATTTTCTTCAGCATTTGTTAGGGAGAAAATAACCCTCTCAAGAAACAATAACCTGCATTAATTTTGTCACTCCTGACCTGACCACAAGGTATAATTTTAGCCCATTCGTATCATCTTCTAGTGATGCCTACATCAGCTCTCCTCCTAGCTCACACCGCCACTTAACAACTCTTCTCTTTTCTGTCTCTTCAGTATTTTTTTCTGACTCCTCCTTCTTCCACCCTCTTCTCTCCTCACCCCCTTTCTGTCTTCTTTCAGCCCTTTTACTTAACATTTAAGTAGTCACTTAAGTAAACCCAACAAATCACAATCCTTTGAAAATTAGCCCCAGCGATGAAAACCTTGACATCACTGTGCCAAAGGGAAAGTTGCTTTCTGGGTGGAGACAGTGCTTTCTCTATGTGATGGAAAAAGGACTGTGCCCCAGCAATAAGAAGATTCACAGGAAAGGGAAGGCCAAGTCAGGTGACAAGCTATGAATCTGCGCCTACATGGACCCAAAGGTCCCCGTTGCTACTGTAACTGCCTAGGGGGCATTGCCGATGCTACTCCAACGTTAGGCAAAACTAGTAGCTGTGGGAGTATTTCATTGAGGGGCAACATCAGACGTCTTCAGGCAATCTTAAGATAGGAAGTGGATTTCCTCTTCTGAAGTTTCCTGCATGGCACCAGCATAGGGTTTATGGCAGGTGGAGTCAATGTCACTCAGTGAACTGATAAAGTTCTACCAATGACCCTTTCACCTTGAGTCATAGCCGACTGTCAGTTACACCAGTGTAAATTTGCAGTATTTGTTGCTTCCTAAAAACAGCCTTTGTCCTCTGGAGTTGGCAGTTGCTTTTGCATGCTTGTCACATGTGATCCTTCCAGCATGTAACAAGCAAATTTTTCTGTCAGTTTTGCTATTGCCCTTGTGCTGATTTTCTTAGAACAAACTTGAAATAAGCCCAAGCCCGGAGTATTATACAAGGGGGAAGATGAAAAGTCTTTCATTAAAAATAATAATATGGAAATCACTTCCTTCCTAGAACCAGCAACAAATGGTATGAATGTAGAGGACCTCATAAGTGCCTAAAATATCATGATAAAAGACTCTCAAGCCGTCATTTTAAACCTTACATTAAAATGACTTTATCACGAGTTGTAAAGACAGCGTATGTAGAAGAGCGCTACCTTATCACTTCCTTCCCCGTATGCCTATATCTTCTCTTCATGGTCATCAAACCCAGTTTATAAGGGAGAAAGTGAAACAGCCTTTTAACTAAATTGTTTAACATACACTCTTAATAAAAGGTGTTAATACTAACAAAGACCTGAACATAAATATGTTGGAATCCTGCTTTTAACCTGTCGACTCATTTTACCTGTATTCTTTCAGTGCGCATTTACAGACAAAGGTTGGAAATAAATCACATCTCTTTTATCCCCTACTGACCTTTTTTCCCTATGACTTCTAATCAGCCGTCTCACCTGAATCGTAGATCTCTGCATTACCCTTAAGCCATTCTATTATTCTGTTCTGGAATTCAAGAAGCGGTTGCCCATTTTAGTCCCTCGCCTTGAAAATCAATGGGAATTTGAAGTGCTGTTTGTTCTTCCTTTTGCAGAATAAGATCCTACATATTTTATATGGGATCATGGGGTATTAATCAGTGAACTGGCTCAAACCACCCCGGCCTCCTGTTTCCATGGCTCTCATCAGGAACAATAAGTGAACAGCATGTTGCCCAACCATACTTACTTCCCTCATTGGGTGCCAAATCCCACTGTACCTCTTTCAGGAAAGAGAGAGAGAGACTGGCATTTAAGCCTCGGGTATCTTTCCTGGTTGCTTCCCAGAAAAAGCACTTGAGAGGGCAATGGGGAGGTGATGGAACATGAAAAAACTAAGTGGAATGATAAGTGCCTGCCCCTCTATATGCACTTGGTATGTTGGGAGGGTGTACATGTGCATATAAGTGCATGAGGGGCAGAGCTTATTTAATGAGGAGCAGAGCTTATTGGCCTGGGGGGTGGGGGGATTTGTCCTTCTTTGGCAACTGGAAATGTCAGCAGGCATCCATCAAATTGGGCCTGATTCTCATTTACAACAAAACCACTTTACACCATTCTGGCAGTAGGAAAGGACCTTTGAGGAATATATTATAGGTATGTCCACCTTAAGGGTTTTTTACACATCTAAAGCCATGTAAAGTGGCTTTAAAGTAAATGAGAAATCTGGCCTATTGCCTGGCCCACATCTCCCAACATTCCAAGTGCATAGAGAGAGGCAGAAGCTCCCCTGCTTCTCATTCCACTCATGCATTTGTGGACTCGCACATAACGCTGATTAAACTGGATGTCCACGGAGCCCTGGAACATGTAGAAAGAGCCCCAAGTTAGTGTTACGTGTTTATGTGTGAGGGAGTCATGGGAGTTCCAGCCCCATTTTAAATGCGGATTTGGTTTTGAAACTTGATCTGAACTCAAGATCTGCATTTAAAGTGGAACTGGAGCTCGCATTGACTAGGGCTGATGCGGCAGCAGCTTTTACCGCGCCGCGATTCCGTTCCGCCATTTTGGAATTGCCCACGCCACACCGCGACTTTTCTGCGGATATTTCGCTAATTACGCCGGAATTCTGCGAATTGCGGAACTTGCAGAAAACCGCTATTCCGCTATTTTGTGGCGCTGGCGGAATTGCGGAAATAGCGAAAATGTCATGTTTCCACGATTCCACTAAGTTGCGGAATTAAATAAGCGGAACCGCGGAACCGCGGAATGAAACCGCGGAATGAAAGCCTCTGCCATGCCGTTCCACTAATTGCGGAAACACTGTTTCCGCCGGAAATAGCTACCGCTGTGATATTCCGCTACAGCCCTAGCATTGACTCCCTCACAGGGAACGCGAATCTGGGGCTTGTTACACATGTTCCGAGGCCCCAGAGACATCCGATTTAATCAGCGTTACATTTCTTCTCATTTCACCATTTTCACCGTTTTTACCCTCAGGTGCTTATGAAGGTAACCCTCAGCTGCTTATGAGGTGTCTTATGAGGCAACCAGGAAAGATGTTTGAGGCTTGAATACTGGTCTTTTTGTTTCTCCTAAATGAGGCACAGTGGGATTCAGGATCCAAAGAGGAACTGACTCTCCTAAATAGAGGCTGATGGGAGGTAGGGATGTGAGAACAGAACCGAGTTCGGAATTTCGGTTTGGTTTGGTTAGTCGACTGAACTATTTGAGTTCGGTCGAATTCCGAACTTCCAAACCGAGTTTGTACATTCAAAACCGAGTTTTTTGGCCTTCCCAACTGGTTTGGATTCGACCAAACAGTTTGGTCAAATTCAAGTTCAGTTCAAAAGTTTGGTTCGGTCGACCGAACTATTTGAGTTCAGTCCAAACTTCCGAACTGCGTTCGCACATCCCTACTGGGAGGGTTGTAATTGGCTGAGAGGGTTGGGAACTGGTGGCTCTATATATCTAAGCTATATAGAGCCACAGTCCGATATAGCCAGAGTGGGAAGAAAGTTTAGACTGAGATAAGGGAATATTCGTACATCGGGTCAAGTCAGGAAGGGGGGCGGGAAGAGAGAGGCTATAATTCTCCCTCCAGAGTGGGCTAAGAAAACTGGGACTGTCTGGGAAGGACTGTGAAGCATAGGACCTGATTTTAAATGGATGCTCTTTGGGAGAGTTCTCCTGTCCGGTTGGTGCCATAGTGAGGAGCTTGGACTCCATGCCTGATGGGCAGGAAAGAGTTGGCTTAGATACTAGTCTGCCTGTGAGAGAGCATATGGGTGCGCTCAGCTGTGAAGTTGCTCCTGTAGCTTGGGAACCAACCCAGTGGGACAGTCTGAGACGTGGTTCTGTTTATGGGGGTGCCATGTGAATAAAGCTCTGGTGATGGGAGATATCTCCATACAGTCAGTTAGTGTTGCCATGTGTTGGGTTTTAGCCCCAGGCATGCTAGGAATTGAGAGTTAATAGCTTGATATATGACCTGGGACCAGAATGTTTAGAAATCCATGTTGATCTGGTCTATGAGTGAGTCTGGAGCTGCGGTGTTAGAAAATAAGAGATGTCCTTTCAATACATGATTCAGTCCTGGAATTAGTGACACAATCTCTACTTTCATTCCCATTGCCGCTTGGCTACTTTCTTTTTTTTTTAAATTGCAGTCTCATTATTAGGCAGCAGGTTATTTTAAATGTGCATAAATTTACATAAGCAAACATGCACAAATTGTGCAGATTAACATTGTCTGGTTTTCTCCCCTGGTTGAGATGGCAATTCTACATATTGTGGTGTCTGACAGTCACAAAGGGAGAGATTGGACTGTGTGTAGTTGCCAATATTCTTTTAAGCTTATTTTTTCAAAAGTCTCAGATGAGTTCCTTGGGCTACAGTTCCCAAATTAGAGGTAGTGGCGGGGGGAGGCGGTGTATCTGATTTACGACATAGACATCTGATGGATTTGTGTGTCTGGTCTGAGCGTATTGTCTGCCAGGTGCACACAAAAATATTTGATTTGCACAAGTGAGCTGAATAATAAGGCATATAGATTAGTTATGGACTTACAATGACAAGCAAAGTTGTAAGCATCCAACACAGAAATCTTAGCTTTCATTTTGCGCCTGCAGCACGAGTGTTCAGTGTTCACTGTGCTGTGATCATCGTTTGCCCCCACTGTGCAGTGGCACGTGAGCAATGTTCAGTGCTACTAGTTTAAGCTCTTTTAGGATCAATTGGGATGTACGGCTCCATATAAGTGTCAAATATTCTTTGTGTGCTCCATTCACAGTGATATTCAATTTGTGCACGGGTAGGGTTTCTGTACGTACGACGCTGTGTGCTCAAAACTATATGTGCATATTTTTGCAAACTTGGTACTTAAGCATTTTGGACACAGAAGCATTATGGGTATGTGACGTCTTTGCTCCTGAGAGAGCAGGTACTTGTTCTCATTAGGAGTCAGTCTTGCCCATAAATAACTCTTATAGGCCGGCTGGGGCGGGGATGCACGCTGGTTCGTTCAGTCCCAGGTGGATTCTGTTGGCACTCTCCGGCAGCGCACAAAGACCCAGCTCCACAGGGGCTGTCAGTTACACAGCAGGGGGGATTCAGGTAGGCACCAAAACTTCTTGGGGAGCACCCACTCACCCAGGGACCTGTTTGCCAGGCTCTCACCCCAAAATCCCTTGCTCACCACCATAAATAACTCTATTTTTCATTGTGATTTAAATGTAAAGTTACAGTCATGACGATCGCTGATGAGAAATGAAGATTGACAGAGATTAACTAATTCAGTTTTACCAAATCATAGTTTGTTCCCAAAGTGTAAGTTTAATCGGTCACTCAGTGTCTCAAGGATTCTGAATTAGGGAGATCCTTTAACCTTCAGGTTACCGCTCCCAGTCCAGCCCAGTTTAATAATTATGTTAACTGGTGTTGGTCAGTTTCAACCACTATGGTTTAAACCAGTTTAAAGTGTCATACACTAAAATTCCCACTGGTTCCAACCAGGTTACACCAAAAAAGTGTTTCTATTTGCCACCTTGATGTTAATGTTGGCATCTGATGGCTGTTGGGTTCCCTATAGGAAATTAGTTTCATCCAGTGGAAGAAGCCAAATTGGTGGCCAAATGTCAGCTTCTGAAAAACCCATCACTACAAGCTGGTACTATTTTGTTTGTAATAATGATTAGGTCTGAAACTAGAAATCTCAGCAAGTGCTGTTTCTGTTGGAAGCAGGGCATTTGCCGAGATTCATGCAAAGCAGAAACGTACCGGCTTTCCCACTGTTTTCGTAATTTTCCATTATTTTTTGCAAGTTGAGCGAGCTGCTACGGGGTCAGTCCCAATTCCTGTGTGTGCCCCACATGCTCTCCTGAGGGCTGTGGAAATGGAAACATATTGGCTAAGTGCCAAGGAAGTGCTAGAAATTGCCATAAAAGTGCAGCAAAACTGCCATGAAATTTCTAGAAAGTGAGGGACAAGTCCCAGAAAGTGAAGCAAATGACGAAAAAAATAGTGGAAGCGTGGAATCCCAGCTGATGAAGTACTGACAGACACTTACAAGAACTCCCGAAAGGTCACCGAGAGCCAATGTGATGCAGTGGATAAAGTACTGGACTTGGACCTGGAAAGCCAGTGTTCAAATCCGTCCCTAGCCATGAACTCACTGGGTGGCCTTGGGTAAGTCACAACCTCTCAGCCTAGAAAGCCAGTGTGGTCTAGTGGATAAGGTGCTGGACTTGGACCTGGGGAAGCAGTGTTTGAATCCTGCCCTAGACATGAACTCACTGGGTAGCCTTGGGCAGGTCACAACCTCGTAGCCTCAGTTCCACATCTGTAATAAATGGTAATGTGTGTGTGTCTTCCCCTGTGTTCCCCTCACCCTTGTCCATGTTAGATTGTAGCCCACAGGGCAGTGACTTGTCTCTAATAAGCGGACTTGTCTTCACCCCTGGAGGGGTGGAGCGTGAGTTCATGGCAACCGCGGGCCGTCTCAAGTGGTCATCAGCCCGACGCATGATGGAGGGCATACTCTGGACCTGATTTTCTGCACTGGCCTTGAAGCAGGGGATCCGTTGGTGGGGGAGGTGTCAGCAGTGCCCTTGTCATGGCCAGATCATTACCTCCTCCAGGCCCCTCTCCCGGTGCATGTCTGCCCCCGGAGAGGTGCGGAACCAGTTCGGTTGGTTTGCTCTCGGAGACTAATGGAACCAGACATGTTCTGGAATGCTCTGGATGAATTACCCTCTGATCTTGATGGCCATCCTCTGGATGACCTCATCATGGTTTGGAATAGCTTGCTGGTTGAGACCATTGACCGGACAGCTCCTAAGCATCTGCTCCCTGTATGTCGGCACCGCAGGCCTCCTTGGCTTATTAAGAAGCTGTGGCAGCTGAAGTGGGAAGGGTGGCGGTTGGAGTGACAGTGGCGCCGCTCTCATACTGAAGCTAATCGATTGTGACATAGAGCCAGTTTGTGTGCTTATGCCGTGGCTGTGCAGACAGCAAAGAATGAGTTCTTCACTGCCCTCATAGCAGCTGCAAAGTCTTGGCTAGCAGAAATTTTCCATGTGTTGAGGGGTCTGGACAGCCCAGCCTGGACTGAAACTGCCTGGAACTGAAATTTTCCAGTGCCTGCTGTGACAGGTTTGTAGACTACTTTGTGGATAAAATCACTCGTATTCATCACGATTTTGACGCCGCGCGTATTACAGTGGGAGAGCCAGAAGAAATGGAAGCCCCGCCTTGTCCCGTTTTGTGGGATCAGTTTCAGGGGTGTTGCCCACTGATTCAGAGGATGTTCTTGGGGCTGTTAGAGCCACCTCTTGTGAACTTGACCCGTGACTGTCCTGGCTGGTCACGGCCAGCCAGGAGACGTTGGGGCCGTTGCTGGCGGGTGTGGTCAGTACCTCCGTGCGGGAGGGCAGAGTACCGAGCTGCCTCAAAAAGGCGGTGGTGCTGCCTCTGCTCAAAAAGCCATCCCTTGACGTTGACTATCGGCCTGTCTCTAACCTTCCCTTTTTAGAGGAGGTTATTGAATGGGTAGTGGCTCAGCAGCTACAGGGGCATCTTGACCACATCAGGTATCTGGATCCCTCACAGTCCGGCTTTCTCCCGGGTTATGGCACTGAGACTGCGCTTGTGGCTTTGGTCGATGACCTTCACCATGAATTGGACTGGCATCGTTCAACCCTGTTAGATCTGTTGGCTGCTTTTGATACCGTTGACCACGAGAAGTTAGTGACTCACCTGCAGGATCGTGCCGGGGTCATCCTTGAATAGTTCCGCTCTTTCCTGGCCTGAAGAACCCAGCGGGTAGTGCTTGGGGATTATTTTTCATCATTCCGGGACCTCTCATGTGCAGTCCCGCAGGGTTCCATCTTGTCCCCTCTCCTGTTCAACGTGTATATGCAGCCGCTGGTCGAGGTCGTGAGACAATTTAATGTTCAACGTCATCAATTTGCTGATGACACCCAACTTTACCTCTCTTTTACATCTGACCCAGACCTGTCAGTCTCGGTGCTTACCCAGTGTCTGCCGGCTGTGGGGGACTGAATGAGGGCAAGCCGACTGAAGCTAAATCCCGATAAGACGGAGGTGATGCTAGTGGGAAAGGCATCAGGCGTGGCATCCCCCATCATTGATGAGGTTCTCCCCCATTGGTTCCCCAGTTTCGGAGTCTGGGAATGCTCCTCAATTCCCAGCTCTGCCTGGATGTTCAGTAGGGGCTGTGGCGAGGAGCACATTCTGCCAATCAAATCTGATGCGGAGGCTTTGGCCATATGTCTCAGACTCCAGCCTGGCCACTATCATCCATGCTTTTATCACTTCAAGACTTGACTACTGTAACGTGGTCTACGTGGGGCTACACATGAGAATGGCTCGGAGACTGCAGTTAGTGCAGAACGCGGCAGTTCGTCTCCTTACAGGAACTGGCTGCCGGGAGCATATTACACCGGTGCTCTGCTCTCTTTGCACTGGCTGCCTGTATTCTTCCGGGCTTGATTCAAGGTGTTGGCGTTTACCTTTAAAGCCCTATACGGCTTGGGCCCTAGTTACTTGTGGGACCACCTCATTCCCTGGGGTCTGGATTGGCCCCTGCGGTCAATCGGGTGCACCTTTCTTGAGGTCCCTCTGGTTTCCCAGGGTCTCTACCTCTCAGATTTGAGCAATCACATGTCTGAAGTTGATACCCATGCCCCCAGGGTAGGTAGCGTAAGTCTACAATTTTTACAATTTGCGGATGATATAGTTTTCATGGCGCAAACTGAGCTAGAAATAAAAAAAGCGTTAGAAAAGTTCCAGGTGTATTGTGAAGTTAATGGGTTGACCTTGAATTTCACAAAGACAAAGATATTGGCTGTGGGGAAGAGAGTACGATCTTCTAGCTGGCAACTGAGAGCAGGAAGGGTCGAGTTGGTAAACGAATTCACTTACCTGGGACTAAGTATCCACAAGAGGGGTACATGGAATAGCCATCTCTCTAGGAGGGCTGACATTGCTAGGCAGGCTGTACATCCCTTGTTGAGAGCTTGCAGGATATCAAGGGGCGTTCTCCCTTATGACCTATTAAAAGTGTATAAGGCCAAGATCACCCCTACCTTACTGTTTGGAGTAGAACTTACACCGTTTGCCAATACCCTCCCGCTCGAGAGAGTTCAAAACTTGTTTTTGCGGCAATTCTTGGAAGTCCCACCAGGAGTCCCAGATGCCATATTGAGGGCAGAACTGGGTATTCCCTCTATTGACTCCCTTGTGAAGAGAGCATTTGCCAGTTACTGGCTAAGATTGCTAAAGATGCAGGATTCAGCATTGCCTGTACGCCTTAGGGAGGAATTATTATATCAAGGATCACGACCCTACCCGTGGCTCCTCTCCTTGGGAAGATTAATTAATGCTATGGGGTTTTCTTTCCAGCACTTTCTGGGCAAGTCCTTCCCGGCCATTAAGTCTGAGATTTATCTCCGACTCAGGGACATTGCTGACCAGGAGGACATAGCTAGGGTAGCTGCGTGGAAAGTAGCCCCGCAATTGGGGAGTCTCAAGAACCAGGTTTTCTTCGAGCCTTATTTTGACGTCTTGGCTAACTCAAAACTGAGGAGAGCATATATTTTACTTCGCTGGCAAATGGTTAAAGGGGCGGTAGTGGAAGGAAGATATGAGCATATCCTTCGGGAGGCTAGATTATGTTCCTGCTATAAACAGGAAGTAGAAGATGTAGATCATTTTCTCTTGAGGTGTCCCTATTTTGAAGCCCTTAGGACAACTTGGGTGGTTCCCTGGTTGCCTCGCAAGCCACAGTTTTTGATGGTGTTTGATACTTATTGTCACTAACACAAGAAGAGGCCATTAGAGACTTGGCAATATATACCCACCTAGCATCCAAGAAACGGCTCCACATTCACGAGGCCTTCTCTGAGGGTAAGACCTCTGGGACAATACACGATAACCAGGTGGGGAATGGCTCTTGACGGATAGTATGGGGACCAGCCGATTGAGCAAAGCTGGCTCCAGTATCCACCTAGCGTCAACTGATATCTAGAGGACTCGAGGAAGGGATGGTTGTGGTAAGATGGGATATATTTCCACCTTAGCTGTTTAGTTAATCTCTAGGGTATTGTGCCTAAAGGCTATAATTAGTAGGGGTCGGACTACCGGATCATCCGGTATACAATACTGCCCGGTATTTGGTGTACCGGCAGTTTGGATTAAACCCGGTAATCCAGGTAATTTACCGGATTCCCCCTGTACTGGATTTTTTACATTGTGGCCATTCAAATGAATGGCCGCAATGTAAAAAAAAAAACACAAAAAACCCCAAACACTTTCCCTTCCCGAGTCCAGGCTGCACGGGTGGAAGGGGGGACACCCTCCACCCACCCTGCCCAGCCTGGATTTAAACAACAACAACAAATTTCCCCTAAGTCCCCTAGTGCGGGCTCCCGGCCGCCGCCGATGACCCAGAGCCCACACCAGCACTGCAGCAGGTAAGGTACCGGTACTGTACTGATCCCTGGGGTGGTGGGTGGTTTAACACCCCCGCCACCCCAGGGATCACCCTACCTCCCCACCCAGGGATTAATGCCATTGCCTACCTTCCCTTGAGCTCCAGGCGGTAGCGGCGGCGGCGGTCCGGCGGCTTCAGCGCTGGCTGTGGCTGCCGCCGGCTTCAGCACGCTACTAGGCCTTCCGGGGAACTTCCGGAAGGCCTAGTAGCCTTAGGACACCAATAGGACACCAATACAGCCCTGCAACGTGCATAAATAACCACCAAGTGTGGTTAAAGGGTGGTTAGTGTCATGTCTGTTTTCACCCATAGACGGAAGAAGATCACGCCCCACCCCCCCAAGATAGTGCCATTTTGCACATGTGCAAAAAAGTGTGTGTGTGTTGTTTTTTATGTTCATGCACAAAATGGCAGTGTGTTAGGTGGGAGGAGCACATGCAAAAAACTGTAGAGATACAAAGTAGTTCAAAATTCCTACTGGATCTCCACAACCCATGCCGAAAAAGCAGATTAATTCTGCAAAAACAGAAAGGGCCATTTGTTTCAGCCATAGTAGGAAAATCAGGAACTGTTGGGAACTTTGTCCAGTTTAAGTCACTTTGGATAGTCTGCCTAGCTCTCAAACACAACCTGGAGGTGCCAATGACATTTGATGACCTCGACTCTGGTCTGAAATAAGTTAATATTTGGTGCCCCATTGGGCGTCCATGATGTCTGATGCCCCTGATGGAGCTATGAAGGTTCATTTCTCTTCCTCCCAGAGCAGCTAAGCTTGTAGGAAGCAGGGACGAAGTTTTCTTATACACTTATGGGATTTTACCAACTTAATCCCATTAAAATAATGGTCTCTCCGATGTGGCAGGCAGACCGTGGCGCCAGTTAATAACGTTTTTTGGTGTGGAACCTGTCCTCTGAGAGAGGAGTTGGAGAAAAATCCTCAACATCGGCTATTGAACACCTGCCACCCTTGACGTAGGCCAGGTTAAAACAGGGTAGATATCATTCTCTCTATAAGGAACAACCCTCTGTTAAGTACTAGCTCTTCAGCTCCCTAGTATTTCACACGTTGAGCAAAATAGCTTAGCTTGGAAACTTGTTCACAATGCATCAGATGGTATGATGCCATATCCTACCATATAGCTCAAGCATGTACAGGATTAGAATTCATCTATTTATATTATCTATGTTTTTCCCCCTGCTTTACCCTCATTGATTTTCAGGAGTATGTAGATATTTATCCCAAATTGTCATTCTGTGGTCAGCTTTCCATCATTTCTGTGGTTTAAGAAAAAACAGGATTATTTCCTGTGAATATAATTTGCACGATCTGATAATTAGTTGTATAATATTATAATTGTAGGCTCTTTTTTTTTTTTCAAGTGATGCACAAATGGTGGAAGTTGAAAATAAGTATTAATTTGTTTATTTATTTATTAAGTGAACATTCTGTTTGTAGGGGGGAGGGGTAATGCCTTAATTGTGTTCCCTTCACCTTTTACCCACTTCAGATTTGGGATAGTCTTCCAAACAGTTGTGAGGTGGTGTTAGATAGATATACAGAGAATATGGGTAGCAAATCATTAAGGTCTTTAATTAGCCTCATTGATTTCAATGGGACTAATTGGCTAAGTAATGATTGTCCCATGTGAATAACAGATAAGGTTCCTGATCTTGAGTTTGGCCGCAGTCCTGCTTCTTTTCTATCAATGACCAAAGTCTCTCTGGCTCCAATGAGAGAAGGATCAGACCTACAAGTGGAGAGTGCCGCCTGCAATTAGTATTCAATTGTAAGATCCATGCCCAGAGTGGCTTACGTTAAAAATAGAATATTAGAAATAGAAGTAATATAATATTACAAACAAAAATACTAACAAACCCATTATAAAAACACTAAAACGTAAACAATTACAAAAAAAACTCATCCATTAACCCACTCTCTAACCCCTCCACCCATCTCTAACCCCTTCACACACAACCCTATTCCCACCCCTGCCTGTGCCCCGCCCCCCTCATCAGGGGGTCGTGGCATAACCCTCATTCTCCCCCTTACCCATACCCCCCTCACCAGGGGGCCGTGGCATAAACCCAAATAGATACACACACACACACAGATCTATCATCTATCTATCTAAATATAAATGTGTGTGGATGTATGTGGGTGGATGGATGGAAATTGCAAGTTAATTGCAAATTGCCTTAACTTCCGTGCCATGTTAGCAGTAAAGACATTGTACAGTCTCACATATTGTGCTCACTTACAACTTAGGCTCCATGCACCCACGCTTTGCCTTCATCTTTCAACCCCAATCCTCTTCCACTTTGCAGGTTTGGGGCAACACTGAAGCTGGGGACAGGAGGGTGTGAGCTGGCCCCTCACCCCTTCTGTTTCCTCTTTAAGAAAGGGAGAACTTGGGAGTTCTGGCTCCCACCCCTTCTCCCCCTCTAATCTACTTGGTCCCAGCGCTGTAATCGAGAACTCAGGACTCCTGACTTCCAGTTTCTCCGCCCCACTCTAATCCAGTAGGCTGCACTCCCTTCACAGGCAACTCAATAGTCCTGGTTCGAAGCATGTTCTCCTCTCCCCTGCTCTCAACCTTGTAACAAACAACCCAGGAGTGCTCGGTCCAAGTCGCCCCTCTTAACCCTGTAGCCCCCACTCCCCTCACAGAGACCTCAAAAGTCCTGGGAAATACAATGTTTGTCTGTATGTGTCATATGGAACAGAAGTGTGTGTGTGGAATGACAAAAAAAAGTGTGTGGGGGGGTAGGGGACAAGATGAAGTGGAATAACAGAGAGGGGAGCTATTGGGACTCAAAGGATAGGGAGTCAGCTATGATAGATGGGTTAAACAATAGGACTGCTCCCCCTGGTATCCCATCAGTTTTCTGAATCGGTTATTTCACCCAGAACCTTGTTGTAACTATTTCTAATTCCTCCTGTCATTCCACAAAGTGACTCCTGCACACTCTTTATATTTTTCCATGTCATTCCAGCCATTCCACTTACTGTATCTGGTGCCTTCCTCATCATTTCACACCCTCTTGCCTTCCCTATGTACTCCCAAAGATTCAACTGTGCTGTATAATTTCACAATCACTTAATTGGATGTTAGAATGATAATAGTATTTATTTAGAAATTGGCACTGCTGTCACCTCCATTCCTTCCAATGGCCATTCCATTTTATTAATTTCAATGCATACCCAACTTAGTTTAGTGGAGACTAAACTAAATTGGGTTTAGTGAAAGTTTAGTCTAAGTTTACTCACTAGTCTCCACTAAATTAAGTTTAGTGGAGACTATTAGTTATGAAGGATGGTTGTGAACCATTAGTCAGCTGTCCCATTCTCTCCAACTGAAATGGAAAGGAGGGGGTGAGGGGCCAGCTCATGCCCTCCTGCCCCCAGCTTCAGTGTTACCCCCAACCTTCAAAGAGGAAGAGGATTGGGGCTGAAAGATGAAGGCAAAGTGTGGGTGCATGGAGCCTAAGTTGTAAGTTAGCACAATGCATGAGACTGTACAATGTCTTTACTGCTAACATGGTACGGAAGTTAAGGCTGGAGCCTTAACTTGCAATTTTCATGCTTTTTAGTGCACGATTGAATTTGCAAGTGCCTTAACTCTTCTTAGAAACCGGAGGGTTTTGATTATGGAATATCCAAGGTTTTTGTTAAATACAATGCAATGGAGAAAATTTGTCCTGCTAGCGCGGTAGAATACTGGGCAACAATAACCACTATGGAAGCAGGGCTTACGGGAGGCTACAGTGAAAGAGCTGCTCCATTCAGTTTAGAAGGTTGTTACTTCCTTCAAATAGCAAGCAAGGCGAAGCTGGATTTTTAATGGTAGCTCCCCGCTTTACTAAGAATACAACAACTTTGGTTTGGTTTAAGCATTGCAAACTTCCAAAAACCGCTCTCTATGATCTCTGTAGCTCTGCTCATGGCTTGTACAGGAGTCTTCCACTCTACTCCCCACTGTCAGAGCTCTTTCCTTGTGCAACACTGGCCATTCTGCTTTCTATGAAGCCCTCCCCCTGTACAGGACCCCCTGGCTTGTTCACTCCTTGAACAGGGCTCCCTGACTCTGCTGTTCCCATGTACAGGACTCTCAACCTGGCATAATGTTGCCCATCCTGCAGCTCTCCCCCTGTACAAAGCTCCCTCACTCAGTTCTCTTCTGTCCAGTACACTCTCTCGACACAGTTATGGCCATTATTCTGCAGCTCTCAGTCTCTACAAGACTCCCCCACTTTACTCCCCCTTGTACAGGGCTTCCTTTTTTGCACAATGCTGCCCACTCTGCAGACCTCCCCCTGTACTTTGTTACATATTCTGTATCCCCAATAAAGCTGCTCCCTATAAAGTGCTCCCTCTGTGCACAACTTCCACTGTGGATACTTTTACAGAGGCTCTGCTCCTACTTTCTCCCCTTAATCCCCACCCCCTTGTGTCTGCTTCCTCCCTCCCTGTTCTCCCATAGGATTTTCCTCACTGGGCTGATGCTCGCTCTAAGGCCACTTTCAGACATTCCCCTCCCCCCCCCATGCATATTCTGGGGGTGGGGAGGGATGCACAGCCAGAATATGCGTGGGTATTGGCTGGTCTGAAAGTCCACCGCGTGGCTTTGCCAGCAGACATGCACAGGGATGCACAAGCTTTGCATCTGTGCGCATTTCTGCGGGCAAAGCCACACCGGGGGGGGGGGGGCTTTCAGACCGGCTGATCCCCGCGCATATTCTGGCTGTGCGTTTCTGCAGCTAGAATATGCGTGGGAGAAGGGGAGGAGAGAAAATGTCTGAAAGTTGCCTTAGAGTCCTCCCAAGAGAACTACACTTGCCACTCTGCCCCACAGGGCTTCTCTGCACAGGACTCCACCATCTCCCTGCCCTTCTCCTGAAGAACACCCACTGTATCAGTTAGCCCAGAGCACCCGCTTACCCCGCATTCCTTAGTGTTGTTGGGAAAGTCGAAGGGAAAAGCGCTGAAAGAAGATCGATTCCATCCTGCCTGTAGCCTCCTGTCCCTGTCTCCGGGATAAACCTCTGCCCTCTTCCTGTATCTTGGACCGTCCCAGGCAAACTCCAGTGCTCCAACCCCAGCCAGCTCCTCCAATAGGGCGCCCCATTGGAGCTGCAGCCCAGACACCTCACGTTTTTGGAGGGGGCAGGGCTGTCACCGAAATCCATGTGCTCTGTGTTTCTGGGTGGATTTAGGGGGCAAGATCAGCCACCCCAAACTTCACTGCAGGATTAGCTAGCTCTGTTGTTTAGCCATCTCGGCGTCCCTTGCCCCCAAGCTGAGGTGCCTGCTGTGCGAGATCAGATCAGAATGACCTGCAGCTTTCTCCTTTCCACAGGCCTTGCTCTCCTCTCCCCACCAGATCAGCTCTAAACATGGCTGACCAGTCACTCTCACTGCCCCCTGGGAGGTGCAGTTCCCTCTCTTTCCCCGGCACTGATAGGCTCTGACAAGCAGTGCCTGCTGGGAGTTGTAGTCCCAGTATTCAAGACTGTTTGCTTTTAAACAGTCTCTGCATTACACATAGAATGTTAGCAAGCACTCCACACTCAGGATGCTCTCCATAGGCTAACATTGAATTTTCAAGATGTCATAACTTAAAAACTACTAACCAGATTTACAAAAAGTAAACCAGAAGGCACCCCCTGGCAGCCTTCTTGTATTTTCTAAAAGGCTTATACCTCCTCCCAACCAACACAAAACCCATTTACCCTGTTGAGATCGAGACAGTCTAACTTTTAAAAAACAGGCTTCAAAGTGCAGTTTTCAAACTGCAATATCTCCACTGTTATCTAACCAATTTGGCTGAATGTTGCATAGCATGAACCGCTTACCCCAGTGATCATAAATAACATAACATTTTAATTTATACCCCTCACTCTCTCGTAAACGACTCGAGGCGGCTCACAATATCACAGTACACAAAATACATTTCCAGGTTTCCATCCCATGCAGGGGACCCAGCAAACCTACAATTAATAATATATCACAAAAATAACATCCACCACAAGTTTCACAATCCTAACCTTAATCATGCCCATTTTATAGCCAATAGAATGTTGGGGCTTTATAATGGAGGGGGCAACACACCTTAACTATTAGAACACTCCTGCGGTCTAATAATATGTACTCTGTTAGAAATCGAGCTGAAACAGGTAGTGCGCATACTATCCATGGGTAATACCCACAATTCTAAGTAGACTATTTGGTGTTCAGTAAGTACCAAGTTGGACACCCAATTACCCCCAAAATACCGGTTATTACTGTTACCGATTTACCGTTTTATCAATTGGTACTGATCGGTAAGAAGGTAAAGAACTCAAAATCAAAAATGGAAAAATTGGTACCAGAAGTCACCCAAAAAAGGGATGGAAAACAGTAAATTGGTATAAAAGGTATCTCGTTAGGCACTAATTGAGCACTGATTAGTACCTGATGTTACTGGGTTGCATCAAGTACCCTTTTTTTGACTGATATACCTTGCAAATATGTTTCAGTTGTAGCTAAAAAGCTGACCAGGCATTTCAAGAGACATATATAGGTTCTCACTGTTCAATATATTCTGGAAAATGTTGACAAGCTCTACCAGTATGATATTAATTCCTCTCTCAAGAAATGAAATGTCACAGCAATTAGTAACCCAGGATATTAAATTTGAGTACTAATCCCTGACTGCAAAAGCTGATGAGAAGGTTGCCTTTATTCTGATGAAAACAGCAGCAGATTATATTTGTACCCATTTTATAAGCACAAACTGACACTAAAGCTGAATTGCATCTCGACAGCTGTGACTTCATTGTGTTACGGGAGTAACGCTCTGCGAAACTGCACCAAGAGATGCATATATGCAGCCAGAATTTAGGTTAGCAGACTTTACCCTTTAGGAGACGGTTGGCTCAGAAGTTGAAATTGTAAATCCGGTGTTAACAAGTCTTTCTTCTCGCTGTGTAATCTCCACTCTTGTTTCAGTTTCACAGTGTAAGGCTTTTTTTTTTCATTCTCTAAAACTATCATATTTCTGCCTCATCTCAAGTTAATTTCATTTGGCATTCTTGTGGTAGATAAGAATGAATTTAAGTGACTTGTAAGCATCACATCTTCACTAAAACCTTGATCCTAAAGGTTACGAGCATTCTAGCCTGGTTCACGTAAGCATGTGCTTAACTTTCCTATTCACTTTGATCGGGTTGCTCACGCCTTTAAACTAAAGAGCACGTGCTTAAGTACTTCATCGAGTCAGTAGACTGTGCTCAGCATCTTACAAAAACAAGCACTGGGTGAGGGCCAGATCCTATAACTAGTCCTGCTTGGCTAAACCCTACATAACAAGTTCACAGGATTGGTGGCTGAATTATGGAACTCCCTTTCCTTAGAGGTTTGTCTAAGTGTATGCCTGTTCATCGTCCAGACACATTGTAAGAACTTGTTGTTTGGCCATGCATTTGCCAGGTGGTGATAGGGGTTGGGAACTTGTGGGTTAGGAGATATTACATGTTCTTTCTTGGTCTTATTTGAGTATTTTATTTGAATGTTTTATGAATTGTATCCCATCCTGAACCTCAAGGGAAGGGCGGGATAAAATGTAAATAAATAAATAAAACACTTAAAGACAGAACCTACCTCATTTCCTTGAAAATGTTTGGGAGTAAAATGCAAGCTTACTAATTAACCTAAGCCCTGTGTATTCCAGACTGAGCTAGTTTTAAAAACCTTCTCTTTAACCCTGTGGTGACTTAATAAAACTCTGAAACAGAAGCAGCAAAGCAAAGACAGTAAGATTCAGTTATGTAAGTAAGTGTGCCTACATATGACATTTATTGAGACGCATATGCTGCCCTTTCCATAATGGCTCAGGGCAGCTTGCAATCAATAAAAAAAAAATCATATAAAAACCCCAGTCCCCTCCCCAGAAACCCTAACCCCTAAAATCCCCCCTAAAAAACCTTCCCTAACCCCTCCCCACAACCAACCCCAGTTGCTCTCCCCACCTGCCAAATGCCTTGCCAAACAAGCAAGGCATTTACCTCGCCCCAGTTCCTGCCTTGCAGGAAGGCAGAGCCAAGGAAGCCACATGGATCAGAGGCGCAGCTATGCCCTGCTAGGCAAGGAAGCCAGCACCCAAGGGGATTGATCCTGTTACAGCCTGAGTGGGCTTCGAACCCTTTGCAATGTCCCCACTCAGGAAGGAGCTGGAGCATATAAGCCCGAGATCCCTTCTCAGCTGGGTCTGGGCAACTGGCTCCAGTTGAGCAAATGGAGGCAGCCATGGGTGCAGGGAGGGGGTTTAAGAGGTTGCAGTTGCACACAGACCCCCTCAGACCCACACCCCCTTTCTAAGTGTCATGACATTTGGAAAAGGCGCATAGTCAGGTCAGAAAGGAGTGGCTGGGCAGTACGAATGGGCGAACAGAATGCGGTTCGGATGTTTGGTCGTTCGGTTCGAAACCCAAGTTTGGGTTCGATGGTTCGGTTCAGCCAAGTTCGGGTTGGCCGAACTTGGCCGAACAGTCAAAAATAGCACTATCGAAACCGAAACTTGACCAAAACGTACAATTTTTTTCCCCTGAGAAGACATTTTTCCTGCCCCCGAACTCCTCTGAACACAACCGAACTGTTCGGTCATTCGAGAGTTCGGTTGGACGTCCAAACAGACCGAGTTCGGTCCGAACTCTGAACATCCGAACTGCGTTCGCCCATCCCTACTGGGCAGCACCATTTTTTTTTCTCAGTGAAAACTTAAGACTCTAGCTTTTACAGGATTTGACTAGGTTTGCATTCCATAACCTGGAATTATACTTCACAATCTCCAAACACAGCTTAAAACTGGAATTTGTGTCGCTAGGTTGCTGGCCGCAGTAAATGCTGGGAAGATGGTTTTTAATAATAAAGTCCCCAACAACTCAGGTTTTGGTTTACACCTCTGTTCAGTTTTATATTTGGTCAGGTGAGGAAAAACAGAAGGATGAGCTCTCAAACTATTAGGTAGGGGTGGGCGTCCAGAAAGAATTATGGATACGGATCCATATTACGTATCTGGCTCTTTAATTACGGATCTGTATTGCAGATCTGTATTTAGATAAATTCAAGAATTAAAAAGAACTTTAAAAATGTTAAATAATGTTGCGCATGTGCAAAAATGGCCACCAGACCACTTCGCGCATGCGTGGCCTTTTTCAAAATGGTGGCGGCAGCATCGCCACCATTTTGGAAAAGGGCAGTCGGTGTGTGCATGCACAAAATGGAGACTGACTGCCCTTTTCCAAAATGGCCGTGACATGGGCCGCACGTGCGCAGAATGGTCCAGCAGCCATTTTATGCATCACGCAGTTATTATTATTTTTATTTGTAGATTTTAAACCAAACCCCAGCAAGCGTATTGTGGTTTGGTACAGATTAATCCATAACTGCCCATTATGGTTACGAATTAATCCAAATCCATCCCTGCTAGTAGGTTAGCAGAAAAAGAACGGACAACCCTATTCCCTTAGTATTCTGTTTTCTCCTCTGCCCTTCTTAATGCAAAAATGTTTGCTGGAGGCGAATCCATAAAAAGACCATATTAGGAGTATTGTATAATATTTCCTAAAAATAGGAAGCAGGGATTGAGGGCTCTAGGAATTAATTTGACTCAAATATGTGTCTGCGTGAAAGAGAAGCAAAACCCTAACTAGCTTTTATTCCGCCACAACAGCTTAGATATTCAGGATATCATAGGTAAGTAGGTTAGGCTGCGTATTGAATGCTTTATCAAGCACAAACTAATTGCTGGAGGGGGTGGGGGAGCTTGAAGATGTGACTATGGCCTTCCCCGCTCTCACCTTGCTTCCCTCATCTCTGTTCAACACTCTGCTGCCAGGATCATCCACCTAGCCCGCCGCTTTGACCATGTGCAGCCTCTCCTCTCCTCCCTCCACTGGCTTCCCCTTCCTGAGCGTATTCTGCACAAGCTCCTCGTCTTCACCTACAAAGCCCTTCATAACCTTGCTCCCCCCTACCTCTCTGCTCTGATCTCCCTCTGAACCCCTGTTCGAGCACTCCGCTCCTCTTCCATCCCCTCCCTCACCCTCCCACGCCTCCCCTGCTCCTCCAACCGCTTTCGTCCCTTCTCCCTCGCTGCCCCGCATGCCTGGGACTCCCTCCCTGCCCTCGTCCGCCTTGCCCCCACCCTCCACACCTTCAAGTCCCTCCTCAAAACCCACCTCTTCCGCTCCGCCTTTCCTAACGCCTGCTAACCATCCCCACCCAGGATTATCCCCTACCTGTTATCTGCAAACTCCTATTTACTGTAACCAAGCCAAGAACGTGTACCTGAGTTCTCGCATCTTCGTAAATGTTGCATCCCTTGTCTCTCCCTCTGGCCCTCCTTTCCTGTCTCACCTCCCTCTGTCTTTAGATTGTAAGCTCTCGGGCAGGGACCGAGTCTATTTTATTCTCTGTAAAGCGCCAGGTACATTTCTGGTGCTATATATAAATGCTTATAATAATAATAATAATTAATAGATTGTGTGGGCCATTTAAAGCATAAGTCCAGCATTTCTGATGGGATTTGGATCAGGCCGGTTTTAGTCATGCATTCTGTCATCCTTGTTGTCTTGTTCCTTTCGTTGGCAAGGCAATCCTCTGGTTAGTGCTGGAGCTAAATGGCTGGAGGATCATGCTCTTATTCCCCTCTTTCATATAAACAAGACAGTCAAGATCGAATGGGCAGAGAAAGGAGAGATGCTTGGAGGGGAATATGCATCTTCTGTGCTTAATCACAAATGGTTTGGGAGCTGGTTGCAGATTTCTGTCAGTATACTGCAGATTCATCAGCTGTTCATCAATCACCAAGAAAGAGATTCAACCACATCATTTGTCGCCTATTTGAAACTACCTTCAAGAAGACACACACACACACACACACACACGTTTAGGATGCAGTCCTCTGACATTGAAGTCGAGAACTTTACCATTGACCTTAACCACAGGAGTCTGCACTTTCACCTTCCAGTCATTAACACCTTGTCTGTATCCTGGGTTGGTGCTTGATTTAATTATGTCTTTTATTCTCTCTGTGTAAACTAGTGCAACCTCTTATATGGATGCCAACTTCTAGGCCACTTCATGCATCTGAGGAAGTCAGCTCTTGCTGATGAAAGCTCATGCCAAAATAACAAAATTTTCTTGTTAGTCTTTAAGGTGCCACAAGACTCTTTTTTTAAATTATTTTTTTGCTGTTTTTAAAGCTATAGATTAACACGGCTCCTCTTCTGGAGGCTGCAAGTTTGTAACTTTACACCCCAATTTTCCAAAATATAGGTGCCATGATTCATGCACAGGGATCAGCATGTGCAGCTCTCATAAAGGAGTGTTTGTGTATGTCAGAGTACTTGTAATGTGTATGTGAATATTGACTAGTTATTGAGAGGGGTGCCAGGATTTGGTGTCAACGGCACTTGATGATTACAGTCCTGCTAAAAAGGGGTCCAGGGACACACAGGACAATCAGGAAAAGCTGAGGAGAAGTGTGCAGACTCCATGTTGGCGTCTTCAGCACTGAGTTAGGTCAAGCTTTGTTGGGGTCATGTTATCTCTGCTTTTAAGAAAAAGCATCCTTGTTCTGAGCCTCAACGCTAGACCACTGCAATGCATTCTAAGTGGGGCTGCCCTTGAAGACTGTTTGGGGGTTGCAGGTGGTGCAGGACGCGGCAGCCCGCCTCCTGATGGGAATGGGTTTCCCAGAGTCAGCACTGTCTGATGGGAGTGTTTCAGGCACAGTTCAAGGTGCTGGTTCTGACCTGTAAAGCCCTAAATGGCCTGGGTCCTACATATCTGAAGGACCGCCTCCCCCTTTACGTCCCCTCACAGCCCCTATTGGGCTCGACCCCCTGCTGTGCAAACCGCACGGTTCCGCGTTGCTGTAGCATTGTGCCCGGTGGAAACCACACGCAATCTGCAGGGCATAGGATCACAACCAATGTCAGCCGAGGACGCTCTTTTGCAAGTTCCATCATAGCTCCAGGTCCATACGACATGGGCGCGCCGAGAGACGTTTTCGATGGCTGCTTCATAGCTCCGGAACTTTCCTTCCCTTAGAAGTTCACCTGAGCCCGAGGTTCTTCCAGAGCCAATATATACAGCACACCCAGGGCAATTGTTCCCCCGTCTTGCTAGCCTCCATCTCAGACTCATTCCCCTGTTGAGCAGTGGGAAAGGCCTTACCCAACTTCTCGTTGCTACCCCTTCTTTAGTAAAAATCTGGTTGGTGGTTCCTTTCAAAACAGCAACCTTTTGGCCTGTGTTATCGTTCTAGGGAGCTATTTTCAGCAAGGGGAGTGATTAGAGCTGGTACAAAATATCTTATGTCTTTTGGGGAACCTTGCTGAACATTAGTGCTATTTTTGCATTCAGGATTCTTTCTGCCCTTTCGGTATTTATATTTACGTTGGTGAATTTCCAACCTCTTTCCTCACTATCAGCTCTTCCAAAAATGTCAAACAGAAACCCCCAAAAATGGGCAAGTGTTTCTGATTTGTCAGGAAAGCAGCGAATGGGAACGTTTTCAGCTATCCTCTGTGAATCATCATTCAGTTCTATGGTTGAGCTCTCTCAGCCTGGGCCTGCCGCTCTGAAGGGATGGCTCCACCATTCAGTCACCCCAGCGGCCTGCCCAGCAAGGAAAATGGGGTCTGTCGCCGGCACCGGCCTACGGCAGTAGGACACCAACCAGACGCAAGCCACTGGGGGTCCTAATCTTGGACTGTGCTGATGTTTTACCCCAGGAGCTATATATATGTGTTGCTGTCTCCAGGAGCCCCTGGGTAACTCGAGTCCTCCCAATCCCTAGCAGCTGTAGCTCTATCCTTACACTGAAACATGAAGGTTTTGGGTGAGGGAAGATCTTTGGAATCTGCGACACAGCTTGAAACTAGAAATGGTTTGGTAGTATCTGCCATCAAAACCTATTTGCTGTAGACAATAAGAAAATAGCAGTCTTAGGCAAAAATGACCACAGATAATTTCATGACCGAAGCTTGCATGTTTCAGGCTGACTCAGCCAAAACAAAAAATAAAAAAATCAAGGTCTGGTTTCTCTGCAGTGCGAGTCTGCAAGTTAGCTGTTTTTACAACATAATTAGAATTGTACAGGGGCTGCATGGTACGGAATTCAGAATGATTTTTTTTTTTATGCTGAACTGGATCCTTATTTTAGTCAGCTTCTGCTTCTGACATGCACTTTGCTTGTTTTCCCTGTTGAAAGTAATTTATATTGCAGCACACCATTGTATGGCTGTGCTAATAAGAAAATACTATTGACAAGCGTGATAGATGCAGCTAGCACTTAGTGAGTGCAGAAGAGTTAAACTGATTGCGTTTTTTACAGTCTAGGTATTTCTCCGTTTATTCTTTGTGTTCTGCTGTTAAGAAAACAGGTTGGTTGCATAGTAAATCTCTATAATCAAGACTGAAAAAGAACAAAAAGAGCATGCAAATCATCATTCGTTATGAATATTTCAAGCCCGTGGTTAGCCAGAGGACGGGTGGAGGAAAGGCTAGTTTTCAATTTTACCTTTGCTTTAGAGAGAGTGGCTTGCGGAGGAAAGTAAAGCTGTGCTCATTAAAAAAATAAGCTGGAAACGAGCAATAAATATTGGTATCTGTCTCTGTTATGTTTATTGTGTTCTTCAGTCCAACCTCTCTAAACAATACAGCAAGCTTTGGGTCAAGGACTTGTCTTCACTTCATTGTTCCACCAACGGAGAACACGCAGTGAACCCCGGTCCCTGCTTGAGATACAAATCCATAAGAGAAACTCTGGTTTGCACGTATCTGCTGACCTCTGAGCATGCTGCTCTAAACCTGTTCTTTGTTCCCTAATTCAAACTCTTTTGGGTTTGGAACCGTCCTTAAGCAGATTGCTAAAGCCACTGTGATTGGCATATAGGCCTATTGTATGGTACATTCATCAATATGGCCATAAAGGATGTGCAAGTATCATGCTGCCTGATGACCTCCTGTTAACTATTTTAATTATTTGTTATTATTCATATAGTGCCAGCCACATGTCTGGCACTGAAGAGTAGCAGGAACAGGTCCCTGCCCCAAGGGGGTTACAGTCTGAGAGATAAGGGAGCAAAGAAAGAGAGGGGTATATTGCAAGTGAGAAGTTGCAGATGGAAGAGCCTGAAGGATGAGGCAGCAGAGGGAGAAACATAAATGAGCAAACTATGGGGGTGAGAACCTAGGCAAAGCCTGATAAAAGAAATAGGTTTGCAGGAAGGGATTTGAAGGCTGAGAGAGACAGAGTGGAGCATGGTTGTTCGTGAAGGGAGTTTCAGGTACTGGCGGGGGGAGGCAGGCAGCATAAGAGGAAGATGGTTGAGCTGGTGACGCTGGGTGAGGGTCATGGCAGAGGACAAGCAAAGTTTCCAAGAGGGAACATACCAGGAAACAAGGGCAGAGAGACAGGGAGGAGCAAGACCTCCCTTGCTGGTCTCTAATCACGGAACACATTGATACTGATTCACAACCACTTTAAATCAAGCTCCAATCGATATGGATACAGAGAGTCCTAGGTTTGGTCATGAACACACCTGCATCCTTCCCTAATAGTTTGTGTAAGTCTCTGTTTTTCCTGAAATTTACTGTGTGGGGGGGGGGGGGTTTCTGGGTTTTTTCCCTTTTATATATGGCTATATGTATTCTCCACTGTGAGACCAATGTATCCATTTGTTACTTATGTTACTTATGTTATATATTTGACTATTATTATTATTGATAATAATAATAATAATAGATAATTAATAAAGAGCCTTGAAGATGATACCAAAGAGTTTGTGGGGAAGCAGGAGCCCATGAGCGGAGGCTCGGAGCAGTGGCGGGGCACATTTTTCTTTGTGGGGACTGCTTTGAGAATTCCGAGAGCTGCATAGGAGTTGGGGGTGAATTGAAGAAAAGGAGAGCCCAGATCATGGATTTGTGCATGAATCTCCCCCCATCCTTGTGCGTATGCCCTCATCTCTGCCTCGTTCCCCTGAGCTCAGTGTTTCAATGGTTGGGGTAGGAACTGGATCCAGGCACCAGGAACTGGAAAGGAGTCACATAAAAACTTGCCGGGGGACGCATTTGGCCCCCAGGTTCGAGTTTCCCCACCCGTGCTATAGAGGAACATCTTTCCCATGAAGTACAACTGCCCTAGCTTTTCTGTATTCATTCAGGGCTCTCTCTGTCTGCATAGAATGGGGCAAGGAGGATTTGGTCCTTAGGATATAATTACTGGGCATCAGCTTTTACAGGCCTCTCCTGTACAAAGTTATATTTTTTCCATTACCTGTGATTTAGTGATGCGCTGTTATATTATAGTAGCACAGTCTATGCCAACATTTCCATTATAACCCGTTTTTACAGGTTTATAACTCAGCAGTAAAAATGTACTCTTCCACTTTGGAACCAGGCGTATATTGTCTCAATCTGGAAGCTTTTTTTCCCCCCTGAAAATTTCCACCCACAATCTATAAGGTGTATTTTCATTTTATTCATTTAACTATTGAAGTTATTCTTTGTCTTTCCATGGGAGAAAAGATTACTTGATTCATTTAAATAACTTTCTGAAGTTCAGGGAATGAAGGATTTATTTATTTTTATTTTAGATATAGTAATTGAACAGAAAGTATTTCTGGCAACGTGGATTTAGCTAAATGTATATCTGAAACTGTTCCCACCATATTAAAGGAAGGAAATACTCAGACTTTTTGTTTTTACTAAGGTGGTTTGCAGTTGAAACTTGTTGGTCTTCCTTCTAAATAAATCTGTGCTTCAGGTACAGCTATATTGTTTGGTTTTTGGTTCTTCAGCTTAGAAAAGAGACTCGGGGATGTGGATGAAATTTACAAAATTATGAGTGAGGCAAAACAGGTCAGTGAGGAGCTGTTATTTAACCCCTCTGACACTCTATGAAATGAACTGGCAGTACATTTAAAACATGTACAAGTTTGTATCTTTTAATTAGCTTGTGGAACTTGTTGTCAGAGAATGTTTTTATCTCAGATAAAGCAACTGAAGTGAAGGCCATTAGCACAACTGGATTTTTTTAGTGGATTGGCTAAGTTCTTAGAGGGTAGGTCCATAAATGGCTATTAGTCAAATTGGTTGGGAGACATAACCTCGGACAGTCGGAAGCTGGGAGTAAATAGGACGGAATGACTCACTCCATTATGACTTGTTAGGTAGAAGGCAGCCACTGTTGAAGATGGGATGATGGGTTGAATGGATCATTGGTCTGACCCAGTAGGGCTCTTAAAAAAATTAATTCTAGTGTTATGCTATTTCTTAAACTGAGATTAGTGTAAGAGGAGCTGTGTTTAGTAATGACCTTATTACTGTTGAATTCGGTAATTTTTATTATTTTTTTCATTTGGGTGAGGCATATTTAGTTCTAAACTTCAGTATTTGGTATAAGCTCTAAAAGCAAAACCATAATTGCATTTTAAGTAACACTGGGTGTTTTTAGATGTGACCGAGCTGAGCGCCATCACGTTTTAATCCTGCCTGGAACGAGGCCCTCACTCCAGGCAGGATTCAGCCCAGAGTGATGGTGGCCCAGGCCAGGAAGAGGGCGAGACGACACAGTGATATGCATCCGCACGGCCACGACCCCACGCAGCTCGGAGCAGCCCTCTCACCTCCCTGATGACCGCCATGACTTCCTCAAAGGGCCACGGACCCGTACCAGGGTAAGAGAAAGCAGGCCGTCAAACATGACAGCCCACTTTACCCCAGTCCGGCATCCATTGCACGGGGCATGGCAGCGCTTAGCCCGGGCTGTTCCTTGGGAATTGTCCTGAGATACAAACGGCCCATGCAAACTGGGTTCCAGCCCGGACCAACATCTGGCGGCTGCATTCAGCCGTGACGAGAGCATGGATTTCCACATTTGCAAAAGCATAGAATTCCATGCTATCGTTATGTTTGAAAACACCTGTTGTGTTCTGCAAAATGACCTGGGCACAGCTGCTTGGAAGTGTAGTACGTACCGTAGACTATGTTGTTTTGTAATATAGCATCTGACCAACAGTTAGAAAGTACATGTGGAACTCGTTGCCAAAAGATGTTTTCATTTCATTTTTATTTTATTTATTCTATTTTTACGTCGCCCCCTCCTGCACAGCAGCTCGGAGCTGCTCACAGCATCATTAAAAAACAACAACGATCTATTTAAACACTAAAAACAACATTAAAAACCATAAAACCCAACGCAGAGCATAAAAAGAATACCCCACCCACCCCCATCACCCGTCTCCTTCACCAAAGGCCTGGCGGAACAGCCAGGTCTTACATCGTCTACGGAAAGAGGGGAGGTCTGGGAACAGGCGAACCTCCGGCGGGAAGGAGTTCCAAAACTGCGGTGCCGCCACCGAGAACACCCTCCTCATAGTTGCCACCCGGGAGACCTCGAGGAGGGCACTCCCAGCCGACCGCAGGGGCCAATCCAGAACCTGGAGGGTGAGGCAGTCCTGCAGGTAGGTGGCGCCCAGGCCATTTAGGGCTTTATAGGTCAAAACGAACACTTTGAATAGGGCCCTGGAAACTATAGGCAGCCAGTGCAAAGAACGAAGCGCTGGTGTAATGTGTTCGCAGCGACCCATCCCCTTAAGGAGATGAGCCGCCGCATTCTGCACCAGTTGCAGTTTCCGAACCGTCACCAAGGGTTGCCCCACGTAGAGTGCGTTGCAGTAGTCTAATCTTGAGATATAGCTGGATTTAAATAAGGGTTGAATAAGTTAGGTCTCTAAATCATTATTAGCCAAGGACGTTGATGGGGGGAAAAACCTTCAACTATTGTGATCTGGGTGTAAGTAGCATTGAACGGATCACAAATTTTGTTCCTGGCTTTCCTTTTTCTTCTAGGTACGAAATGTAAGACTTGTTCTAAGCATTCTGAAGCTGCTAATCAGCTTTTAAACAATCTGTGTGGGAAGAGAGACAAAAGTATAAAGTGTTCACCTCTCTCTTGTCTCCCCCCTCCCTTGTGTCTTAGATTGTAAGCCCCTTGGGGGTAGGGACCTGTCTATAACTATTGAATGCACAAGACCAGGTATACTGCTGGCACTATATAAATCATAATATAATGCATTGTAGTGCTGGGTCAAAGTTGTTTCCCAAACAACTGCTAAACCTCCCATACCTACCACATGTATCCTAAGGAGATGCAGTTTTGGTCTTTTTAGAGCTGAAACAAGTACCCACCAAAAAAGGGAATACTCATCACATTTCCAGTACCGAAATTTAATCGAATATTTCAGGTACTTTTTGGTACCAGAACTGGTTTTCAATTGGGACCCAAAATACCGACAACTGGCATACCAGAACACTGAAATACTAATTTTGTCATAGATTTCAGGAATTTTGGAGGTGGTATTTCAGTTTTTCAGGTACACAAAAAATGGGTAACTGAAATCTTCATTTTTCAAGTACTCAAATGGTATTTGGGTACCGATTTGGGTACCTGAAATTGAACCCGAAAATGCATGTATTTACCCATGGGTACCAAATCAGCTCTAGAACCTCTTGGTCGTTCTCCACATGTGCAGAACGCGGCCTGCCCTATTTTGGAAAAGGGCTGCAAGGACACAGAATTGCTGTGGTGACCATTTTGCACATTCACAAAGTGTTTTTAATTTATTTATTTTTTGTGAAACTAGGAAGAATAATGTCGAGAATGGCTGATTCTCAACTCGTTCTTGATCTAAAAAAATCTTCTTAAGAGGCTCATTCTTGATGAGCTTTGAGAGATTAGCGAGATCAAGTAGTCTTAATATGATGTTTGGCGTTTGCATTGAGATTCATGTCTCTGTGTTTGGATGCCAGTGCCCATGTTAGGCATCAGTTCCAGAGAAGTAAATGGATCCCTGTGGCGTTGAAGTAGCACCAGTTACTTTGAAGCAATAAATGCCGTTTTTAATAGTTATTAGTGAATTCAGTCACATTTGAAAATTCAACTCTATAGACTTGTACAAGTGTTTCTCCAACCTGGGCACAGACACATGCACACTGTAGTACCTCATAAAACCAGCAGCTCCTCCAAGGTTTGGCACCAACCACACCCTTCAAGATATGCTACCCAGCTCTCTGAGGTGTTAATAAACAGGACAATAGCCCCGTTTTTGAACTGTGAGTGTCATGGCAGCACCCAATAGATGCTCATGTGGGTGAGTGTCAGTGGACACTCACACTAAGTGGACACTCAGTGGACATTCACAGCTCAAAAACAGGGCTGTTGCCCCTCCGATCCCCTTCTGGGATGGCTGTTCCTCACTACTTGTTCAGCTACGTGTTGACTGTTGTTTTTAGGCTTGCAGCATTTCCCCCTTCATTGTCAGGCATTTGTTCTGTATGCTAATCTAATCTTCTGTAGGAGCTTAAAGGGCTACCAGGAGGGCAGTTATACCGTCCCCTAAATGAAGCAAAAGTCACACTTGTTGAAGGAAGTTAAAGTTTTGCATAACCTGGTAACTGTTTGGAAGTTCAGGTTCTGAGACTGTTAAACAAGACAGGGATAATGTGCCAAATTATTTTGATTTGTCCATTTGATATTGGTGGAAACTATTAGCAAAAATGAAGTAATTTTATTTTTTAATTGATTTTATTCACATATAATTGTTACATACATCAATAACTGCATATACAAATTTGTTACATAATAAGTAGAGGAAGAAGAAAAAAAAGGAAAGGGAGTCTGTGTGAATGTACCATACAATCAATTGAATAAATAGTCCACTATTGTTAGGGAGTTGGTTGGAATGGAAACTTGTGAAGTAGCTTCCAAAATATTCCCGAAAATCCTTCCAAATTGCCTCAAACTTTATCTGAAGAATCACGCTTGAAAAATGTATTTTTTTCTATTGATGCAAAGTATGCCAAATCATTGAACCAAACGTCTGTTTTTAGAGGGTTTTTGTTTTACCAATTGACTAAAATTATACTAGGTGCAACTAGTAAGGATTGATGTAGGAAAGAAATTTGGGAGGAATTCAATTTAAGTTCTTTATGTACGTGACCTAAGATGTGCATAAGCATATTAGCTGATGGTGTAATAGCTGTATATAAAACCATATTAATTCTAACAATTATCTCTTTCCAAAAAGGGTTAATGGTTCTGGTCATGTCCAAAAAGCGTTGCCCGTAATAAATTGCATCTCCAACATGTATCGTATGCTATTAAATTTAGATTCTTTAGTTCAGAAGGTGACCAGTGGAGACAGAAGATAATTTTCTGTTGAATAAGATGCATTCGAAGACCAATTGTAGATGTTTTGATACTTTGAACTGATCTCTTCCTTTCAACATCTTGTTATTTGGTTCCCAAATATTCGTTCCACGCGAGTGTAAAAAAAAAAAAAAAGTAGTAGTAATTTTAAATATCATAGAAACTAGTGTAGCAGCCAGTGTCGAGATTGCCTGGTTAATTTCATTTCTATTAGAATATAATTGGGCCTTTTCATTAAAAATCAACTATTTTTATCCACTTGTGACTTTACATAGAATGAAATCAAGTGAGATGTTAGCCCGCTGCAGCTCAGTCCGTGTAGCCCCCCAATTACATGTTTAGTGTGTCCACCCTAATAAATGGGCAACCCCTGGCATGTATTTCACGTGCTTGTGGGCAACTCCCACTGACAGCAAAAACAAGAGCAGAGAGAGGGGCAGGAAGCAGTTGCTCCTTGGTCATTCTAGGATTTCTACCCACGACTCAATAGTGCTGGTGGACCTGTGTGCTGCTCGCAACCTACTTGGCAGGATGCGGACACACATTAGCCCGCATTAGCCAACATTCACTAGGATGGTGGGATCCACTTTCTCCGAGACCATACAGTGAGTGGGGGCTGCGGGTGTTGTGGGCAGTGGTCCTATGTCACCCACCTGTTGTCTGATTATCCTCCATCCTTATTCCTGGGTATTTTCAGACGTTACGAGATCACGGTCAACCACGGGGAATCCCACGGTGTGATCGTGATCCTGGAACGTCTGTTGGAGGGAACAGAAGTTCCCCCCCCCCCCAGATGTTCACCCCTGTGAATCACGGGGGAGGGGGAATCACAGTCACCACGCAAACGGCGGTCCCAGTGGGACCGGCCCCGTTTGCGTGGTGAATGAGATTCCCCCCTGTGATGATGGGGACCGTATCGTCTGTCCCCAGACCATGGTCCAGAATCCGCAGCGGGATTCCGGGCCGTGGTCAATGCGGGGGGGGGGGCGCCGGCATTGGCCGCAGTGACCGCCCATTTTCTGGAGATGGGGGGGCGGGGCTGTGCGGCCGCACATCGAGTCATGTAGCCACGCCCCCCCGGATTCCCCGCCGGGATCGGCCACCACGTCTGTTCGCCGTTACGCAGTGGCCCCGGCAGGGAATCAGAGGGGTGATTCCGTGCTGGGGTGAATTGGCCACGGCACGTCTGAAATCACCCCCTGTTGCTCTTTTCGGATTCTCTGTGGTATTAAAACTGCAAACATCACTTAAGGTGGTTCTGTTACAATGAAAGATGTATTCCCATTGGGCTTTTTCTATCCAGTAACTAATAATTTGTTACTGTGGCATGATAATATTAAACCAAGTCCAATAAGCATTTATTCCAAAAGAAACTTCATTACATTATGTATATGTGTATATAAACCTTTGTATTTGTCCATAGGCACAAAAGCGGAAATCCAATGAATCGGTAGATGCAGAACTCTGTCTTAGTGAGGTAAGATTTTGGACCATATTAGTCACTACAGTTCTAGTACTAATTGCATTTTTTTTTGCTATAATAGTTATGTAGGCCCATACTGTATATACTCTGACAAAATATCCATTAATCTGATATCCGTCAGGATGTCCTAAAGAAGGAGTTTTGACTAAATATAGATTTCAAACAGGCTTTAAAATAGCCAGTAATCCTTGTATCCTCAAACCACTTACTCCAAAGCAGCCCCAGAGAAAGTGGCTTGAGGAGTGTGACCAGCGGTGAGGTAATTACATTTTATTTCCTATGTAGTACATAATTTTGCAGGTCACATGGTAATTACAGCTTCACCTATGCAGTGTAATTAGCTAGTAATCTGCAGGAACATGTAATCATATGGCATTTACCAAGTCCCAGAAATACAGGAGATCTGATTTTATGGCTGACAGAATACTGATTTAGGAGAAATGAAATGACAGTTATTTAACACACCTGGAGTTTTACTGACAGCCCCTAGAGACTTCCATCTTTCTCCATACAGTTCCACTACCCTGATATGTAAGGATCACTAGTAAAGATAAGACATAAACACTGCATCCTTTCCCCTCAAGTCTTTCTAGTTTTAATTGTGATAGAGTTCCTTAAGGCTGAACACAGAATTCCCATCCGTTCCAATTTCCAATTGGATTTGGGCATTTCATCTGTTCTGATCAGAAACCAGAATGGACAAATTGACCCGGCAGCAATTTTTCAAAAGCGCAAATTGGCCCAGCAACCATTTGCGTATGTTGCGAAAGAGTTTTTTTGTTAGTTTTGAAGGAGGGGTGTGTTTCGGTTGGGTTTCCAATCAGGGGGAAAATACATAGCTATTCCATTTTCACAAAAATATTCTGCAAAAACAGAAGAGCTATTTCAATTCAGGCCTAGCGCAATCAGGCAGAAATTAGTCCTTTTTGAGCTCTCTTTTCTGAGACCACCTTAGGGTTGTGATGGCGACAGGTTTAGAGCCCTAGTGGCATATAGTCACCTGCCTTTGCATCGCTAAAAAATTCCCTGTCCTTTTGTTTTGTAATGAAAAAGGTTTGTTTGTTTTTAAAAGTGTATTTATTAAAAAAGCCCTAGCATGTTTCATTAGACAATCAGAACCCAATTTATGGCAATAAAATGGTAAAACAGAACACAGGCCTCTGCCTATGATCCGATGGCACCAGAGAAAAAACTGTGAGAAGATGATGTCGAATGGGCTACGTTGCCTAGTTCACGTTCACCTGTAATTCCTTCTGGAGCTCTGAACACATGTTGCACTCAAAGTTCGGACATCTTCTCCATTGGCAGGTGTAAAATGTGCATGTCCGTCATGGCCAGCTGGCTTGGATGCTTAGGATAAAAGTGACTAGTGCTACCCAATAATTCTTAGTCATATTATGGCTGTTTTATTCTGCAGAGACAATAGAAAGGGGTTCAACAAAGGGTTCTTGTTTATTTCCCCACTTTTGTATCTGCATGTGACTAGCCAAATTCTGCCCCCTAATTCTGCACTACCCACCCACTGTATTATTTTATAGGTGCTACACATGTTGTATTGCTAGTAACATCAATACGTGATGACCATGAAAACCTAGGGCATGTAAAAAGAGGCAACTAAATGGACACTGGCAGGCCAGGAGAACATAATCCTGCTCTCCAAAGTTTTAGGGTGATTTCAGAAGTGGCGTGGTGAATGTCCACCGCGTCAACCTCAGTCAAATGCAGGTGGTGGTGAAAGCGCCGTGCATGTCTGTTTGCTCACATCCAGATGTTCACCACAGTCAAACGCGGCCCGGGGTGAAGCTAACCACGCTTCGTGAGGTCGGGGCGGGAGGAGGTCCAAAAGCGTGGTGAATGGTCACCGCGGCAGGGGTGAATAAAAAGTAACTTCTGAACGGAAACCCGCAGCCGCGGTGGAAGGAATTGACCCCAGCCGCCGGTGCATTCTGGGGCTTGAACCGTGGTCCATGTCTCCCCTGCATGTCTGTTGTGTTCCCCCGGCCCATATTCTCTCTGATTGCCCCTGGGCGGTGGTCACGATCCTGTCACTTCTGTTGGGGCCGCACGTGTCACCACAACCCGCGGTGAATCCGTTCACACCGGGGAGGGATTCACTGTGGTGAATTGGAACACGTCACTTCTGAAATCACCCTTATATTCCAGCAATGATTTCTTTTAAACAGTCCATTCGGTTTGTTCCTCAAAATCAGCTTAACAGCAAAACCTGCGTCTGTGTTTTGTGTTTTAAAATGAATTTCCATATCAAATGTAGACCTTTTTAAAATACATTGCATGATTACGGAAGGGTAGAACATCCAAATGGGTCAATTCTCACAGTAGGTCACTTTTTATTTATTCTCTGGATATTTTATTAATGGATATTTTGTCATGATAAACAATTCTATTGGGGGTGGAAATCATTGTGCATGTGCAAACTGGCCACTGGATTATCCTGCACATGCACACCCTTTTCCAAAATGGCGGTGGCATTGTCGCTGCCATTCTGGAAAAGGTTGGGCAGCCAGACTGCACGCCAAATCCGTAATTGCCTACAAATGGCAGCTCCTACCGTGCAACATGTATAAATTCACAGTGGGGATTGGAGAAGGAAGCCACTATCAAACAAAAGATGGATTTTGTGCAGTAGATGTAGAACTATTTCAGTACGATAACATGAATGCCAATAATGACCAACAAACGCTATTGTCTCTTGCAGAACGCTCTTGAGAAAACGAACTCTGCAGGAGGCTCTACCAGTCACATGTCTTCAGACAATTCGGTTGCTCTTCGTACAAGCTTCAGTCTAAGCACACTTCTCATACTGACAGCAATTGCACACACAATCTGTTTGTCCCTAAGTTCAACAGAAACCTTGTAGCTACATTATAAAAGGACATGTAAAAAGGAGAAAGAAAAAAAAAGTTATCTGTTCCCTGTCCTCTGTTGTTTATCTGAAATTCCAGTTCTAGGAGCTAAGTTGAGGCGTTCTGCTAAAACAGCTTTACTCAACTGGATATTTTTTTTCTTTTAAAACAAACAAACAAACAAGCTTCTTGTGATATTTAGGGGCTTTGTGAAATACTTGACGCAGTGCTACATTCCAAACCCGACAGGCTTTTGGGCATGCAGTGTTTTAAAGAGACAGTATGTAAATTTGCCTGTAAAACACCCTGGTTTGTTTTTTTAAGTATATATATATATATATATATATATATATATAATTTTTTTTTAATTGTTTTGATTCTGGCCTCAACCCAAGAAGGAAGGTGTCATTTTTCTTTCAAAGAATCCTATTTATCTCATTTAATTACTTTTGATTTGGAAATAAAATGAACTTCAGACTAACAAGGAAGCAGGTTTGTTGTCACATCGTGAATGTTCTCCCGGAAAGTGGGTTTTATGAAACTTCTTCATTTGATAGATTACTACTGATGTTAAACACTTCCAGTGTATTAGCATTCTTCTCTTTAATGTTTATGTACTGTGAGTGGTTCTGCATTCCTTGGTGAGAAGCCATTGTAAGTCACATCCAGGGGGTGGGGGGGAATTGTATGTTTTTCTGTTTAAAAAATTCATCAAAAACAGAGTGTGATATAAAACTTTCTAACATCACTTTTAATTACAATTATTTAGCCTTAACACGGGGGTGAGAATTCCTTAAATTAACAAGAAGCAACCATAACAAAGGTTTTGCAAAGCTAAAATCATTTACATTTACAAGGATACATATGAGAAACCAATTTTGCAAAAAGGTATCAACTTGGGTTGGTCTTCTGTCCTTCACTTGTAATAATGCAATCTAGTTATTTTACTGTTGGTTTAATAAAAACGACTACCGTTTATTTCCTCTATTAAAAAAGTATTGCCTGCTTATATTTACATGGGTATATTGACTCTAACAGTAAAGGAGCTTCATGCCTGACTATTATCACACCTTTATAGAACGGAGAGTGGAAGTAAAATAGAAATGTGACGTTTGAATCATTTGTTGTTGTTTATAACTGCTAAAAGCAGAACATAACTTTCTTACTGTTTCAGTTGTAGGGTGCTGTCATGCAACCTTCTCTGACAAGAGTAGCTTTCAACCCATCCTGTTTAGTTGCAGCCATTGGGACTTTTGACATGAGTTGGGGTTTGCAAGATCGGACCCATGCATTGTTTAGACAATTTTAAGGAAATGCTGCCATTGATTTTGTTCAGTATCCAAAAGTGATGCTTTAAATATCATCAGATAGAGAGCCCTTCCTCTGACTGTCTTTAAACTGAACAGCAGTGGCTTGGTGACTTACAAGACACACTGGGCCCAATCTACGTCTCCTTTTTAAAGGGGCTGCAGCAGAGGGGGAAATCCGTGAATGCATCACTGCAGGGACCATGCGTAGGGAGTGTACACGGGTGCGCACCCTTCCCCCCGCATACTCACATATTGAGCAATCTGCATTGTCGCTGGTTGCTCCGTACGTGTGGGGGAGCATGGGGATGCGCAGGTCACAGGAGCACGCACCCCCCCATTTACATGGGATGCTTCCCCACATGGACGATGGGTGTCCATATGGGGGAGAGTCTTGTGTAAAAAGGGCTAACGATGCCTCTTCACAAGGATTTGGTGCCTGCCTGCTTTAAATCTAGAGCAATTTGTAGCATTTCCGGACAAATGAGGATTATGCTCTACATGATCAACAGTAATCTGTTGTTGTTTTTCTTTATTGAATGGAGAAGATGCCTTTCCGAAGGCAAAACATTCTGTTGTAATTATAGTTTTATGCTGAAACCTACATAATATTTGCAGGCTGGATTTGAAATTGCCAGATCAGTCATTTGCAATAAAAGTATAGACTGCCTATCCTTTGGTTATAAACTATATACGTTGCCACTTAAGAGTGTTAAAAAGTACACATCCCTTTAGCAAATTATTGGAACCTACTGACGAATCCATTATTTGAGATCATGAGTTTTGGCAAGCTAGTAAAAGCAAGGCAAGATATTATAATAATTGTTCTTTGCCCTCTTGGTTATAGTCACATAATGCAAGAGCCAGAGTATTCTCTGATAGAATTCCGGGGTACTCTTTTCCACTAAATATAACAAATTAGACAATATCACTGCTTAATTCTGTGCTGATAAGAAGCTGGAAATTACTTTCAAAGGCATCTGAGCTGTTTTTAGAGACAAAATATAGAGTGGATAATTACCAGCAAATTCCCTCGTGGTTGCATTTGCTTTTCTTGTAGGGACTAATCAAATAATTGAAAAGTAGTGACAACAGGAGAAAAAAGATTACTAGATCCAAGATAGAAAACAGATTCTTTTATGTCCGAAGGAGATAGAAGTAGGATCTATTGAAATGCTAATGAATACCGAATTATAATTGGAATCCCCAATTAAAAATGTTTTCAAAACAAAACCTTAAACATGGAATTATTAAACATTCTTTTATCAAAGGTTTCTTTAAAATTTCATTTATATTCATCACATAAATAAGTGATACCTGGGATGTAGTTAATCTTCTAGATATATTTAATACCTTTAAAAAAAAAAAAAAAGCTTTCATAAATTTGTTTTAATTACAATATCTCTAACTAATTACATTGCAGTGATTACTGTAGCTCTGATATGGTGTGATCCACAATGGAAGCTACTGATCATTTACACTGTAAAGAGGAACGCTAATTAGCTTCTGAAAACAAAGGGAATTGTTTGATATCTGACTTAACAAAGTTGCCATTGGTAACACACACATGTGCAATACAGGAATAAATGACACTTTGTCAAGCCTGCAGTGCCTAACCCAAATGAGAAACTACATACTTTTTCCCTGCATATCTGGAAGTGTATTGAATTCTTAACTCAAAACTAAATTGCTTAGAAAACCAGAGGAAGGATTCCAAGCCTGATGCTTGAGTTTCTTACCAACATCACTGCAGAAATACTGGTGGAAGTTTAGCAGTTAAGCATGGCATGGGCAATGTCAGTTTAGCACAGTGACCTTGTCAACCCAAGTCATTTGCTACAGCACTAAAGTAAGCAAATGGTTTCACCACCCTCCCCTTTTCTGGCTACTGTAATTGTATGCACTGAATGCTAGGCAAACAAGCAAAGACTGGATTTCATGTATTCAGTCACTGCATTCCTATTACCAATAAATATACTGTAGCTGCAAGCAGGCCATCCCTGTAGTATGTGTACCTAATAATGATGACTAGGATTTCAACAGAAACCAACTAAACTGATAATTAACTACGCTGATTAACTAACCAACTAAGCTGATTTAACCACCTAAGCTGACTCCTCCCTTGTCCCCCTGCAGTCTGGCTCCCCTTCACTCTACTGAAACTGCTCGCGCTAAGATCACCAACAATCTTCTTGTGGCTAAATCTTGTCATCTCTACTCCATTCCTGTCCTCCTTGACCTCTCTGCTGCCTTTGATACTGTTGACCACTCACACTTGCTGGACTCACTTCACTCCCTTGGCTTCCATGTCTTTGTCCTTGACTGGTTCTCCTCCTACCTCTCTGACCGCTCCTTCCTCCTCCTCCTTTCCCCTCTCAGTTGGTGTTCCCCAAGGCTCTGTCCTTGGCCCTCTCCTCTTCTCTATCTACACCCTGTCCCTAGGCAAACTCATTGCCTCCCATGGCTTCCAATATAACCTCTACTCTGATGACACTCAACTCTATCTCTCCATCTGTTCAAGCTCGTCTCACCAGCTCTCTCTGATATCTCTACTTGGATGTCTCAGTGTCAGCTCTCAAACTCAACATGGCTAAAACTGAACTCCTTATCTCCCCCCGCCCCTCCCCCATCCTTCTCTCCCTCCTCTCTGTCGATCTTTATCGACGGGGTCACCATCCTTCCCGTCCCCCAAGCCCGTAGCTTATGTTTCATCTTTGACTCACCCCTTTTTTTAAAACCCTGCATCAACTCTGTTGCCGAATCCTGTCACTTTTCCTTCCATAATATTGCTAAGATTCGCCCTTTTCCCTCTGTCTCCTCTGCCAAAACCCTTGTTCACGCCCTGGTCATCTCTCACCTCGATTACTGTAACCTCACTGGCCTCCCCTGCTCTCACCTTTCTCCCTTTATCTCCATCCAAAACTCTGCTGCCAGGGGCATCCACCTCACCCGTCACTTCGGCCACATGCAGCCCCTCCTCTCTTCACTGGCTACCCCTTCCTGAACGAATCCTGCACAAGCTCCTAGTCTTCACCTATAAAGCTCTTCACAACCTTGCTCCCCCGTACCTCTCTGCGCTAATTTCCCTCCGTATTCCAGTCCATGAATTCCGCTAGTCCACTCCTCCTCTGACCCCTCTCTCACCCTCCCACACATCCCCTGCTCCCCTAACCGCCTCTGTCCCTTCTCCCTAGCTGCCCCCCATGCCTGGAACTCCCTCCCTACCCACATCCACCTTGCCCCTCCTCCCCTCGTACCTTCAAATCCCTCCTCAAGAACCACCTCTTCTGCCCTCCCCGACTCCTCACTCCCCTCTCCTAACTCCTGCTGATACCTACTATCCAGTACAATCTGTTACCTGAGGTCTGTATACCCATATCCTCACCACATGGACCAGCCAGCTATCATTCTCGATGTAACCAAGCCAAGCACGTGCACCTGAGACCTCGCATCTTCGTGACTGTTACACCCCTTGTCTCTCTCTCTCTCTGTTTCCTTTCCTTTGCCTCCCCCCTGCCCCCCGTCTCTCAGATTGTAAGCCCTTGGGCAGGGACTGTGTCTATTCCATTACTTTTTAAAGCTCCAGGTACATTGCTGGTGCTATATAAATGCTTGCTAATAATAATGATTAAGTTGTACTTAAATACACAGGTCATCCTGTTCGTATAAAACCAGACTTTCTTGTGAGAATCATGAGTAACGCATGTTCCTTACTCATCTGATAATTATCTTTAAATTATCCCTCAATAAGCTATCCCTTTAAATTATCTCTCAGATTGTTTTCTATCTGACTTAACAAAAGTTACCATTGGTAACATCGTCATGGGTTAAATAGCACACAAATCCTAAAACTGCTTATTCCAGAATAGCTGGAGCAACTCTGGCTAATGTTGTACAAGGATAGCGGCCCAAAGATGCTAACGCACAACATGCAAAGATATATCCTGACTGTTCAGCATGGACGATTCAGTGTGATCCCACACTGTAAAAGGGCATAAAACTATTAAGATAATTTCAGTTTCTAGTAACAACAAATATATGCAAGCCATAATGAAGTTTGATATAATCAAGGGAGTCCCATGTTCACTGCTGTTAATGGGGAAAACCCAGTAAAACATGGGTCTCTGAGTAAAATAGAGTATAATAGTACACACCCTACCTTGGTCATACTTTAAGAATCTGGTATGGCCATGCTGTCTTCATGCAACAAGGCTCTCTTACACCATTTTTAGATGAGGTGCTGGAAAGCACTTCCCGAGCCGCGTGTTGAGAAGCCGTGACGCACTGCCGGAAGTGACGTCCTCCCCATTGCCGGCAGCGGCTGGAGACACTAGAGACCTCAATTTTCAGATAGATTCCAATCAAAAATGGGACATGGTGTTCTATAACTTGCAACAAGTGTGTAGCCGCCGTCCCTTGAGCACATTTTATTTGCACTATGTCACTAGAGACCGTGTGAGCAGGGGAACCCCGATAACGTGTAAACTAGCATTTCCCAAATCCTATGTTGAGAATTCTCTCTCTGTTACTTATATCAATGACACACGCACACACCAGCCTTTGTGGAAACGAGCCCATTCATAATTTGAGGAGTGTTCCACTGACTTCTGTCTCTGGATGAAGAACATGAAGAATTAGAGTAGTTTATAGAAAAATACTCTGAGCCATAATGGCTGAGGACAGGACCTAGAGCAGAGGAAGAAAACATCTCTGAACCTCAACCCAGCTCTTGGCCAACGTATTCCTTTACTCAAGAAATATGGTTACGATTTGTCAACCTTGTGTTGCTAGTGCTTGGAAAGCCTGATGAGGCACATCCTATGCTGTAAACAGAGTAAGCACGATGGAGCAGTGTATACCCCAAGCAAACAGCAGAAATAATAGCAAACCAGAATAATTGGTGTGTTTTGGGAACTTAAGACCCCAATACTGGGTCATAGAATAGCAGAGTTGGAAGGGAGCCCAAGGCTCATCTCGTCCAATCCTCTCCTTGGATGCAGGGTGACTACAGCTACAGTCAGCTATGGTTAGACTGGTGGTCTACCCAGCCTCTCATCCTGTCTCCAACAATGACCATCTTCGGTTGCTAAACATAAGTGATCAGGAAAACAGTGCAGGAAGGAATGGCAGGTGGAATCTAGAAAAAGAACAGCTGCCTGGGGTTGGGGAATAAGTCCTATGTCAAGCACATGATAGGGCTGTCATGATCAAGATGGAATTCAATATTGTTCACTTACAGCAGAGAGGAGAGGACTGGGGCAGTGACTGTTACACCAGAGAATAGCCTCTTCTGAACGGAGCAGCAAATGATGGGTGAATGAAAGAACTCAATCCAGCCTTTACTCCTTTATCAGAAATGACAATACAAACAGTTTGGCTTTATTTGAATAGTTATAAAATGCAGGATTCCTTCTTACTAGCAGAGTAGGTCAATCTAACTTGAACATTAAACACCAGCTTACAAAAGTCCTACACTAAAAACCGAGGCAGGGTTCTCTGTCCTAAACAAGCCTCTTTCCAACATTGTGGTCTTGCAGTTGAGAGCTCAAAGGCTGTTATGTATTCTCTCTCCTCTTTGAGAAATGTTTCAGATTCCAGCAAACATATGCAAACCATGCCATTAGTTCAAATAGAAATATATTTGCTCCTGATAAACTTGGCAGGAAAATTAATCCAGTTGACTGTGAAATATTTCTCATCTTTAAATATTTGCTTTCTCTTGCTAGCTCAGTTCTTCCTATGACATTTCAATTAGTGGCCACTTCTGCCTCTCTCCTGACTTTCGGAAGGTCATTTTGTTTCTGTTCACCTCATTGCATTTTCTCCTCTAAAGACGTTGATTCAGTGTTTTTCCCCTGTGTGTTTTCTTATTATTATGAAACACAAGCTTGGTCCATGCTTCTATGAACCCCCTTCATGCAAGTTCCCTTAAGCTTGATCTCCTTAACTTTCCTGAAGACAGCCCTCTTGTGCCAAGAGGTGATTTGCAAGCTTTGGTGTAATTCTCTTGAGCACAACAGATTTGCCCTTTCATCATATTCTTTAGGTTGCTCTGGTTTCTGCGTATCACTCAATTTATTGCGTGGCTGCTTCCGTATTCATCATACAGAATACGGAAGCAAAATGCAGGAAATCCACAGCGACAGCATTCCCAACAGATGGCTGTCTAGCCTCTGCTTGAAAACCTCCATCCAAGGAGAGCCTACCACCACCCTAGACAGTGTGTTCCACTATCGAACAGCTCTTACTATTAGGACGTTCTTCCTAATGTTTAACCGAAATCTGCTTTCTTGTCAATTGAACCCATTGTCTTGCCTTCCGGGGCAAGAGAGAACAAGTCTTTGCCATCCCCTCCATAACAGCCCTTCAGGAAGTGGAAGACCGCTATAATTTCTCCACTTAGTCTTCTCTAGGCTAAACATACCCAGCTCCTTCAACCTCTCCTCAAAGGACTTGGTTTCCAGACCCCTGACGCCCTTTGTTGCTGTCCTCTGAACCCATTCCAATTTGTCAGTGTCCTCAAAGTGCATTGCCCAGAACTTGACACAGTACTCCAGATGAGGTCTGGCCAATGCAGAATAGAGAGGAACTGTTGCTTCTTGTGACTTGGCAACAATGCTTCTCTTAACACAGCCTAAAACTGCATTTGCCTTTTTTGCGACTGCATCGCACTGCTGACTCATGTTCAGTTTGTGATCAACTACAATCCCCAATCCTTTTCACATGTACTCCTGCCAAGCCAAGTATCCCCCATCCTGTATTTTTACATTCAATTTTTCTTCACTAAATGCAGAACTTTACATTTATCTCTGTTGAACTTCATTTTGTTAGTCTCAGCCCAGTTTTCCAACTTATCAAAATCATTTTGAATTTTATTGGTCTTCTAAGGTGTTAGCTATCCCTCCCAGTTTTGTTTCAGCTGCAAATTTAAAAAGCATTCCCTCTACTCTCTTATCCAAGTCATTAATAAAAATGTTGAATAGTACCAGACCCAGGACAGAGCCCTGCGGCACCCTGCTCAACACCTCCCTCCAGATTGATGAGGAGCCATTGATGAGCACTGTAAGTACGGTTCTTTAACCGACTGTAAATCTACCTAGGATTCAACAAGGATGCCACGGGGGGACTTTAACCTAGCTAGGATACAACAAGGATACCACGGGGGGGACTTTGTCAAATGCCTTACTGAAATCAAGATATATTATGCTTGCGGCATCCCCATGATCCTCTAAACCAGTATCTCAATCAAAAGAGGAGATAAAATTAGTTTGGCATAATTTATTCTTGACAAATCCATGCTAGCTACTATCACTGCATTGTTTTCTAGATGCTTACAGATTAACTGCTTTATAATCTGTTCTAGTATCTCCAGGTATCATTGGGCATTTTTACACACACCTTAAAGTTCTGGATTTTTCAATCTTCTGGGTTTACAAGTCCACAAGTAAGTCCTGAATGGATTTTTCACACACACACACTGCCCTGAAGCAGTTCTTGGATGCATTCTTCACACACACACTGCCCTGAGGCTGCCTGGAGCAAAGCTGTTTACCAGGAGAACTTTTTACACACAAACGTTCTGGGAGAAGTTCTATGCAGAAGTTCAAAGAGCCGGATGTTTAAGATCTGGGTGAGTGATTTAGACACACAGAAAGTTCAGGATGTAACAGCAAACATGCAGGAGAAATGTGTGGGTAAAAACACCCAATGTCGGTCTGACTGGTCTATAGTTTCCTGGATCCACCTTTTCCCCCTTTTTGAAGATAGGGACGTTTGCCCATGTCCAGTTTTCGGCACCTCACCCGTTCTCTTAGAGTTCTCAAAGATGATAGACAGAGGTTCTGAGAGTACATTAGTAAGTTCCTTCAGTACCCTAGGGTATAATTCATATGGCCCCGATCCCAAAGACTTGAACTTGTTTAGAGTAGATGGGTATTCACTGAGCAACTCTTTATCTGTCCTGAGCTGCAATCCTTTCACCTCATCATTCATGCTACTTTTGCTTGGTTGGACACAGTTTCCCATTTGTGAGAAGACAGAGGCAAAATAGGAGTTGAGTAGTTCGGCCTTCTCTTTGTCACCTGTTAATATTCCACCATCTTACTGAGCAGCAGACCTACTGCTTCCTTTTTCTTCCCACATACCCTTTTCGTTGTTCTTGGTATCCCTTGCTAACCTCAGCTCATTCTGTGTTTTGCCATCCCTACACATCTGGGCTACTTGTCTGTATACTTCCTTTATGACATACGTGACCTTTTTAATTCTCAGCTCATCAAGAAGCTCTTTGTGTAGCCACATCAGTTTCTTTAGATGTCTCTTATTTTTCTTTCGGAATGGAATTGTTTGTGATTGTCCCTTCAGTATCTCATTTTTCAGAAACTCCCACCCATCTTGGACTATTTTTTTCCTTTAATTTATTTAGCCATGGGATCCTGCCTAGTATTTTCTGAGTTTATTAAAATGAGCTTTCCTAAAGTCCAAGGTACACATTTGACTATGCTCACCTTTACTTTTTCTTAGGATCATGAATTCAAACATTTCATGATCTCTTCCCCCCAAAGTTCCCATTACTTTCACCTCATCGACCAAGTCTTCCCTGTTGGTTAGGATCAAGTCTAGGATAGCTGACCCCCTTGTTCCTTCCTCCATCATCTAAATGAAATTGCCAGCAAGGCAAGAATTAATTCTTTGTAGGTTATTGATCAAAGCTACAACCTTAAAGGGACAAATCCTGAAATCCTTATAAATTGCTTCCTCATTATCCATCTCAGACTAAATGATCATTGATCAAAATCTGAAGAAGTACTTGAAAATTTGATCTAGAGGCAGGGTGGGGGAAGAGAGGTTCCAGCTTCAGAGGAAGAGGGTGTTTCTAAACACCATTTATCAGCACAGATTGTGATGTGTTCCCATCCAGCCAAGGTCTTAATCCCTAAAGGTCTTTGAGCCCATTTGAGTAGAGCAGCTGCAGCTTCTGCTCTCTATCAGGTGCCAGGTGCGGAATTTTGTCATGAAGCCACATTGAGTTAATTAATTACTCACTGGATACAGAAGCTAAGCTTGATACCCACTCGAATGGGGGGTACTCATGGGTGGTGGTTTTTCTTTCCTCCTGTTTCCCCTCTCTTGATACTTATTATTATTATTATTATTATTATTATTATTATTAGCATTTGTATAGCACCAGCTGTGTACCTGGCGCTTTACAGAACAATAAGGTAGACGCGGTCCCTGCCTACGGCTTACAATCTAATAGACACGGAGGGGGAGACAAGGAGATGGGACATAGGGAGAGACAAGGGATAAATAACATTCAAGCGGATGCGAAGTCTCAGGTGCACGTGCTTGGCTTGGTTGCGGTTAGGCAGGAGTCTGTAGGGAGGGCAGACAGTAAATATTGAAAGGAAAGTTCTAACATGCATCGGGAAAGGCGGCGAGGAAGAGGTGGGTTTTGAGGGATTTGAAGGTGTGGAGAGAGGCAAAGCAGATGTGTGCAGGGAGGGAGTTCCAGGCATGGGGAGCAGCAAGGGAGAAGGGACGGAGGCAGTTTAGGGGAGCAGGGGAGACGAGGGAGAGCGAGGGAGGGGGCAGAGGAGGAGCAGAGAGTGCGTGCAGGAGTGTGTAAGGAGACTAAGGCGGAGAGGTAAGGGGGAGCCAGGTTGTAAAGGGATTTGTAAGTGAGCACCAGGAGTTTCTGAAGGATGCGTTCGGGAAGGGGGAGCCAGTGAAGCGAGGAGAGGCTGCACGTGGTTGAAGCGATGGGCAGAGTGGATGACCCTGTAACGGAGTTTTGGATGGAGATAAGGGGAGACAGGTGAGAGCAGGGAAGGCCAGTAAGGAGGAGGTTGCAGTAGTCAAGGCAAGAGATGGCCATGGCGTTAACAAGGGTTTTGGCTGAGGAGACAGAGAGAAAGGGGTGAATCCAAGCAATGTTTTGGAGGGCGAAGCGACAGGACTTGGCAACAGAGTCGATATAAGGTTTAAAGGAAAGGTGAGAGCCGAAGACGAAGCCCAAGCTACGGGCTTGGGGAATGGGGTGGATGGTGACCCCCATCAATAAGGATGGACAGGGAAGGGTAGAGAGGAAAGATAATGAGTTCAGTCTTAGCCATATTGAGCTTGAGCTGATGTCTGGACATCCAGGTGGAGATATCAGAGAGACAGTTGATGAGACGAGCTTGGCCAGAAGGGTGGAGAGAGGGGGTGGAGAGAGAGAGTTGAGTGTCGTCAGCATAAAGGTGATATTGGAAGCCGTGGGAGGCAATGAGTTTGCCCAGGGACAGGGTGTAGATAGAGAAGAGGAGAGGGCCCAGGACAGAGCCTTGGGGAACAGCAACCGAGAGGGGGAGGGAGGAGGAGTTGGAGTTGGGAAGAGACACATTAAAGGAGTGGTCAGAGAGGGAGGAGGAGAACCATTCAAGGACAGAGCCGCAGAAGTTCACCTAGAAGGAGGGAGAAAGTGGGTTGTTGTAGTGAAGCATAAATGTTTTCTTCCAAATCAGTCCCACCAGAAAACAAGGGTAATCCATCCTCCTTGCTCTATGGGTCTCCATCCTCTGAAGAATGCGGCATCACCAGAGAGTCCCCAACTCCTACGGCCACTAAAGGTAGTGGAGAGGACTCAGCATCTTACAAAACCAGACTTTTCTCGAGGGCTCCGCAAACGGGTAGATTTAGGAGTTGACATGGTAGATTAATCGATATAATTAGAGATGGTATCTTGGCAGTATCTGTCTACTGATTTGTACCAAGTAGTTTGGAATGAGAGTACTTAATGCAAAGAGAGATCCGCATGACTTGCTGAAAAGAAGCATTTAAAGGAGATGTGGAGTTATAGGTACAATAAATACCCAATTTTATTTATTTCTTATTGGCTTAATGTTTGGTGATGGATTCAATATCTATTGTAAACCTGACACTTCTAGCCTTTTTCCATCATTAACAGCAGCTTAGGAAAGACAGGCTCAAAGGACTTGGCAACAGGATACTGCACTTCTAATCACTAAGCCTCCGGTTCAAATCCAGCCCAAATTTGAGGTCTTGGTTTCATTCCTAGTGGACATCTGTGTATGCGATCCTCTGGACAAATAGTACTAGTGCTCCCACTTAGCTCAGACATAAGTCCAATTCACTTTAATGGAACTCACATTTGCCCTGAGCGTTAACACCAGTGCTATCTGCTCAGAGGATCGTGCTGCCCATTACAAAACTGACCTCGCTCTAGGTATAAGAAGAAGTCAGGTATATGAAAGTATAGCCTAAATGGGCCCTAGAGCCTGAATGAGCCATCCCTTCCCATAGGTTTGGTCACTGAGCTAGTGTCAGGCCAGGAGTGGTGTAACTTGCTATCAGTACTGTAGTATTTTCTATACCTTGTGTTGGATGAAGAACTTTGACCTCCAGGTTTGAGACATCTTCAGATTGGCTTCCACACTCACCCAGCTGTTTCCCATCCAAGGATGTACGCTCACTGCCAGGCACTCGTTTTCCTTATGATACAGAGTGCGTAGAATGAACTATCGTTGGCCCAATGCACTTGCCCTTTGCTGCAAATTTCGAATTAAACTACTGACCCATCGGGACAAGCAAACTTCATCAAGCAAGGAAGCCAGCAAAACTGCTGCAATGAAAATCATTATCAGAAAGTCATGATATTACCCTTGAATTGGTGTGTGAGCTAGAATGAACAGGGCATCTAATTATGTTGGGTTTCTTTAGTTGGACCACCTCTGGACCTGCTCTGGAGATGGCCAGCCATGCATCCCCTGTGCACAGCCCTAACAGCACCAGGTTTAAATGAACCCAGCAGCTGCCGCAGCCCACAATCCAACCACGCGGTGCCCCGCAACCACACCATGGAGCTCTGAACAGACTGGCTGCCACCTGCAGCTCTTTGGCATTGCTGGGGCAACCCCCAGATGGAATCGGAGCTGCAGCATCCTATCCACTGAGTAGATGGATCACTGCTCTGTCCACAGCAAGTGCTTTAGGTTTGAGTAACCCGCTTCTCTTGCAGTGCTCCAGGATATTCTGAATCACTGCAAATGGAGCTAGCCCTGACCAGGCCGCGCACCTAGTAAGCCTGCGTTTAAATGGACAGGCCACCCAGCAGTGAGGCAAGGCAGAGACATGGTTACAGTCCGTGTAAAAGCACCGATTCTTTCATCACAATAGAAAACCCATGGTTACGGGCCTACATGCTGGTCAGAAAGTGGAAGGGTCTCCCCCTCCCCCCAAAGTGGTCTCTTTCCATAACATGAACCTATTTGTAACAAGTAAGGCTGGCCAAGTGAGATCTGTCTTGAGAGGAAGAGGTAATTCTTCTGAATCACCACTGAACCCCTAAGTATGGGCCTGGTAGACACAAAGATGATGGCAGATGCCTGGAAAAGTTGTTTTATTTTACATTAGAAATATAACTTAGTAACTTGAAAGCAGGCATGGACTAACCATTATGCCAACTATGCTCACCATGGGATCCAGCATAGTTGAGGTCGCCGTGCTGCGGGAAGGTCAGAATGTGTGTGTCGGCAAAGCTGGCTGGACACCACTGCTGTGGAACACTGGGATTTGTACCGCGGCCATTGTGCAGGCACAGCTCGGCCAAAGAGGCAGCAGGGCACCAGAAAGCAGCACCATCTACTTCCTAGCCTGGCTTTTCCAGGTTCCCCCTCCAGATACTTTGCATCAGGATGGGTCTGAGGAGACTCTGTTCACATATAGGTCATGGTGTGAAGGCAATATGGGGAGAGTGAGAGAGTGCACCAGTGTCAAACAGTGAAGCTGGTCCACACCAGAGCTGTTGTATACTTGCATCGGAGGCATGTAGGGAGCAAAGTGTGGCTTAGGGTGGTGCCTGCTCATCCATTTCTCTAGATCAGATGTGGGCAAATAGCACTTCGTGAGCTGCCTGTGGCGCTCGGGAACCAGCTCTTGCCAAAAGTGGCTCCCACAGGAGCAAGAGAAGTCAAGCTGCCATTTCCCCCACTGGACTTTTCTGGAGGCCGTGGGAGCATGTCCCAGGCCGCTCTTGCTACTGCCGAGACCTGCCAGGCCACCTGGAAGTCAGAGCTTTGCTGAGGAAGGGGAGGAGCTGGAGGAAACCATGCTGTCACATCCCCGGGGAATCTATGATCAATGGAGTGTCTCTTATGGCTCTTGGCAATAACATTTTTTGGGGTGCAGCTCTTACACTTGAGAACTTTGCCCACCCCTGTTCTAGACCATTGGAAAAGGGAACACAGTCTTGTTCGTTTTACTCCCATGTGTAGCTGTATTGAGAGCAACATCCCTATTATATAAGGAGCTGCCTAACTGAGTCAGACCAATGGTCTATCTTAGCCCAGTACCGTCACAACCTGACACGGCAACAGGGTTTCAAATCCAGCTCTCCGACAGAGGCCTCACGCAGGAGTGCTACCTGAGACCTTCCAGGATCCCCGGCAGAGGCCTCACCCAGGTGTGCTACCAGCAACCCTGAATTGAAGATGCCAGGAATTGAACTTGGGACCTTATACATGCGCTCTACCACCTGAGCCACAGCCCACCCCAAACTATGGGCATAGCTGTGAGCAGGATTTAGCCCCTCGAGTTAAATGAAAGCTCCCACTGGTGCAAAAATAGAGGGAAACCTGGGAGGTTGTCCATTCACTCCAATGCATTAAGTTGTACACCCTCTGCCTAACAAATCAGAGAGAAGCCCATATATTTTTTCTTTGAAGTGGGTCCTGCAATCAGAACATGGATCTGAGGGCTACTTTGTGAGGTGCAGCATCTAGTTTGATCCACTCTCTCAACCCTTTCTCCGCAGTTTTTAAAAATTATTATTCATTTTGTGAGGTAGCAGCTGGAAAATGAATAAAATGAACAACAGGGGACCTGGATTACAAATTTTCACTTCTTGTCAGGCCGTGATTTCACTATGAGCTGGCGACATGTACTCCTTTTGCCCATGGTTGCCATACTGCTTCTTAATAAGTTGGAAGCAGCCTAAACTCACACAGTGGAAGACATTGAGACACGTGAAAGGCTTCACTTTTGCCAATTCTTATCCTCTGTTTTCCCCGTTTAATGTTTTTGTCATGGGCAAGATAGTCCTCCATCATGGGACTTTTCCCTTTGGCTTCCATGGTGAAGGACTGTTCCTGTGAGTTTGTTTAATCAGGTTCATGAAGTTACATGTCTTGTCCCTTAGTGCTGCAGTGATTATCGATGATTAATCTTGCTCCTGCTGGGAGCCTGTATGAGTGTTTCTTTTACCTGAGGGGATGTAAGATTGGATTATTTTTATATCATGCAAACTGACAAGAACTATGTAGCAAAATGGAATATTGGGATTAAACAGGGTTTTTTTTATATCGGAATTACCTGAGGAATGGGAAAGGACTGATTTAACTGGAAACTTAAAGTATTAATGTGCCCAGTGAATACTCTATGTCCGACTTCTTTTTTCTTCTAAATACCACTTGTCTGCCCTATGCTTCCATATTTGGAGGAAATTCTTATACCAATATTGACCTTGCTGTCTCATGTAAATTCTTAATATGTCATTGTATGGGTTTCTGTACCTCCCACTGCCTGTCATCGTGTGCATCCAGTCCTCTCACAGTCATTCTGCTGGGCACTTTGTTGTTTAGAAAAGGGGAAACACACGTTACTATCATCCACTGTTCCTGATGACTTTAGAGTGGAACTGAGGACATTTGCATTTGGGACAATCCAAACTTTGGAAGTGATTTTGGACTGTTTGGATACTTCTGCTGGCATAAAACACTCACACGATTACTGTACATAAATATCCCAAAGAAAACCCCACCCAATAAACGTTCTCTTTCTTTAGTAAAAAAAAGTCTTATTTGTGAGGCTTTTTTCCTGGTGGTTTACTTTGATTTAGCTGATGCCACAGAGGGACCATTAAACAGTTTTGACTCTGAACAAAAAGTAATAGAGCCCACTAAGGGTTTTGTTTTATTTAATCCTCTCGTTTTACATCTGTAAACTGGGACACAAAGTAATTAAAGCTCAACACAATAGCTGGCTTTTCGTCCCTCCATGTTGCTGGTTGATTGCAGCCCACAAAAAAAAATTAGAAGCAGGGGATATTAGCTGGAAATGGCTAAGAAGGAGGAATAGCACTGGCCATCTGTCAGTATTCTTGTTTGAAATACACAGTCCAGAACAGCCAGGCTGCTCTGATGTTTTCTAACACAAGACCTTGCAGAAGAATGAAAGTTTGGAGGCTGTCTTCAGAATCTTGAGACACTGGAAGGAACATGGATGTTGTCCCAAAAGACTGGAAACATTAGGGATGGGCGAACAGATCACGGTTCGTGTTTGGGCGTTCGGTGTGATCGTTCGGTTCATTCACCGAGTTCGGGTTCGGCCATTCGGTTCGGTCGTGTTTGGTTCGGTTCAGGCGTTCTGTAAAAGTATCACAAGAGCACGTGATCGCGCCGGAAACCGGAAATTTGAGTGCGTGCGGAGCTGTGTGGTGAGGCAGTGTGTGTTTGTGGCTGGCTGTTCGGTTTCGTGTGCTTTGACTGTTTGTGTTTGGTTTGGCTGTGTTGTTTTGGTTGGTGAGTGTTGGTGGGTGACTGTGTGTTGTCTGTGTGTGAGTGAGGTTTTTGGAAAAAAAAAAAAAAAAAAGAATGAAGTTGTCTTGATTCCAACTTGGTGCTCCTGGAGCAGGTGTTGGTGGAGGAGGAGGAAACGGTCACTGCCCCAGGCCCTGGACCATCGGTGGTGGTGACCGGCTCCTCGGATGAGGAGCAAGCGGCGGGCACAGGAGGTGCTGCCAGGTTTGTAAACTTTTTTTTTACTTTGAGCACAAGAAAGGCTCTATCCGTTAGAGCGAGCTCACTGGCGTGCGGGTGGGCGGGTGGTGGGCATCAGTCAGCCACAAACAGTGGGCATCAGTGGGTAGCAGTGGATGTCTGCCACAGAGAGAGGGGGTACTGTAGTGTGGGGGGCTCTTACAGCAGTCAGGCATGAGCACGAGCAGCACCCCCACCCAAACTTGCCAGGCTAGCAGGGTCTCCACTCTCCAGTTGCCATCCCATTCCTACACACCCACAAATAAGGGCAGGATTTGCACATGCCAGCAAGGGTACTTCAAGCTGCCATCACTACTAGCACCCCAAGGAGGGCAGGATTTGCATGTGCCAGCCAGGGCCTTTCTAGTTGCAAACCCTAGCATCCCCTAGCACCTCAAGGAGGGCAGGATTTGCATGTGCCAGCAAGGGTACTTCAAGTTGGCATTGCTACTAGCACCCAAAGAAGGGCAGGATTTGCACGTGCCAG
>QEPC01008364.1:2365013-2380343 GCA_003113815.1 Sphenodon punctatus | reverse complement strand
CCCCCCCCCCCCAATCCTATAGAGAGAGAGACAGAGAGATAGGTTAGGGATAGTAGTAGTAGTAGTAGTAGGGATTGTAGGAGCTAGCTTAGTGATAGAGATAGCATTAGTGATTTAGTTTTAGTGATTGTAGGAGTAGCCCTGTGTATTTATTAGATAATCCATTTAGTTCATAGCATTTAGAATAGTTAATAGCAGTTAGATTTAGTGTAGATATATATATATAATAGATAAAAAAATTAAATAAAAAAAACCCATATAAAAACCAAAAAAACAAATAAAAAACAAAAGAAAACCATATAACACCCAATAAAAAACCATATAAAAAACAACAAAAACACCCATAACAACATTTCCCGAACGGCCGAACCGAACGGCCGAACCTGAACCCGGCCAACTAACCGAACTGCCGAACTGAACGGACGAACCGAACTGCTGAACCGAACGGACGAACCGAATGCGGATGAACTGAACGGACGAACCCAAACCGCGATCTGTTCGCCCATCCCTAGCATGCAGAGGAAAGAGGAGAGAAAAGCTCCCAACAATAGGTGGTACCTGTGAAAGATGTAGAACGGAGGGAACCAACCACATGGGCACCATGACTCCAAGTAGCCATTTCTTCTGAGAGCCACAGTAGAGGTGCCGGAAGCCACATGCAGCTCCTGAGCCGCCATTTCTACACCTCTGCTCTAGATAATGAAACTGATTAATTTTAAAAGTGACAAAATCTCCTCCTGCATCCCAACAGTCTATTTGGCACTCCTGTACTGTACTCCTAGATGGAATGGGGTTTCCACCAGCATCCTTAGCGATGGGGGCTAGCCGACTGAAGCAGTCAATCAATGGCCGCAGAAAGAACATGTTTCCCATGCCCAGTTGTTTGCTGCCTAAGGCCACATGATCAAGTTCTCAGTTACATCTGCCTTCAGTGGAACTGAAGTCAGTGTAAGAAATGTTCCTGGAACTTTATATCATCACTGAGACAGCACATGGGACCACAAGAAACAATCTGAACATAAAAAATTGACTTTCAGAATAATCTTTTTCAATTATACAAATAGTGAAAACAGAGGCAACATTGGATTTTGAGCATCTTTTCAAAACTCAGCCTGTCAAGTTGTACATGTCCTTATCAATGCAGCGACACTTTGGCAATAGCATACATATTGTTATATTATGCAGCTCTGCTTTGTCTTCATTTCAAGGTATACAATCAAAAGACCTTCTGAGTGTATTGCCTTCCTCTTTGTCTTCAAATGACACCAGTTGGCACAGCCCCTGTGGGCATCAGAAGCATCCAAATGTTAATCCGTAGATGGTACTCTTCGAGGTATACATCTGGCGCCAGGAACAGTTGTCCTGTCAGTTCTGAAGCTGCTAATGGATCTGATGTGTGATTAGGCTAGTGATAGACGTCTGTACTGTATTCCTTTCCAAAATTATATTCTTTGACATCAAAAGGATTAATTGCAAACTGAAGAAGAAGAAGAAGATGAATATGAACATGAACACCATACATCCATGGTCCATTAAGCCCAGCATCCTGTGTCAGTATCCAGCTACAGTAGCTCAAGTGAAGTCAAGTACAGGTCATGGAGATGTGACTCATCTCCTGCTAACCACTCCCAGCTACCAGTAGCCAGGGGTTCAAGCCCCAGCTAGTAGACATTTATGGCTCTGTTCTCTAAGAATGTATGTAGTTTCTGTTTGAAGCTAGTTATGGTGCTGGCTTTCACTGCCTCCTCCAGCAATGAGTTCCACAACTGTCCACAGAGTGAAAAAGTACTGCCTTTTGTTTTACATCTGCCACCATTTAACTTCAGAGAGTGTCCCCTTATTCCCTTATTGCAAGAAAGGGCAAACAACAGTTCCCTATTTACTTTTTCCACACCACTCATGATTTTATAAACTTCTATCATAACCCCACTCCCCCAATAGGGATGTGCAGACGCGGTTCAGAAGTCTGGAATTCGGCGTGAACTTAGTCTGTTCGGACGACTGAACCCGAACCAACTGAACCAAACCTGATACCAAACTCCGAAACGACCTAACAGTTTGGTCGGTTCAGATCGAGTTCAAGTGGTTTGGGTGGCAGAAACGTGACTACTGCCAGTTGGTGAGCACTGCCTGGCACAGGGAGAGGGGAAGTCAGCTGAGGAGCAGACTTCCAGGCACCAGGGGTGGAGTGGCTTGGAGTAGCATCCAGTCTGCCCAATCACTTTCCCTTTTCTCCTCAGACCACTGGCTTCGCAGTCTGTGATTGGCCCCGGGCTAGGCTGCATGGAGCCAATGGGACTTGCAATGAGGGGGGGTGCAGCAAATAACAAAACTCATTGCCCTCCCCCATTCCCAACACCTTCTGAGCTAGTCACTGTTCCTGACAGCAGGCGTTTTCAGAAGGCTCCCTCTCCCAGCAGTTTTGTACCTCCCAGCCCCCCAATCCATTGCCATCCTCCTCCTATTTCACCCATCCAACCCATTTACCTCCATATTATCATTTATTTAGATTATATTAGATAGATTTAGGTGTTATTTTTTGTTTTTACCCCTCCCTGTGTTCCCTGTGTTCAATCTTCCTTCCTCCCTCCCCCCTCCATTGAATCTTTTCCCTCTCCCTCTTATTCCATCCCTGATTCCCTTCCCCTGTTTTAAGTTTTGGATTTATTTAGAGTAGGATTATTATTAGATTGATTTTCATTTCAGTTTTGTACCCCTCCCTGTGTTCTTTGTGTTTCCCCCTGTGTAATATTGTATAGATAGATAGATAGTTATTAGATAGATAGTTACTAGATAGATATACATAGTAGTTAGCTTAGTTATAGTGATAGATAGAGATACAGTGTGTTTTGTAGGACAAGGCCTTTCTAGTTATTCGGATATTCCATTTAGTTCCATAGGTTTTAGAATAGTTAATAGCAGTTAGATTTAGTGTTGTAGAGATAGATATAATATTAGATAAAAAAATTGAGTAAAAAAATAATTAAAAAATTATAAAATCTTTGTGTGTGTTTGAGTTGGAAGACATGGAGAAGGGAAGTAGGAGAGGCTGGTCTGCTGCCCATAAGACAGGCAATGGGGCACGTGGGAGAGGTGGTAGGGGCCATGCCTGCAGAGCGGAAGCAGACAGCAGCAGCAGCATCCCGAGCACATCACCACGCCCCAAACTCCGCAGGCCTGCTTTAGGGCAACAGGCTTCAGTGGCTCAGCGTCACCTCCTGGCAGTGCCCTCCACTGCCACGCAGGGCACTGGAAGGCCTGCAGTACATGAGGCTGCGTCTGTCTCTGCTGCGGCTGCAGGAGCAGGTGCTGCTGCTTCCGATGTTCCTCCAGGGCCACCAATGTCCCCCACTATCGAGGCGATCCTCAGCGGTCCAGAGCTTGTGGATCCCTCCCCGGCTGCTAGAGGCAGGGCCCGATCCCTGGGCAATGGCAGTAGGGAGAGGAGTAGGAGCTGCAGCACTAGCAGCTATAAAGGGGGGCACAGGATGAGTGCCAGCAGTAGGGCAGTCTAGCCTCAGGGTCCCAGTACTCCCCTTCACTGGACATAACCGTGATCGCGGACAGTGAGTCAGAGGCAGACACTAGTGCCACAGAGGAGATGGCTGGAGCTGAGGCGATGGCTGACCCTCCTCCCAGAGCTGTGTCGCCAGTGCCACCAAGTTCTTCCACTCCTAGCAGCGCTGGCAGCAGCAGTGCGTCAGAAGGCAGGAGGGGGAAAAAATCCTCCGTCTGGGAACATTTTAAGCTGGTGCGGGCAGATGATCCTAGAGAGGTGCAGTGCACTTTGTGCAATAAGCTGTTGAAGTGTGGGCAGGTGCTCGACAACCTTGGGACAACTGCAATGGTGAGGCACCTGAAGTCATGCCACGGTGCTCTGCTGCTAGGCGGGAAGGCAGGGGAAATGGATGCCAGCGGGCTCCCGACTGCAGCGGCCAGTCGCCCGGCTCCTTCAGCGGGCAAGCGTCCTTCACCAACTGCTGCCTCTACCAGCAGGGGGGAAGAGCAGCATCAGGAGCCCCGCCAGCAGCGTCAGTCCACCATGGAGGAGCTGGGGTGGGGGAAGCTGCCAAGGCCATCGGCAGCAGGGCAGCGTGGCTTTCAAGAGAAATCCAAGCGCCTGTTGGCCGAAATGATTGCGCTGGATGGGCAGTCCTTCTCAATTGTAGAGGACAAGGGCTTCCAGCGGTTGATTGGGTTCCTGGCCCCCCAGTTTGAGCTGCCATCCAGCACCACTTTCAGTCAGACTGCGGTGCCAGAACTTTACAGGGCTTTGAAGGAGCGGGTGAGGGAGCAGCTGGCAGGGGCTAGGGGGGTGGGCATGGTTCACTTCACCATGGACCTGTGGTCCAGCAGGAACGTCCAGCATGTGTACCTGGTGGTAACAGCGTTCTGGTGGCAGGACCTGGAGGCAGCTTTGGGGAGTGGCAGGAGTGGTCCCAAAGCAAGGTATAGGTGGGCCCTGCTTCAGGCACAAGTCATGGACAGCCCCCACATCTCCAGGAACATAGAGTTAGTCCTGGCCACCATGGTGAGGGAGTGGGTTACGCCAGGCCTTCACCAAGGGGGGTGTGGTGACAGAAAACGCCGCAAATGTACAAAAGGCAGTCTGTGACAGGGGCATCACCAGCATCCCTTGTGCCGCACACACCCTTCACCCGGTGGTCAGGGACACTCTGAGCTTGGGGGATAAGAGGATTGGGGAAGGCACCCTTAGCTCCCTGATTGAGCTGGGGAGGAAGCTGGCGCGGTTCTTCAACCGGAGCGTGAAGGGCAGCGAGCTCCTCCGGGAGAAGCAGGCCGAGCAAAGCTCCACAGGGCACCAGCTGGGCCAGGATATGGCCACACAGTGGAATTCCACCTTCCTGATGCTCAAGCGGCTTGTGGAGCAGAAAGCCGCCTTGCATCAGGTTCAACTGGAGACTGACTGTGGAGTACCAGAAGGGTTTAATGGAACGGAATGGGAGCTCCTGGCTCAAATGGTCTTCGTCCTGAGACTGTTCCTCGCCATAACGGAGACCGTGAGTAGCTCCACCGCCACCTTCAGCCAGGTGATCCCTCTGGTCCATGGTCTCCACAGGAGTCTGGGCGAGATTCTCGGGGGGCGGGATTGTGGCCCTGCAGGCAGCTGGCCGATGAGGTGCTTGACCTGGTGCGGAAGCTGAAGTTAGGGCTGGAGGAATATGTCTTGGCAACAATGCTGGACCCCAGGGTCAAGGGCAGCATGGCATTCCAGACAGCGCTCTATGCCCTTTGGAAGGATGCTCTGGTGGAGAGGGTCCGGCAGGCAGAGCGGGCTATGCAGCAGGACACCCTTGGGGATGGTGGGAGCGGGAGCAACCACCCCTCTCAGCCAGTCGGGTCTATCCATGCCTCTAGCCCTAGCGGTAGCAGCAGCAGCACCACCAGCAGCACCCCTGTTGCCAGCAGCAGCAGAAGCAGCTCGGCCTACGTGCAGGCCACTCTGGGGAGTATGGTGCCGTGCACAATAGGGCAAGCAGCATGGCTGAGGGCAGTGGTGGAGGTGGTTCCCAGGCAGAGCTACGAGAGGGAGTACGACGGCGCCTCAGCAGCCATGGAGATTAGGGCTGTAGTGGAAAGTTGCAGTGATAGCTATTTCCTCCGGAAACAGCGTTTCCGCAATTAGTGGTGTGGCGTGGCAGAGGCTTACATTCCACTAGTTTCATTCCACTACTTCCGCAGTTCCGCTAATTTCATTCCACTACTTCCACAGGCTTCACAAATAGCGGATTCTGGGGAGGGATGGAAATGGGGAGACCCTAGCTTGCTGGCATGTGCAAATCCTGCCCTTATTTGGGTGCTGAGGGGATGGCAACTGGAAAGACTCTTGCTGGCATGTGCAATTAATCTTGCCCTTCTTTGGGTGCTGGGGAGGGATGGCAATGGAGAGACACTTGCTGGTACGTGCAAATCCTGCCCTCCTTGGGGTGCTATGGATGGCAACTGGAAAGACCCTGGCTGGCATGTGCAAATCCTGCCCTTATTTGGGGGTGCATAAGGATGGCAACTGGAGAGTGGAGACCCTTGCTAGCCTGGCACATGTTTGGGTGGGAGTGCTCATGCCTGACTGCTGGAAGAGCCCCCCACACTACAGTACCCTGTCTCTCTGTGGCAGACATCCGCTGNATTCCCTTCCCCTGTTTTAAGTTTTGGATTTATTTAGAGTAGGATTATTATTAGATTGATTTTCATTTCAGTTTTGTACCCCTCCCTGTGTTCTTTGTGTTTCCCCCTGTGTAATATTGTATAGATAGATAGATAGTTATTAGATAGATAGTTACTAGATAGATATACATAGTAGTTAGCTTAGTTATAGTGATAGATAGAGATACAGTGTGTTTTGTAGGACAAGGCCTTTCTAGTTATTCGGATATTCCATTTAGTTCCATAGGTTTTAGAATAGTTAATAGCAGTTAGATTTAGTGTTGTAGAGATAGATATAATATTAGATAAAAAAATTGAGTAAAAAAATAATTAAAAAATTATAAAATCTTTGTGTGTGTTTGAGTTGGAAGACATGGAGAAGGGAAGTAGGAGAGGCTGGTCTGCTGCCCATAAGACAGGCAATGGGGCACGTGGGAGAGGTGGTAGGGGCCATGCCTGCAGAGCGGAAGCAGACAGCAGCAGCAGCATCCCGAGCACATCACCACGCCCCAAACTCCGCAGGCCTGCTTTAGGGCAACAGGCTTCAGTGGCTCAGCGTCACCTCCTGGCAGTGCCCTCCACTGCCACGCAGGGCACTGGAAGGCCTGCAGTACATGAGGCTGCGTCTGTCTCTGCTGCGGCTGCAGGAGCAGGTGCTGCTGCTTCCGATGTTCCTCCAGGGCCACCAATGTCCCCCACTATCGAGGCGATCCTCAGCGGTCCAGAGCTTGTGGATCCCTCCCCGGCTGCTAGAGGCAGGGCCCGATCCCTGGGCAATGGCAGTAGGGAGAGGAGTAGGAGCTGCAGCACTAGCAGCTATAAAGGGGGGCACAGGATGAGTGCCAGCAGTAGGGCAGTCTAGCCTCAGGGTCCCAGTACTCCCCTTCACTGGACATAACCGTGATCGCGGACAGTGAGTCAGAGGCAGACACTAGTGCCACAGAGGAGATGGCTGGAGCTGAGGCGATGGCTGACCCTCCTCCCAGAGCTGTGTCGCCAGTGCCACCAAGTTCTTCCACTCCTAGCAGCGCTGGCAGCAGCAGTGCGTCAGAAGGCAGGAGGGGGAAAAAATCCTCCGTCTGGGAACATTTTAAGCTGGTGCGGGCAGATGATCCTAGAGAGGTGCAGTGCACTTTGTGCAATAAGCTGTTGAAGTGTGGGCAGGTGCTCGACAACCTTGGGACAACTGCAATGGTGAGGCACCTGAAGTCATGCCACGGTGCTCTGCTGCTAGGCGGGAAGGCAGGGGAAATGGATGCCAGCGGGCTCCCGACTGCAGCGGCCAGTCGCCCGGCTCCTTCAGCGGGCAAGCGTCCTTCACCAACTGCTGCCTCTACCAGCAGGGGGGAAGAGCAGCATCAGGAGCCCCGCCAGCAGCGTCAGTCCACCATGGAGGAGCTGGGGTGGGGGAAGCTGCCAAGGCCATCGGCAGCAGGGCAGCGTGGCTTTCAAGAGAAATCCAAGCGCCTGTTGGCCGAAATGATTGCGCTGGATGGGCAGTCCTTCTCAATTGTAGAGGACAAGGGCTTCCAGCGGTTGATTGGGTTCCTGGCCCCCCAGTTTGAGCTGCCATCCAGCACCACTTTCAGTCAGACTGCGGTGCCAGAACTTTACAGGGCTTTGAAGGAGCGGGTGAGGGAGCAGCTGGCAGGGGCTAGGGGGGTGGGCATGGTTCACTTCACCATGGACCTGTGGTCCAGCAGGAACGTCCAGCATGTGTACCTGGTGGTAACAGCGTTCTGGTGGCAGGACCTGGAGGCAGCTTTGGGGAGTGGCAGGAGTGGTCCCAAAGCAAGGTATAGGTGGGCCCTGCTTCAGGCACAAGTCATGGACAGCCCCCACATCTCCAGGAACATAGAGTTAGTCCTGGCCACCATGGTGAGGGAGTGGGTTACGCCAGGCCTTCACCAAGGGGGGTGTGGTGACAGAAAACGCCGCAAATGTACAAAAGGCAGTCTGTGACAGGGGCATCACCAGCATCCCTTGTGCCGCACACACCCTTCACCCGGTGGTCAGGGACACTCTGAGCTTGGGGGATAAGAGGATTGGGGAAGGCACCCTTAGCTCCCTGATTGAGCTGGGGAGGAAGCTGGCGCGGTTCTTCAACCGGAGCGTGAAGGGCAGCGAGCTCCTCCGGGAGAAGCAGGCCGAGCAAAGCTCCACAGTGCACCAGCTGGGCCAGGATATGGCCACACAGTGGAATTCCACCTTCCTGATGCTCAAGCGGCTTGTGGAGCAGAAAGCCGCCTTGCATCAGGTTCAACTGGAGACTGACTGTGGAGTACCAGAAGGGTTTAATGGAACGGAATGGGAGCTCCTGGCTCAAATGGTCTTCGTCCTGAGACTGTTCCTCGCCATAACGGAGACCGTGAGTAGCTCCACCGCCACCTTCAGCCAGGTGATCCCTCTGGTCCATGGTCTCCACAGGAGTCTGGGCGAGATTCTCGGGGGGCGGGATTGTGGCCCTGCAGGCAGCTGGCCGATGAGGTGCTTGACCTGGTGCGGAAGCTGAAGTTAGGGCTGGAGGAATATGTCTTGGCAACAATGCTGGACCCCAGGGTCAAGGGCAGCATGGCATTCCAGACAGCGCTCTATGCCCTTTGGAAGGATGCTCTGGTGGAGAGGGTCCGGCAGGCAGAGCGGGCTATGCAGCAGGACACCCTTGGGGATGGTGGGAGCGGGAGCAACCACCCCTCTCAGCCAGTCGGGTCTATCCATGCCTCTAGCCCTAGCGGTAGCAGCAGCAGCACCACCAGCAGCACCCCTGTTGCCAGCAGCAGCAGAAGCAGCTCGGCCTACGTGCAGGCCACTCTGGGGAGTATGGTGCCGTGCACAATAGGGCAAGCAGCATGGCTGAGGGCAGTGGTGGAGGTGGTTCCCAGGCAGAGCTACGAGAGGGAGTACGACGGCGCCTCAGCAGCCATGGAGATTAGGGCTGTAGTGGAAAGTTGCAGTGATAGCTATTTCCTCCGGAAACAGCGTTTCCGCAATTAGTGGTGTGGCGTGGCAGAGGCTTACATTCCACTAGTTTCATTCCACTACTTCCGCAGTTCCGCTAATTTCATTCCACTACTTCCACAGGCTTCACAAATAGCGGATTCTGGGGAGGGATGGAAATGGGGAGACCCTAGCTTGCTGGCATGTGCAAATCCTGCCCTTATTTGGGTGCTGAGGGGATGGCAACTGGAAAGACTCTTGCTGGCATGTGCAATTAATCTTGCCCTTCTTTGGGTGCTGGGGAGGGATGGCAATGGAGAGACACTTGCTGGTACGTGCAAATCCTGCCCTCCTTGGGGTGCTATGGATGGCAACTGGAAAGACCCTGGCTGGCATGTGCAAATCCTGCCCTTATTTGGGGGTGCATAAGGATGGCAACTGGAGAGTGGAGACCCTTGCTAGCCTGGCACATGTTTGGGTGGGAGTGCTCATGCCTGACTGCTGGAAGAGCCCCCCACACTACAGTACCCTGTCTCTCTGTGGCAGACATCCGCTGCCACCCGCTGATGCCCACTGTTTGTGCCTGACTGCCCACCACCCACGCACCCACCCGCATGCCAGTGAGCTCGCTCTAAAGGATAGTAGTATTCTTCTTGGCCTCAAAATAAAAAAAAAGTTTACAAACCTGGCAGCAGTGGCAACACCGCCTGTGCCCACCAGCTCTTGCTCCTCCTCCACCACCGAAGGTCCAGCAGCGGCGGCAGGATCCTCTTCCTCCTCCACCAGCTCCACCACCTTGACGTTCCCCCAGGTCCTCCTATTGATCCTCACCCTCTTCATTTTTTTTTCAAAGCAAGCAGCAGCCAAACAAAACACACAGTCACCCACCACCAACACTCACCAACCAGCCAAAACAACACAGCCAAACCAAACACACAAACAGCCAAAACACAGAAACCGAACAGCCAGCCAGCCACACACACATGCTCTCTCCCCAAACAAGCTCCGCACGCACTCGAATTTCAGGTTTCCGGCACAATCACGAGATCTCACGATACCTTTTTCAGAACGACCGAACCGAAACAAACTCGACCGAACCCAAACTTGGTGACTGAACCGAACCACCGAACCGAACGACCGGACCAAACCGAATGACTGAACCCGAACCGTGATTTGTTCGCACATCCCTACACACACCCCAAATCGCCTCTTCTCCAAGCTAAACAGCAGGGCTGTAGCGGAATGTCGCAGCGGTAGCTATTTCCGCCGGAAACAGCGTTTCCGCAATTAGTGGTACGGCATGGCAGAGGCTTTCATTCTGCTAGTTTCATTCCGCTACTTCCGCAGTTCTGCTAATTTCATTTCGCTACTTCCACAGGCCTCGCAAAATAGCGGAAACATGACATTTTCGCTACTTCCGCCATTCCGCCAGCACCACAAAATAGCGGAACAGCGGTTTTCCGATAGTTTCCGCAATTTCTCTGCAATTCCGCAATTTGAAGAATGCCGGTGGAATTAGCAGAATGTCTGCAGAAAAGCTGTGGTGTGGCACGGGCAATTCCGAAATGGAATGGAATCAGGGCGCGGTAACAGCTGCTGCCGCATCCGCCCTCCTAAACAGCCCTAACCTGTTGAGCCTCACCTCATATGGAAGTTGTTCCCTTCTATCATCCTTGTTGCCCTTCTATGAATGCTTCCCAATTCGATTAGATCTTTCTATCTTTCATGAGATGGGGCGACCAGCACTGTACACAATATTCAAGGTGGGGGTCATACCAAATATTTATACAGCAGCATTATGATATTTTCCCTTTTGTTTTCTATTCCTTTTGCAATAATGCCTAGCATTCAGTTTGCCTTTTTGACTGCTACCACACACTGAGCCAATGTCTTCAAGGAAGTATCCACAATGATTTTTTAAAGATGTTTTTAAAATGTTTTTAAAATGACCAACTATATTTCGCTGCAGAAAATGCTTCAGTTTTAAGCAACATCAAATATTACTTTGATTTTAGCTCCCAAAGTGACTTCACATTTGCATGTTTTTATTATAAAAATGTTTATATAATAAAATAATTACGTCCTCTCTCCCACTTTTGAGATTAATTGTGATCTGTCAAGAGGATTTCTTTTTTGAAAAAGGCTGTAAACTAGAAGAGATGAGTAGAGTTATCAACATTCATCTGCCTTAAGATCCCAAATGTATCTATTTACCTTTTTGAGGACCACCAAGACAATCGACACAGTTGAAAATAACCTTACATTCCACACCCAATGTTATTAATTTCTCTCAACTTCATGTCTTAAGGTCAAAAGCATTAATCAGAGCTTCTATCATTAGCTCTGTTTCCTTTTCTATTAAGCGATTATGATCACCTACTATTAATGAGACGTGAAGTTTCAATAAATTTTGGCAAGTGTGAAACTGCTAAACACAGTCATTATGACACACACTGTATGGATGGTTTGCTCTACAATGTAAATTTTGCCTTTAAAAATATCTGCAAAGAACAGAAAATAATGAAGTAGTTCAAACTGTGGCGTTGAAACCACCTTTCCCACCATGCACAGAGACAATAACGAAGCCAAGACAGGTCTTTTATTTTGCCATTGCTAGAATTCTTCACTATCAGGATCTTTTGACCTTTTGCAATTTTTATATAGAATGGCACCATAACCGTGCTGCTTACCAAACTCAATATGGGGAAAATATCCCTGCCTTTAAGAGCGATTGTGTGCCCTCGATTGTTTTGGCATCTGAACACAAGGTTAAAAAGCAAAAGTCAGGAACGTTGAGCTAATGCAGAAAAGAAATAACACTGGAAAAACCATTGCCAGAGAGAGAGTAATGTTTGCATCCTAGGCGCAAATTCTCCTTTGATTGACATCAACTCATGGATATGAACAGAACAACATCAGGTGCTCTGCTCTAGCTTGACCAGATCTTCCAGTGGTTTTTTGGAACATCCAACAAGCATCTCCCTATAGGAACAAGGTTTATAAAAGCTAAATAAAAGAGAGCGAAACCAGGTCACCAAAACTATCCGGAGGGTATTTTAAGGAGCTGTAGCTAGAGCTCTGGTTTACAGATATCAGGGCTATGTTTGAAGAAGGAGACCTCCATCTGATTAGCTCCATTACACTAGTATTCCTTGATGCACAAAAGCCAACCAGTCTTCAGCACCCAAATGGAAGAAGGGAGTATAACCGAGTGCACATGGAATCACTGGTTACTTTTGCGGTATCCGCCTATTACACAGTCGGCAAGTTGAAAGGCCCTTTCTGGAACCTGTCTAAAGGTGCTTTCCCACATCATAAAAAAAAAAGTCTGCATTGTTTTAACCTGGTGGTTTGAGATGCGCATTACAATTTGCTCTTCCCCATTCATGCATTCTGCTTTTCTCCGCATTTGAACTTAACGCACATTGTAAAATTGTGCATTATAAGCATTCCCACATTGAGTTTGATGCGCATGTTTCTCTTGCTTTTATCCGCATTCTCAGTGTGACAGGAAGGAAACCAGAAATAACCTCTCTCCCATCCTCCAGAAGCTGTTTCTCCCACCACTCCGGAGGTTCTTTCCCTCCCTCATTTGCCGTGCCTGGAGCGGCATCAGCTCTCTCTGTGGACTTCTCTTATCCTGGAGGAGTAACAGAGAATTCCTGTACATTCCTTCATGCACTGCACTTCCATGTTGAAAATATGCACATTATGTGAATGTGTTTCCAAGGCAGCATTCACACAATCAATCTATGCGCATAATAAAAAACCCCATCCTTATTCAAGATGGTTTGGGCCACCCCGTAATGCGCTTTTCAAACATGCACATTGGAGAGAAACTATGTGGATGAAGGCATTCCCAAGTTACTGAAATATGTGGATAAAATAATAATGCACATAAATCAATGTTGTGGGAAAACACCCTATGTTATTCATAAAAAGACTGCTTGGAGGCTAGACCCTGTGTGCCAAACTACGGTTTTCTTTCTTTTTTAAAAGGTGCCCAGTGTTGCAATTTCCTGCCGTTCTGTTTCAAGTCGAAGCACTGAATTTATTTGGATGGTTTTCCCTTTGTGGCTGGGAACCAAGGACCATACACGACTAGCCTCATTATTTCAGCTGTGTGGCAGTTTCAGAAACGCTTAGAAGAAGGAGAAGAAGAAAGTTGACTGCAGTTGCACAGACTGCCTCAAGTTAGCCAGGCTCAGTACAAAACAGCGTTAACACTGTCAAGTCCGGGTTGCTTCAGCACATTTCTATCCATCGAACTAAAGAAGAACTGACTCACTACTGAGTTACTCCAGTTGTAAGCCAGTCTCGTGCTTCAGAGATCTGGAATCAGGTAGCCGTGTTGGTTTTTATTTGAAAAGGCAAATTCCTATGAAGACAAAAATATGTCATGCTTAGGAAAGGAGGGCTGAATGGGGAAAACAAAGACACTGGCTTCCAAAGTTTTAACTATGGATACCACTAGAATGTTGGGAGCAATCCCCCAGTCTGCACCATGGCAAATATTGAGGGAGCTATTGAGAGCTGAAAAGGTAGAGAAAGACACAGCTAGAGAACATAAGTGCCATACTAGGTCAGATCAATAGGCCATTGAACCCAGCACCTGTCTCTCTTCAAGTGACTGAGATTGGCAATTGTCAGTCTCTCATGGGGGACTTTATCAAACACTGTCTGAAAATTCAGATACACTATATTGACTGACTCATGCTTAACCAAATGCTTATTCCCACCTTAAAATTTTTTCAATAGATTAGTGAGGCACGACTTTCCTTTGCTAAATCCATGCTGACTCTTCCCCATTAGGTGATCTTTATCATTATGCCACGTAATTCTGCTCTTAATAATATTGTCTGCCATTTTTCCTGGCACAGATGTCAGGCTCACCAGTCTGTTTCCAGGATCATCTCTGGAGCCCTGTTTAAATATCAGCAGGGCCGGCCTTAGAAATTGCGGGACCCTGGGCGAACACAAAATGCGGGGGCCCCTCAGCTCCACGCACTTTCCACAGCCCGCCCACTTTCCCATGGCTCCTCCCACTTTCCAAGGCCCCGCCCACTTCCCTTTGACAATTAGAGAATTGTCATGTAAGTTATTTTTAACTTGTCTTTACAATGTGCTCCAAAGAACATTTAAATCTGGTTTAGATGAAAGGGAGCCCAGGACACAGATATGATTAAAAGCAAAGACTCTTATTTAAAACACAGGTGGGCATGCACACAACGCATAGGGACAGATTATCCATGGTCTGAACCCTCCTTCTCTGGAGCATATTCCTATTACACTCCCAACACAGGTGTTCAAACCTAGATCCAGCTGATCAAACAGAAATCAAACAACCCCCACACAGACACAGCACCCCCCATGAAAGCAGGGATGAGGAACTGAACCTCAGCCCAGAGCAGCCAAACACAGCTCTCAGCAAGACTTTGTCAGTGTGACCCCTTTCTAGTTACTGGATTTAAGGGTCTCAAGCACCAAAGCACTGAAAATTCAGTTAAATATATCAAACAAGAAACAACTCCCCATCAATCACAGCACCCCCAGCCCCTTCCCAAGCCACCCCCAGATGGCCCCACTCTACTCCCAAAGCCCCACAGACGCGTGTAGCAGCACAAATGAGCTCATATCAGGAAAGAGGAGGAAGAGGTATTGGCCGGGTGGCCCTTACCTCAGCTGCTGCTGCTGGCCCTGGGTCTTCTGGGAGCAGGGCTAGAGGCTGACAGGCTTAGGTTGCTAAGCAGGAGGGGAGAGCAGGAACGTTCTGCTGGACCTCTCCTTGGGCAGGGGGGTGGGTCCCTTTTCCCCTCCAGGAGCCATGGGGGAGTGGGGGCAGCCATCAGGGGGTGAGGGGGGACAGCCATGAGAGGGGGAGCGGGGTAGAGGGAGCAACTCCTCCTCATGCGCACACACTCACCCACCCACCCCTTCTCTCTCTTACACACCCCTCACACACATTCATTCTCTCATACACATTCATTCATTCGCTCTATCTCACACATGCTCTCACCTCTCACACACACACCCATTCAAACTCACACACACGCTTTCACCTCTCTCTCTTTCACACACACACCCATTCCAGCTCACACACACTTTCATATCTCTCTCTCTCTCTCTCTCTCTCTCTCTCTCTCACGCACACACACATCCATTCATACTCACACACATGCTCTCACCTCTCTTTCTCTCTCACTCTCACTCACACACACACACACACAC
>QEPC01008364.1:2346429-2358915 GCA_003113815.1 Sphenodon punctatus | reverse complement strand
GGCAGGGAGGGCTGTGGCCAATATGTATCTAGAAGCTGCCACTCTAGCCCCAGGACCCACCGTCATGGGTCAGGGGCCATCATTCCTCGCACAGAGGCGATGTCATTCCAACGCACCAAGAAACAGCCACTCCAGCCCCAGGACCCACCGTCAGGGTTCTGGGGCCAAGTTACAGGCAGGGAGGGCTGTGGCCAATATGTATCTAGAAGCTGCCACTCTAGCCCCAGGACCCACCCTCATGGGTCTGGGGCCATCATTCTTCACACAGAGAGCCTTTTTCCAAGCACCTGAACCAAACGGCCGAACCCGAACGTGGCAAATGAACTGAACAGCCGAACCAAAAGGGTGAACTGAACCGGACTGAACCCAAACCGCGATTTGTTCAGCCATCCCTACATGCCATTGATAAATATGCAACCCATACATTGGCAGCTGTTAAAGAGTCTTGTCCTAGGGCAATTTATTAAGTATTATCGTCATCCCATTCTAGAAAAACCACCGTCCTGCCCAACAGCTTTTGCACCACCAGCCTGTAGTGATTTAGGCTAATCTAAGCAAGATTATTAAAGCATAAATTCATATCTCTTGTCATCGTCTTGCAGGGCTTGGGTCTCACTGTGTTCATTACATGGTAATGCACGGTTATGTAATCTAAGTTTTATCACTCTCAGAGGACACTTTGGGTCAAAAATGAGCCTGAGATTTCGAGGCACCAGAGAAATATCATTTTTATTTGAACAAACAACAAAGTATAGAGAGAGTTACGCTAGAAGAAGGCATAATAACTGAGACTCTTACCAAAAGTAATTTCAGTTTAATTGCATCTGAAATGGATGACCAGTTAACAACTTGAAAGGCCAGTCACTGCCTCATGTGGCTTCTCTGGGCCTGCTTGAATTCTCCCTCAGGCATACTGTATCTCATTGCTAGAGAAGACATGCCCACTGTTTAAGAACGCCAGTTAACTTGTAATACACAGTAATTCCCATAATCAAATTCTCTGCATGAAGATTAAGCAATCTGAAGAGCAAGTGGGTGATCTGATCGTCAGGCAAACCCTCTCTTGTTTGGTTGACTGAGCCGTGCTGGGGCGATTTAATAAACACAATTGTGCTCTGCACAGATCTTAACAATCCAATCGGCTTGAGGATGGCGATGCACCACAATAATCGGCAGCACACAACCGGGCCGTCGCTAGGTGGGAACGGACCCCGGTGCAGAAGATGATACAAGTCCCCTGCTGAAGCACTCCACTCCAGTGTGTGTACGCACTCTATGTGTGGGGGGGCCTGCCGGGCTCATCAACCCTGGTGTGGCTAAGCCTATTATAGCTGCACCCCGGCACGCAGCGGAAGACAGTCTGCAACAGGATTTTTTTGTTGTTTAGGACATTCAGAGACCTGTCAGCTAATCTTCACCATTCTATAGCAACGCTGTTTTAGGAGGGTCTGAGCACTCCTCTAATTAGGCCCGGATAGGTTCCCCCCCCCTCACACACACATCCCCACTAGCAAGACAAAATGTGACCCCGTGCACAGGGCCAGGATATGGATCATGCGGCACCAGTTAAGTCTCACCCCCTTCTCATTATTATTTATATTGCACAAGCAATGTACCTGGTGCTGCACAATCACTTGTGCTGGCCTTCAGCAAAAGAAGTGAATTTCATCAAGTCTGAAGAGTTACCTTTATACTCCGGGGTGATCTGCTGCAAGGAATCTTCCTTTCCAAGCATGCACATAAAGCCACAGTGGATGTTAATATACATGGCGCTGTCCGGTATAGCCTGCTATGGTCCACCTGAGCCAGAACCTTACCCACATGTCTGCTAGCAGGTAACCAACTGTGGGCCTACGAGAGCTGGTGCCCAGGAATCGGCTGGTTCCCAGGAATCATGGGCCCAGAAGGAACCGGGCCCACAGTCTTGCCCCAAAGGCCTCCCCATAGTGGGCGAGTGTGTGTTCGCGCCGCCATCCCATCCCCAGTGAACGGGGTTGCCATGGCTGCCCACCACGGCAGGGGGTAGGGTGCCAGCCCCAGTGCGGGGTCAGGGCCAGCTAGACTCAGGTTTGTTCCACTCCCCTCTTCCCAGCCTGGTCAATCGGCAGCAACGTTTATTCACTAGTTCCCCGAGCTGCCCTGGCCTGGGCGTGCTATACATTTATTAGCATCCAGTGTCCTAGAGCAGGAAGGAACCTCAAGGGTCATTTAATCCAACTCTTTGCACCAGTTCAGGATTCACCAGACCCAAGCTACCTGCACAGACAAATCCTCCAACAAGAAACAAAGTCTATAATAATAATAATATATATATATATATATTTTAAAGAATACACCGGAAACAGAGATTGGGAGTGAGAAAAGGACACAGATGCCTTATATTATAAAAGTACAGATGTCTCAAGGAAGCCAGCCACACACACGTCTGGGGAAGGCAAAAAAAAATCAAAAAAAAATCTCACAATCCCTCCCGATTGACCTCGAATCTGATGTGAGGGGAAATTTCTGACCATAAATACAGCAGTCAGTTGACCCTCCCTGGGCATGCATGCAGACCCCATCAGTCAGACACCTGACTTAATTCTAGTAGCCAAGTATTAGAACAGTCCATCAGCCCCACCTCCAGTTCCCAACAATTTTGATGGTTCGGGGGGGTGGGGTAGTATTTTGAGGGGTTTGTTTTTTAAAAAAAAAAATCTTCCTGTAGCATCAAATAGAAATCAGTGCTCCTATAAACTGCAAACGATGCAGGATTTTAGGGATCCTTATGTCTGTAGCACGTGCCTCTGCAAAGGGTTGGGGTGAAAATGAATATCTGTGCAGTAGTCAACATGCTAAATCTAGTCTACCCTTCTCACCAAAACACGGATTGCTTCTGGCAGGATTTTCTGTCAACCAAGGACTCAGAATCCTGGTTCGTAATCTCACAATGGGACATCATGGGCTGCTTCGGGGCCATTGCTGCATTAGCTCAGCTATCAGTTTGCTGTTAGGATGGCTGAGTCGTCAAAGGTCCTAGATTAGAGCTGAAACGTGTAGCAAAATTTGTACCTGTAGGGAATACCTAATGTTTCCGGTAGCCTATTGGGTACCCAAATACCAAGACAAGTACCTAAATACAGAGTCTTACCAATACGGAACTTCCTTTTTACTGACCCATACCGACTTACTGGGTTAGGGTGCCCGGTTCAGCAGTATGCAACTGGAATTAAGTTTTTGACTTCTGTACACCTAGTAGGGATGGGAAATTAGATGGGAAATCGGAATGTGATTATAATTGGAATGTTTTTTTAAAAAAGTAAATCGGATTCAATTGTTTTGGATTTGGATCGGAATTGGTTCGTATTTTCCCCCTCATTGATTTCAATGGGGATTTTTTTCCCCCCATTGAAGTCAATGGGAAACCCAACCTATTCATTTCAATGAGCAATGCAAGGCGTATCGGTTTTTGTGCCAGAAGGGTGTTTTCAGATGTGACAGTGGCCTGCTTTGCCATGGTATTCCACCCTCACCTTTGAAAGTGGCCGCATCCCAGGTGGCAGATATTGGCATGGGATAGATCCCAGCGATTGTGGCGACTAGCTTGGGCTGTGATGCAGGGAAATCCCCAAGTTACAGCCTGGGCTAGCCACCACCACAGCCAGGATCTGACCGTTGGACTTGGAGTAAAGCCGGCTTTCATGTAGTAGCGGGGGGTGGGGCTGGGCACCATGGCAGCCATCATTGACCACCATGGCTGCCCACCTGCCTGGAGAGTGGGCAGCAGCACACAGGCAGGGCCGGGTGGATGCACATCCATGTGTCTCCTTTCCCTGCCCCCTCGCCAGCCGCCATCACGTTTGTTTGGCAGCCAGGCCAATTCCTGACCAGAGAGAGGGCTCCCACCACCGCCTGGGTACGCCTGTGACAGTGGCAGGAGCTGTCACATTTGTTCTCATTCTAAGCTGAAGGTAGCAACTCTGAGCATATGGTGGAGATCCTGAACTGAATGGAGATCCTGTATATAATATACGGACTGGGTGTGGAGACCTGAGTTAAACAACATTTGGAATAATCTCATGCTGCGTGGAAACAACGCACACCTGTGATGGGGAAGGGGTGCTTTTGGGAGGAAGGGAAAGGAGGAAGGAGCACACAACACCCACACGCCCACTCCACCCACGCACACGCCTGGACTCAGGGTGCTGGAAGCATCTATCGGAGGGTAACAGCCCGTCAGGATAGTAGGTGGACCAAAATGGCTCTACTGAGCCTAGGTCCATATCATCATAATGCACCAGTGTCAAGGGAGCCTTGGCCACGCTCACACACACAACTTGCATGACCCACACCACAAGGGGGAAGCAGGAATAGCCGTGTGGATGGTTGTGGTGGGAGGTCAAGGAAAGGGGCCCAAGGGTAGAAGGCTCAGGGGGAACTTGCACCTCAGGGAACGGGGAAGAGGTAAACCCGGGGGGGGGGGTGTTCCTTCCAAACTCCCAGTCACACTGCTCTCACTCTCACAGTCATTCCACAAACACGTTTAGGGAAACAGTAAGGGCCTTCAATAAGTAGTCACTATGGGGTCCCACACACACCAAAACACAGAACACAATTTCAGGAATCACAAATCACTTAGCTTCTCTCACTTTGACCAGTTTCTCCTTCTCATTCACCAGCGCCAGGTGCTTACCAGCACTGGTATTTATTGCCAAGGCCCCTTCTCCCATGTGTGCCTGCAGGCGGGCCAAACACCGCACTGGGGGGGGGCAAGCCCTGTGTGTCACTGCAGACGGCCCCGTGCCTGGAATAGTATGCACAAGAAAGGAGTTGCATGGATGCTGAAGTGTCTTGGAGCAGCACCGCCCCCACGGCAGTGCTAGAGGCATCTGATTCCACAAAGAATGGCCATTCAAAGTCCGGGTGCTGCAGAAAGGGAGCCACCGTAAATGCATTCTTCAGAAGGTCAATACTGTGCTGCTGCACAGGGCCCCAAAGATAGGGCTGATTATTTTGTAATAACTGGATGATTGGGGTGGTAATAGCTGCATACCTTGGAATATAGTGCCTATAATAATGCGTGCTCCCCCCAAAAATGTTGTAGGGGCTTAACCCCCTTGGGGTTTGGCCAGCGTTGGATTGCTTCTATCTTTTGTTTGTCCATTTTGACCCCCATTGGGGTGATCACAAACCCCAAAAACTCGACGGTCGTTAGGTGGAAGGCACACTTTTCTCCTTTACAATCTAATTTATTTTCCCACAGTTTTTGCAATACTTGATGCACGTGCTGCACATGCTGGTCGAGGGAAGTGGAGTAAATGAGGATATCATATAAGTAGGTGATGATGGAGAGGTCTAGGAGATCTCGTAAGATATCGTTAATAAAGTGTTGAAACGTCGCCGGAACGTTAACCAGTCCAAACGGCATGACCAACTAGTCATAATGTCCATACTGCGTTCGGAATGCCGTTTTCCACTCATCGTCAGGCCGGATTCGTACCAAGTTATAGGCCCCGCGGAGATCCAATTTGGTTTAGATAGTAGCCCCTTGCAAGCGGTTGAGCAGTTCTAGAATCAAGGGAAGTGGGTACCTGTTTTTAATGGTTATCGCATTTAACCCTTGGGAGTCGATACAAGGCCGAAGACCCCCATCCTTCTTGGACACAAAAAAGATCGGGGCCCCCGCCAGTGAACAGGAGTGGCGTATGAATCCATTTTGGAGGCTATCCTCTAAGTATCATTGCAGAGTTCCCAACTCCGGAGTGGAGAGGGCATAGATTCTGCCAAAAGGGGGTTCTTTGCCGGGGATAAGATCAATGGGACAGTCATAAGTCCAGTGTGGTGGTAATTCAGTGGCCTGGACCTTGTTGAAAACGTCTGTGAAGGCAGCGTACTCTGCTGCCAGATGGAACGGAGTTGGAGTCAGTTCCTGGATGGAAGCTGCTACTCCAGCAGTATGGGGTTCGGGGCCTCGACAGGTTGCCCTACAATACGGAGAGTCAAAAAACACGTGTTTCGTTTTCCAGTCAATATGGGGATTATGCTGTCCAAGCCAAGGCAGCCCCAACACAACTCAGAAAAGAGGGGTGCAAATGACGTCAAAGGACAAAAACTCTTGGTGTTGCCCAGTTGTACATCGTAGGGGGCAGGTTTGTGTGATTATGGGTCCAGAGATTAACGGAGAGCCATCAATTGAATGGACCAGTTCTGGGCTGTCCTTGGGCTGAGAGGGAATGGCACACCTATGTAGCAGGTTACTGTCCATAAAGTTGCCAGAGGCCCCGGAATCCACTAAGGCCCATACGATGATAGAGTGGGTGTTGTTGTCTACCGTAATCATTACAGGGATGCGGAGATGGCTTGATCCCATTCCATGTGTAGAGGGGGTAACTCTTTTGGTCGGGGGGCCCCCTGTCCCTCCCGACCTTTGGCTTTTCCCTGTTCTCGTCACTGGGGCAGTAGTGACGGGCAATCATGGATGAAGTGGGAGGGCTCAGCGCAGTAGTAGCACGAGTGCGATCATCACTGTTGTTCTTTTTCCTCCGCTGTCAACAGGCCTCGTGAGGCACCTATTTGCATTGGTTCAGCTTCACCTGTCCTCTGGCTGGTTGTCGCTGGTAGGGGCGGAAGCGCTCGAGAAACATAGGTCCGGTTCTCCTGCTTCCGCTCTCACTGTCATTCAGTGAGACGATCTTCTGTCTGCAATGTGAGGGTAGCAAGTTGTTCCCACGTATCCGGAAGAGCCGTGAGAGCAAGCTGGTCTTTTAATTCGGCACCCAGCCCCCTTTGGAACATAACCCGAAGGGCATCCTCTGGCCATTGCAGCTCCAGGGCCAATTGCTGAAACAGTGTTATATATTCCAAGACCCACCCTCGGACTTGTCGTAAAGACATAATTACAGTCTCGGCATCCCTTATCCGATGGGGGTGATCAAACAGACACACAAATTCTTTTACAAAGTCTGCGTAATTTGACAACAAGGGGCTGTCCCCCTGGAGAAGGGTGGTAGCGCACTCCAGGGCAGTGCCCGCTAAATTCCCTATAATGTATGCCACCTTTAGGGTGTCAGTTGAGTAAGTTTGGGGTTGCATTGAAAAGGTTAGTCTGCATAGGGCCAAAAACCCCTGAAAGGTCCTACGATCCCCCATGAATTTTTCAATGTGGGGGCTCTGAGGTTCTCGGGGTGTGGTTACTGCAACCACTGGTGCCGGGACCACTACAGGGGCCACCACCAGTGGAGGTGCTGCAGGGGTGGCATGGATTTGGGCCACTGCGGAGGTCAAGGTCTGTTGTTTTTCTTATAAGTCCTGGACTTCCATGGCTAGGGACTGGACTACATGGACAAGTTCCCCTACTTCCTTGGCTACATCCATTGGGGTCAGTACTAGCGTAGGAAGGGGGAAGTAAGTAAGGTTCAGCTGGTGAATCTGTGACGAGGAAAAGGTGCTTTTGGGAGGAAGGGAAAGGAGGAAGGAACACACAACACCCACACACCCACTCCACCCATGCACACGCCTGGACTCGGGATGCTGGAAACGTCTATCGGGGGGTAACAGCCCATCAGAATAGTAGGTGGACCAAAATGGCTCTACTGAGCCTAGGTCCTTATCATCATAGGGCACAGCGTCAAGGGAGCCTGGGCCATGCTCACACACACAACTTGCGTGACCCACACCACAAGGGGGAAGCAGGAATAGCCGTGTGGATGGTTGTGGTGGGAGGTCAAGGAAAGGGGCCCAAGGGTAGAAGGCTCAGGGGGGACTTACACCCCAGGGAATGGGGAAGAGGTTAACCCGGGAAGGGGGGTCCTTCCAAACTCCCAGTCACACCACTCTCACTCTCACAGTCACTCCACAAACACACTTAGGGAAACAGTAAGGGTCTTCAACAAGTAGTCACTATGGGGTCCCACACACACCAAAAGACAAAACACAGAACACAATTTCAGGAATCACAAATCACTTAGCTTCTCTTGGTTTGGCCAGTTTCTCCTTCTCATTCACCAGCGCCGGGTGCTTCCCATTGCTGGTATTTATTGTCAAGGCCCCTCCTCCCGTGCGTGCCTGCAGGCGGGCCGAATGTCGCTCCAGGGGGGCGGCCCTGTGCGTCATTCCAGACGGCCCTGCGCCTGCATCCTCCACCTGCTGTGAGTCCGGCGCGCCTGAGCGCCGCAAAGGGGACGTGTCCTGTGCTTCGCTCGGTGGCGGAGTCGGTGGCGGGCCCCCCGAGAGCCCTGAAAGTGGGTCCGTCTCTGCCCCCCGCTGCCGCGACACCCACCGGGGACCCCAACAATGGGGGCACATGACAACACCTCAATTGTGGATACATTGTGCTGTGCGGAAATCACGCACATGAGATCCATAAGAACATAAGTAGTGCCATACTGAGTCAGACCAATGGTCCATCAAGCCCAGCATCCTGCCTTCGACAGTGGCCAATCTCTTTCTCTTGGGAGAAGTACCCAACAGGTCACAATGGGCAAACCATTCTCTGTTGTTCAACTCTCAACAGTAAGAGGTTACGTTTCCAAAACCTACTTGGCTAATAACCATTAGTGGACCTATCCTCCAAGAATTTAGTCAATCCCTTTTTAAAACTAGCTACACTACTGGTCATGACCACTTTCTCTGGCAGTAAGTTCCACAAGTTAATTGTGCGCTGAGTGAAAAAATACTCTCTCATTTGTTTTAAATGTACTCCCAGTTCATTTCACAGAGTGTCCTCATATTCTAGTATTCTTGGGTCATGGGATCGGCCCCACTGAGTGTAATTCCCTAGAGTATGTGACTTGAGCTAATTCCTATGAGCGAAGCAACAGACTGAGGCCCAGAACCTGAAAGGACTTGCACCCGGACAAGCTCATCGCTGACACAACCACTTCTTGTACAGTTCTTCTAAAGTACCCAAAGTCAGTCACTGAGGGAGATAGGATGCTGTACTGGATGGGGCATTTTGTTTCTGAACTAATATGGCAGCTCTTATGCTATGTGGTGGAACACAGTCTGGTGGGAGTTTGGTTACTTGCAACTGATGGATTGTTTGAATGTCAAAGTAACAGGAGGTCAAACTCTGCGGGGGTTTTAAATTTGTTGACATTTGTGTATATGTAATTCTGATCTCTCTAATCAGCTAATGTCTCCATCGTGTTGACTTGGGACACAGCAACAGGTAGATTTTCTTTTTTTTAAAATAGCAAATTATAATGACAAAAATCTTTTTGCCCTCAAGACCTGACTAGCTGTTGATTTAATGTTATTCCAATAGCTTCTCCATAAAGCTCTGTATTTTAATCCCTATCCCTAGCCCTTTGAAATACTTTCAACTCATCTGAGCAACGTGGGCTTGACGTACAAAAGGTAAATGTGTTGCAGATCAATACATGTACGGAGTAAAAATATGAAGTAAACACAGGGTGGTTGCTGAGAACAACACACTTGGAAGAGTGCAAAGGTTTCCAAAACAAACCCCCTCCTTGCTAAGCACAGTGCGGCTGCACACAAAATGCCCCGTTCCTAATAAATCTGTCCAGCTGATGCAGGTCACAGCATGTAATCAAATGGAGCTATCTTGCAAGAAGGGCCATTTGGAGGTTATCTGCTCTGGGGCAGATTACAAACGAGTCCCCATTAACTCCCATTTTAGACTTAGCAAATGGACACTTGTGTAATCTGACTACATTTATTTATTTATTTATTTATTTATTTCATTACATTTCTACCCCGCACACTCCTGCTCACAGAGCAGCTCAGAGCAGCTTACAAAACATGTAATAATAATAACAAAACACACACAAAATATACAATTTAAAATTCATTTAAAATATACAAAAAGGGCAGAACCCCCCCCAACCTCCCTCCCTGTCTCCCTCTCCAAAGGCCCAGCGGAACAGCCAGGTCTTACACTGTCTTTGGAAAAAGGGGAGATCCGGGGCCAAGCGGGTCTCCGTCGGGAGGGAATTCCACAGCTTGGGAGCGGCCACCGAGAATGCCCTCCCCATCGTCGCCATGTGGGAAATCCGGGGGGCTACGGTTCGAGCATCCCCAGCCGACCGCAGGGGCTTCAATATGATCCGGGGCCTGAGGGGTCCCACATGTAAGCAAGAACCAGGCCATTTAAGACTTTTTAGGTCATTACCTTCAAATGGGCCCAGAAGATAATAGGCAGCCAGTTCAGAGAACGGAGCACCGGTGTAATGTGCTCATGGCGACCCATCCCCTTTAAGAGATGGGCCACCGCATTCTGCACCAGCTGCAACCTCTGGACAATCCTGAAGGGCAGCCCCACATAGAGTGCATTACAGTAGTCTAATCAAGAGGTAATAAAGGCATGGATGACAGTGGCCTGATCCAAGTCCGGAATATACCGCCGCAGCCATCGTACCAGATGCAGCTAGAAAAATTCTCACCTCACCACAGCCTCCACCTGGAGATCCAGGCAGAGCTGTGGGTCTAGACGCACCCCCAAACTCCGGACCTGTGTGTCCAAAGGGAGGCAAACCCCATCATTGACAGAACCACACGCTGAGTTCTCCTGGCCAGGAACGAGAGAAACCATTTAAGAACAATTTCACCCATCCTGCATTAGTCCTGCAGCCGAGCCACCAACATATTTATTTATTTATTTATTTATTTTAAGCATTTGTAAGCCACCCATCCTGTCACAGGCAGCTCTGTACGGTGCACAACACAAAACATCAAGATTAAAACAACTTTTAAAATAGACAACGGGAGGTATAAAATAATCCCTGCCCACCCCCCACCCTACGCCATTCCCCCCCCCCTACCCATCCTCCCCCCCCGAAAGCCAGGTGAAACAGCCATGTCTTGCAACAGTGTCGAAATGAGGGGAGATCTGTGGCCAAATGGGCCTCCATCAGCAGGGAGTTCCCAAGAAGGCCCTCTCCATTGTGGCCCCCTGGTAGACTCGGGGGACCTCCAGAAGAGCACCCCCGATGACCGCAGGGGCCGATCCAGAACCCAGGGGGTGAGGCGGTCCTGCAAATAGGTTGAGCCGAGGCCGTTTAAGGCTTTATAGGCAAGCACCAACACCTTGAATTGGACCCGGAAGACTACAAGCAGCCAGTGCAGAGACTGAAGAACTGGTGTAATATGTTCCCAGCAGCCCAATCCCACCAGGAGACAGGCTGCTTACTGTTATAAGTGCAGCATCAAAGTCACGGTGAATCCGAGTGATTTTATCCACAAAAAAGTCATCAAACATGTCACAGTGGGCACTGGAAGATTCCAGTTCCAGGCGGAGAGAGGCTGAACTGACCATCCACTGCACCACCCAGAAAAGCTCCGCTGGTTGTGACTTTGTGGATGCTATGAGGGCAGCAAAGAACTCTTTCATTGCTGCCCGCACTGCTACAGCATAAGTTTTTTAACTAGCTTTATGCTGCAATCGGTCGGCTTCAGCACAAGTCCGGTGCCACCGTTGGTCCAACCGCCGTCCTTCCTGCTTCATCTGGTGCAGGTCCTCTGTAAACCAAGGAGACCCGCGTCATCGGCATTCTAGAAGCGGATGCCTGGGAGCCGTTCTGTCAATGGCCTCAGTCAAAAAGTTGTTCCAGAAGGCAATGAGGTCATCAAGCGAACAGTCATCGGGATCGGGAGGTAATTCCACATGGGCATTCCGGAACCTTTCTGGTTCCATAAGTCTTCGGGGGAGAACCAACCGAACTTGTTCTACACCTCTCTGGGGGAAGACATGCGCCAGGAGACTGGCCTGGAGGAGATAATGATCCGTCCATGACAAGGGCATAGTTAATACATCCCCCACGACCGGATACTAAGAACATAAGAAGTGACATACTGAGTCAAACCAATAGTCCATCAAGCCCAGCATCCTGTCTCCCATTCTAGGTCCAAGATGGGGAACCTCCAGTTCATGAGCCAAATCTGGCATGACACTATTTCTTAGTTGGGCCTTTTTCAGTTCCTGGATCTGGCCCCTGGATTGAGCCCCTACCCTCAAGCACTGAGAGTGATCAGAGGAAGGGAGCAGAGATGAGGCAGGCACTCAAGGATATTGAATGGATCCATGGAACAGATCCATGATCTGGACCAGAGGGGGCCAGACTTACAGCACACATAATCCATGGATCAACCTCAGACAATGTAACAGAACCCCATTGGGCAAACAGATCGTGGTTCAGGTTCGACCGTTCGGTTCGGTCTGGTTCGGTTCGGCTGTTTGGTTCAGCCATTTGGTTCACTTGCCACGTTTAGGTTCAGCCATTCGGTTCGGCCGTGTTCGGTTTGGGTGTTCGGAAAAAGCATTGCGAGAGCCCGTGATCATGCCGGAAACCGGAAGTTCGAGTGCATGCGGATCTTTTGTGGGTGAGAGCGTGTGTTGTGGCTGGCTGTGTGTTCATTTTTGATTCGTGTGTGTTTTGGCTGTGTGGTGTGTGTTGGTTTTGGTTTGGCTGGTTGGTGAGTGTTGGTGGGTGCTGTGCGTGTTGTGTTGGCTGTGTTGGGTGTGTGTTTAAAAAAAAAAATGGAGAA